>OW679196.1:1512907-1898712 GCA_940337035.1 Agriotes lineatus | reverse complement strand
TTCTGCAGCATACGACACCCGCAATCTAATGTAGCAGAGCGGTACATAAAGGAAACAATCAAGTACTTGAGGATTCTGACTTACGAACATCATAATAGGTGGGTGCAATATTTGTGGAAGATAGAAGATTTTATTAACAATGTACCTAACATAACGACCGAGATAAGCCCTGTAACAATATGCAAAGGCGTGGTACCAGCCAGACCATGGAGGCAGGAAGAAGAGGCTACAGAAGTAATGGAGCTAATGGAGAAAATTAGGCAACGAGTCAGAAGGATACAGAATCGCTACGAACAGAAACAAAATAAAAGGATAAAGAAACGCATGAAGTTTAAAATCTGAGACTTGGTGATAATCAAGAAACTTAAGTAAGAGAGAAACATATACCTTTCTTTGCTGTTGATATGACCATCTTAACACATTTTTGGTAATTTTCTACTAGTGAAGCAATAAATCTGATGTGATCATATAGTTCAGAAAAATTTTCTGGCCAGTTTGCTTTTGAGAAGTTCCATCTTGGTGATAAAATCTGTAGAAATATAGCCCTGTGCTGGCTGTGTCGAAAGTTTTTAAAAACGTAGCGAGTGACAGATATAGCCCTGTCGTGTTTATGGGTGGATACAAAACATAGGTGAGGATTAGTCCCAGAGTTCCATTTAGCTGATTGAAATGAGTTTTCATCTTTGGCACTGAAGATTAGATGCAATCCCTCTGCCTTGGCCCATTCTACGAGCTTTAGCCCGTTTTGGTTATTTGGGTATAGTGGCTATTAATATCCCCAGCATATATTGTCAGGTGGTTTCCTATGGATACTACATCATTTGGCTAAACAGCTTCTAGGGGCTTATATACGTTCACTGTCGTTATTCCGGAGATCTTAATGGTTACAGTAGAGACATCGTTATCTACTAATGTAGAAAGAAGTTTCACATTTTCTACGTGTGTTAGTGCATATGTTATGACGTAGTTAGAGTGATATGTGGCGCATCGTAGATTTTTCCTCTTGACTGGAGCTGTGGTTCGTCCTTGGTGTCTTTTGTATCCGAGTAACTTCGATGTTATGTTCTAAGAGTAGCTTGGATAGTCATTCCCTTTTAAATCTGCTGATACCCTCTATGTTTAATTAGCAGACTCTTAGCATAGGTTCATAATTCTTTGTCGGGTGGTTTTGAAAAGAGCCGGTTAATGTTTTTGGTGTGATCGTGTATATGTATGTTAGGATTATCCAAGGACGGCCTGGATTGCCTATTGTGCTGGTTCATTAGCGCTACTCAGGGTGCACGTGTGGCTTCTGCTACTGACGTGAACTAGCTTAGTAGTGAGAGTATAATCGATTGGTGTTCCCTGGTATTAATACCGATTATCTTCGTCAAATTGTGTGTGCTAATTGGTTAATATAAAATGTGAGGAAAATATTTGAAAATATACAATATAACTTAACTAAAGCCACCCTTTTGATTATTTGATTTCGGTAGGAAAAATGAGTAGTTGGTAGTAATGCAACAAAAGATATGAGATATAATCACTTATAATACCATGAGTAGTCAAAGTTATGTCGACTATTTTTGAGGTGGTACCGCGAATGTCCATTGTGCTTTAGTATAATTAGGACGAGTGCTACAGCCTAAGAGAAATGGACATGAGTAGTAATACCACCACAAAAATAATCTAATTGACTTTGACTAAGAATGGTAATCGCGGTACTATTCAATGAACCATTATTTCAAATTAGTTTTTAGTAAAACTACAATTTATTTTTTTTCTAATAGAAACTGCATTTGTTTAAAATAGTCACTTGAATAGCTTTTAGGAAGATATATCCGCTGATATTTTTTTGATTGGCCAAGAAGCGTCAAATTCTTGATTTTTATTGGCCACTTTTGGCAGATTACAGGTAAATTAAATATACTTATATATACACCTAATGTTGGGACGTGTTGCTAAGAAACACTGCGAGAAGTACTCGAGCTGTATTTGGAAGTACAGTGGCTATATTAATGACAGTTTGGCCAATTTTTGTCAACTTTCTGATTGGCTGTTAAGATATCCATCATCTTAAGACATTTACGCGATTACACATAGTCACGCTAAATTGCTTCTAGCTCTTTTATTATTAAGAGCAGATCCAATATGTGAAAATATTCAAATTCTACAGTTTTATGTATAAGAGTGTGCTGAATCTCAACGAGATAAAGTAAAATATTTTTTGCGAAAATTGCGCATTAACCAAATCAAAAGCTATAATAAACTATATGTACAGATTGCGGCAGGCCACTAGGTCCATAGCAAAAGCAAGGGGACTTTACATGTGGCCGTAATTGAATTTAAAAAATTTAAAAATCGAATGTCTATCTTGTATTTATAATGATCCTAACGATCTACTGCTATCGTACATTGATTGTTCATTTTTTAAACCTCACGACCGACGGCCACATGCATATTCTTCTTGCTTTTGCAATGGTCCTAGTAGCCTGTCGCATTCTGTACATAAATGTTTTAATGCCAAAAATTATTATATCAATTGAAAGAGAAACTTTTAAGATATCTAACAGTGAAAATATCACCCTGTAAATCGTATCTTGCCGAAATTCTATTGCGTTATAGTCCTTAGATGCTAGTTAAACCATCTTTACGTGCAAAATTTTCAGGCCAATACTAAAATATGAAAAATATTGTCGCAGTTATCAATATCACATTTAAATGTACTGTGTGTTGCCTACACAAGAAAACAGCCGCAGAGTAAAAATTACTACACTGTTCCTAAGTACAGCTAGAATGCTATTTCAAAAATAAAGTGTTGATAAAAATTTACGTTTTTAAAACATTAAGACAGTATTGTAATAACTTTGCAGCAGTGTGACGTCAACCTAAGAAAATACAAATAGGAGTAGATGATATATTTCGCTAGATTGGAAATTATAAAGCATTATTGGATATTTGGAAACAAATCTATCTCTACTTACTTATTTGATTTTATCCCTAAGAATCGATAACCAGGTATTATGTAATTAAGCCCAATAAAAAGATAAAACAAGCAGTTTATTTAACTTTTGCGTCTTGAAATCATTCTTTGTGCCGTTGAATGCGTTTTATTAATTGTTTTTTCAGGCAAATTCTTGGATGATCGAATTTAAATCTGCTATTTTTTTTATTTATCATATTTTCATATTTATTTAGTTGCATATTTGTTAACATTAACACCTAAAGGTATACATGTTTCCGCATTCACAGAGAATGCAGAATATGTAGGTAATCATTTGGAAGTTGTCATTTGAACAGTTTGGTTCTAACTTTTCAACAAGCAATCATCGTTTGTTGGACACATATTGATAATGAAAATATATTGTTTTACCAATCGTTCGCTTCTAATGTAATTTTAAATGATCTAATATGTCACAGTACTGAATAAGAATAATAGTATCTATTCTACTGTAGAAATTAAAAAAATAATTCTACATGTTACTTATTTTACAAAAATCACGTTGATTCTTTAATGCTATTATGTTAAGCATTAACTCATCCATAAATAAGTAGGTAAACTACTATTAGGGTGATATTTTTTTTAGTATTTGAGTAAAGTACAAAATATACTTACAATAATGACAAAATTAGACCGAAAAGTTTTGCAATCATCTCTTTCAGATATAATAATATAAGAGCATTTTTCTTCGATAATTTATTCATTTCTTTAATCAAGTTATGTGTAAATGACACTTTTAATGTAAGATTAATAAAGCTTTCTTGACTTAATCCCTATGGTTTTTTTGTTATTCTTTTTCGATATTTCAAAGGCTTCATAGTAAGCGGTTGGCACACAATAATGGTTAATAGAATACGTCTAGGATGTTTTGAATTAGAAATACAATTTGTTATAGAATAACTCTTGCTTGCAGATAGAAGTCGCGCATTTTGTTTATTTTGTAATACATGCGATATCATGTGCAACACCTTTTTACATTTATACTTTTATATATTTCTCTGCGAAAGTGTTACAACTGCAGCAGAATATTTTTGGAAGCGATAACGCAAATCTTTTTTTAAAATATAAAGCAGTAATCATAATCTTATAAGTAAAACAAGCTTATATCGTAGGAAAATGTTTATTATTAATGGCAAATGTAAATGTAATAAATAGATATAATATTGTTTAATTTTGCTATTGGAAGAGAAACTATTTGAATATATGTATACTACTTTCAGAGATATCAAATTGAAGAACACGTGACACAGGCAACCCATTTAACACGGTTGGTAGTAACGGTGGGAAAACTTAATCTGACAGTAGCAGTAGCATGCCACATGTTAAAGAATTGGCACATATTATAGGAGGCTAATAACCTGAAACTGTTCAAAAGTAATTAACTTAGCTCTGTTGTTGAAGAAAACAAATAAACTGCTGTAAGTTAGAAAATCAACAGGCGGCGTGGGAATTAAAAACAAACATTTATGAACATTAAGGTTCAAAATTGTCGTGTAATATAAGAACATTACATTTACTAAATCACGAAATGTTACTATTCAAATAGACTTCAATCTTTTTCGATGTCTTCGTACAAAATCTAATTAGTACAGTGATTTTTACCGTACTGCTTCAATTAATATATTGTGTTGAAAACGTTTAATGTAGAAAGTTCTGTTTTCAAGAAAAAAATGAGTGCTTACTGTTATTTTTTAATGTAATAACAACTATAGAATTGCGGTTCTTTCCAATAAACTAATCAGCTGCAAGAATAACAGAGAAAAATAAATAGTATACGCAATTGACCCATCAATTGCAGTAGAGCTCATTATTTTAGAAACGTTTCTGTTTTTCTTTAACTGGATATTTCGACGCGTGTTTTTCTTCAAATTTTTTAATAAAGGTGTTACTTGGGTCATACATCTTGATTACTAGCTTCCAAAGGGCTGGATGATCGGCTCGAACACGTCTGATGCAGGTGAGAATAATGAACACCTGTTTTTCTGTACAGTATTTGCAGTTTGTTTCCAATATCTCGGGAAGGACATCTGCAAGAACATATTATATTAACTTCAAGTAGCAAAATATGAAGCTCTTCAATTTAAGCTTGATGGCAGTTGGATAAATGACATTTTAAAAATTATTTTAACAGACAAGAAACAATAATTATCACTAAGACTCATGTTAACTGTAAGCTTGAAGGAGACATAATCGAACAAGTTTTGAAGTTTAATTACTTGAGAGTTTAATTACTTCTAACAAGTCAGAAAACGTATGGGTGAAGTTCAGAATAGTCCACAAAAGTCAGTCAAAAGACAGTTACGTGTAACAAATGTATGAACCTACAAAGCAAGACTAGAATTTACTATATTACAGGCTACTGCAAATATTCTTCTTCTACGCTACCGCAATCCAACTAAAAGAACGAAACACGAAATAAGATGTGCAGAAATGCAAATTGTAAGAAAGTCTGTAGGATAAATTAGAGAGATATGTGGAGTACAAAATGTAGCAAAAAGGGTCGAAGTAGGAAAAAGGAGTGCAACAACCTTGTAACAAGAATGTGTGTCTTGCAAAAATGTATATAAAAGCCAAACCACCCGAAAATAGACTTACAGGACGACTTCTCAAAATAAGGCCACAACTCGTCATTAATGGAATGAAAACGCCGTCATGCTGGAATTATCATAGAGAAATAGAAAAAAGGAAAAAAAGAAGAAGAAAGTCATAACAGACAGACAACATACGACACACTAACAGATACGTTAGAGTGGGTTTGGTAATTACATCCCATGTGGAATTTTGTGATTGTGTGTTAATTCTAAAATGGCGGATTTTAACTTTTGTGTTAGAAAAACTGTATCATATTGGGTATCAAAGTAAAAGTAATGAATTATAGAAAACAAATAAAATAGTTACAACAAGCTTAGCGATAAAAAAATAACTATTTAAAATTATGTAAAAAATTGTAATACAAAACTCATTTCCACTAGAAGAACTTGGGCTTTAAAGCAAAGTAAGTGTCTCGTCTTCACTGTAATTTTCTTCATAGTTCAATGTCTACATCATCATCAAGATCTGCAATATTCTCACACGTATCATAGTTTCCTGAGTATTAATTTATTTTGGTTTGTGCCCCTTGCAAATTATAGCGTTCTAAAACTCATCTACGGGAATTTCTCTCTGATTAGCATTGGTTAAAACCAATGTCGTATAATTTGCAACTCAGGGCCTGTATCTGCATTAACTATTTTCAATATTTCAGCCCCTCCTTTAGTTGCATATGCAATGATTTACGTGTCAACTTCTTTTTGTGAAGACTTTATATTCTCGACACCTACTAGTTTCGTGAACTCACTGTATAACACAACTAAATTTTTTATCTAAACGTGTAGCACATGTAATCAGACTATGCTGCAATGCTGCTGTAAGTGCGCCTGTGCTTCTATCATTAGATAACAGTTTCTTTAGAAGAACAGATTTGGTAATAGATGGGTTGCCATGCTGTCGTTTTACTCTAGTTGCATTTTCCAATAGATTTTATACTTAGATATCAAATAATATGACATCCATTTCTGAAAAGTTATGATATTTTACAATTTTTTTACAGGCATACCAAATCTGCTACTGTCCAAGTGTCCTCTACAAGTTTCTATGTATGAACGTCTGGAGTGGCTTCCATTTACAACTGCAATAGAGTACGCATATTGAATTGGGTTTCTGCTTTATTTGGCTTAAAAACGTAGTTCTTCCAAATGATGGATCAGCTTGCTTTTGGCTTGGGTGTAGTGCACTGTTCCATAACTTTCATACTTAGATCGTGGGACTACCGATAGCTTGTATTTTGTGATACATTCTTCTGTACGATACAAAACAACAAGACGATCAAAGAACGACCTGTGTTCTTTTAACGGTACCACACCGTCTTTCGTTTTAACCGTTTTTGTTTTGGCCATTGATTTACGCAATTTTCATATGTTGATTTTCCTGCTCCAAGATTACAAATGGGATTACCGGCGTTATTAAGAACCCACTTACCGTTTTAAAGTTCTCTCCATGTTTCATGATAATGTTGATGTAGTACTTTCATGTCCGCAATATGCCACGCACATAGTGCACTGTAATTACGCAAGTTTATTATAGAACAGTACTTATTGAATTCATCGAATGCAGACAATCTCAACTCTCAGTTCACACTCGGCACTGAACTAATGAATGACATCAAAGTAAACACCATATCCATGTAGATCAGCGCTGTGGTAAAGGTAGGATTCTTCTCACTTCTCTCTTTGCATAAGCCTTTAAGCAATTGCAGCTCTGCCCTTTGTTCAGTTGCAGCTATGTTCATCAGTAGTATAGATTTCGAGGCTTTTATCTGCTAAGTTTCCCAAGGCATTATTTGAATAGTTTAATCACCAACCTGACTACAGAATACACACACATTACATATTTCCCTTAGTACCAATGGAAACGTTTGCTCTTCTTATCGACATCATTGTATTGCTTCTTTATACTTTTTACATTTTACATTTAACTGTAAAAAAATTTAAACTAGTAGCTATTTATATATCTAGGGGCAAAGGTATTCATTTCCTCCCGCGTGTGAATTTAATGCCCGACGGGTTAGGGGAGAAATGAACCTTTGCTCCAGTGATATATATATGATTTTTTCTTCAAACGCATGTTCTATAGGGCGAAATTTCAAAAATTTTGCTTTAGAAAATCATTATAGTGACTCTAGAGTTCTGTAGTGACATTTTGTCTAATTTTCACATATAATCTCATAAGAGCATTAATTCCTTCCGGAAATTTTTTTGAGTGCGGTTCAACAACGTCGTATTAATTTGCCCGAGCGGGACGCGAGGGCAAATTAGGACGTTGTTGAATGCACGAAAAATAATTTCCGGATATGAATTAATGCTCGAATGCAGATTCGGTAAGAAAATCGTAACGAC
Source organism: Agriotes lineatus (assembly GCA_940337035.1). Taxonomy (NCBI): domain Eukaryota; kingdom Metazoa; phylum Arthropoda; class Insecta; order Coleoptera; family Elateridae; genus Agriotes; species Agriotes lineatus. The sequence continues at coordinate 1,890,798 of OW679196.1, read as the reverse complement.
ACAAACCCTAAAAAGAAGTAATGTCTACCTACAAAAAATTTCCAAGAAATTTTGTTGTTGTCTTGGATACGGCTCGTGAACTAATTTTTCTATTGGCCATTAATGAGTGTCGTACGATTTTCAAATTAACATAACGTTGTAAAGCTTTGGTGTGATATCCATGGTGACATAAACACAAATGCGGGAGCTAAAAAATATTGGCACCCGCCGGGTGTTAATAAAAATTGGCTCCCGCTGGTTGAAAATTGACAGTTTTGTTTCCTAAAACTAGGGCGCAAAAGCCGACTTTCTATACAGTGAGTAGAAAAAATAATTTAATTTCGGAGCTTGGTTTTATAATAGCAAAAGAAGCAAGCATATAAATTTAGATACCTAGTTATTCTTATAGCCTTGTTTTGTATAATCGATTACCTTTAATTTGACACCCAACATGATAGTCTGTAGTTCCTATATAAAAAATTCGCCATTTTGAATTCAATATGGCAGTTAAATATCACTTTATATTATTAGATTATAACTCGACGTATATACAAGGTGTTTCCTAAGTAAGTAATCGAACTTAAAGCTAACAATCTATGGCCTATTTTAAGAAGAAAAATTCCTGTAAACATGTTTTTTAAATTGTTTCGTTTTCAAAATACAGGGTATCAAAGAAGCGGAAACAATATTAAAAATTAAGGAAATTTTCAAAACTTTAATATGCTAGGTTAATACAATACAAGTGACGTTGTTCAGTTATTTAAACAAGTGTGAAAAGCAGATATCTTGATCAACAGACATAAACATGTTTAACTGCGGTGAAATACATAATTGTGCTTTATTTATAATTTTCATTTTAACACGATACGGATAACAGTAAAGTTCGGGCACTTCATTCCATCTACGAACATGGCTTGAGACAAAGCGAGTCAGGGTCACCGAAATAACTCTTTCCGAAACCAAGTCAATCTGGCACACCGTTAACGGCGTACTGGGTGATGTGGTTAGCATCCCGCCTTCGACGACTGCTTTCCTTTCCTTACTTCCACAACTGTGGTTTCGGTACCTAATTTTTAAAGCGCCAATTGCCAGTTGTAGGGATTGAACCCCGTACGGTGGCAACGCAGCCTGAGCTCCTTAACCGCTCGGCTACGCTGGCGCTAACGGCTAATAAAATCTAAAAAAGATAAGAGGTAGTTTTTGGAGAGCTTTTGTTTGAGAGTTAAAAAAATATTTAATTTGAAAAATAATCAGTGGCGTGTTATTTTCTAATAAAAAAATCTGTAAAAGACTTTACTCAGAACTTCCCTGGCAAGTGGAGATTATGACACTAAACAATTTAAAAAGTCAAAGGAAACTATTTGTAAATATGTTTTGACGTTCTAAATAATACGGAAACAATAAAAGAAAATACTTGAATATGAATTACATCAATTTACAAATTTTAAAAAACCATTACCGCCGAGATTTGAACCGCAGCCTCTGCGAATACGATCTAAACATTCACCAATTTCTTGCAAGTCTACGGAGCTGTTCCCATATCATCGCGTTGCAGGTAGCTTAACTTTCAGGCCGGGTATGTATTAAGTTTCGTGCTGAAGCAAGGTGCGTTTCAGCCAAATCACGCAATGGAAAATAAATGACATTTTTTACAACCATAAATCAATGGAGATAATTCTTTCACTAAAAATTTATTCGTTCTTTTTTACATTTCATATGCAGAATGTATATATTTATGTGCAATAGTTTTTAAAATACCTCGATGCTGAAATTTATGCCACACATTCCCGTATTTCTTGTTTAAACAATTTCTATAGCATTTGTTAAAATTAATTTTGAGATTAATATCGTCTAAATCTAGAGAGAATAAGCTTTCCATTAGTTTACAAATCATTGAGAAATATTCAAAATCCGTAAATAAGATGTACTCATAAAATTCTTCAATTTTCAGTAATAAAAGAAATTACGAAAAATTTGTTTTCTGGGTTTTTGCAATCTCAAAAAGAATAAAGACCTCCACCTTTCTATCTGCAAGATAATTCCAGATAATGTACATTTTTTAAAAACTATATCTTCGAGTGAACATCCTATGATCGAATTTATGGCCGCCCCCAAATATGCGTTTCCCATTAACACGACTCGCTAACGGCTTCGTGTTGTAAGGACGTGGCGACGATTAAGAATGGAGTTTCCCACCATTCACCCACCTAGCTCAGCGGGGGACCGCATGGCGACTAAGAGCAGCTGTTGAGAAATATAGAGACGATGGCGGATATGCGCTTTTTAAAACTACTCTACCGGGTGACAATGATACCAGAGCCATGCCTCTGTCTCCGTTACTTATGACTGAATTTTGATCAAATTTGATACAAGGATAATAGACGTAATTTCGGATTGACATATAAGTGTAGTCAAAATGGCTGACTTCCGGTTTCACCTGAAATAATACCAACTTTAATTTTTTAAATAAATCATCCTATATATTTTACGTTTTTTGCAATCTATGACTCCAATTATGTACAACAGTGCTGCCGAATCTGCTTAGGTATTACACAAAAATATTTTAAAAATAATTATTTGTGCATGCATTAATGCATGATGCATATCGTTAGATTGCTAATTAAATATTCTGTTTAATGGCAAGATAGCCCTTGGCTTCTCCTGCAGCGGGCGCTCAGGCCGCTCATGGTGGACGTGAAGACCGGCAGCGGCGACTGCGTCTCTGATTAGACATCCTTAGGGGTGAATGGCGCAGGATCCCTGGTCTTCTTAGAGGCGGCAGCACGACTTCGCGCAGGGGGCGGCTGATGGAGGGCGTGGTGGCGGATCAGGTCTCTTCCCACATTTGCTGCAATTCCTCCTGAGTTGTGCCTGCCGGGGATGCAGCGTTGGATTTCCCTCAGAGGTCTGGGCCTCAAACGCTTCCAGGCCCTTGGGGGTGTTGTCGGGGTCTGGCGTACGGGGGCAGCGTCTAGGAGTGGCTTCCTTGTTGGGGACGGCGTTGAGGGCTGAGCAACGTCGGCGCTCCTGGGCCTGGTGGCAGCGGTACGCCTTCTCGGCTATTGGTGATTTTGGTGTACCTGGAGGCGACGGCCCGAACAGTCTCTCTAACAGCTCTTGGGTTCTGAAAGAAATTGAAGTAATAGTTACGCGGCTTAGTGGCTGGGGCATGGCGGGACCGTATTGTAATTCTGGAGGGCAGCTTACGAGGGCGACATCATAGCCAGAGAAAATAAGCGGCATCCGATAGCGTCCTACTTAGAGCAGCGATCCTCCTTGAGCACGGCGCCGGTGAATTTCCTGCGGCAGCTTGAACACCTGCAGAAGAGGGGCCCGCGGCAGATCTACTGCCTGCAGAACTCGAAGAAGAGGTTGTTCCCTGGATCTTGAGATCACTTCGGAATCCTGGTAGAGTACTGCTGGCAGTACGTTAGAAGTGTCAACCAGAGAGCTGGTAATCTGGGATCTTTGCCAAGTGGGAGATTTGTTTGATCAATTTTAATGAATTTAGCCGGGGCTCCGCTAATAAAGCTGATATTGAGATGTCATTAGTCGCATCTTGCGGCTGACGCGAAACTGTGTCGTTTGATACCTCACTCGCTATATATCCTTTAGATACGTGGATTTTGATTAATCCGCGCGCTTTCTTTTAATTCGCTGTTGTAATGTCTTTCCCCTTTTGGTTTTGCTTACGGCGGAGATTTTAGTATTTTTAGGAATTCGTTAAGCTTGCTTTATCCTTTGTTTAACTAGCTAGCGGCGGGCGTTTTATTGAAGCCGCTTGTAAAACCTAAGCCGGGTCTAGGTGTCTTTTTACTAGCATCTGCTATTTGTTTTTGCAAACTCGGAGCATTGGCAATTGCTCCGCTTATATTTTTAATAATCGCAGGATAGTTTCATATCACTTTGTCTTTGAAGGGTGCGATTTATGCATTTATGCGGCTTGAGGCCTAAAAAGATCAACATTATTTATCCTGTATCGGTTGGGTCTCATTTTTGTCAAGGATAAAACTTGCTCTATGTACAAATTACTACTTTTATATATTTTTCAGTTCAAGCAAAAATTAAAAAAAAAAAATTTTTAAGATGCTTACCCTGTATGCCAGGTAGATATGTAATATGTATGCAAAATATCGTCTTCCTCCAACAAATAGTTTTTGATTTATACCGCCAACAGACAGACGAAGTAGTGAAAACCTGCTTTCCGTTATCTAGAAACCCTGAAACGTGAAGATCTGAAAAAATCTTGGGAGGTCATTTTTTCGTGATTAGAATACTTACACATATGCACGCCTTTCGTGTCTTTAAATAATACTGAAAAGTGGCTCTTTACCACATGTAAGCATACCAAATTTGAATAATATATCTCTATTCGTTTAAAAATTTCCTTAATCTTCAATTTTGTTTTCGTTTCTTTGACACCCTGTATTTTGAAAACGAAGCAGCTTAGAAAACATATTTATAGAAACTTTTCTTCTTAAAATAAGCCATCGATTACCACCTTTAGGTTTGATTACTTATTTAGGAAACACCCTGTAGATATAGTCGATGTAGAATACAGAACTTATTTTATCTATCTTTAAAAATAATAACCTACTCCCAAATAGCTTCCTCCTTCCTCCTAGTCGCAGGTTCCAGATGTCCACCATTACTTTTACAATTTCCCAGATCATAAGGTACAAAATCAGATCACCCTCAAATGCACACGCAATATAAAAAGCATTGACTATCTATCAACTTTATAACTACTCGAACGTATCAGAACATGGGAGAGTTTTGGTATCGTCCGTCTCGAAAACTTAAAGAAAGAAAAATAGTTAAAAGGTAAAATATTAGGTCCTGTGCTATTCATTATGTTGATGGATGCAATAAATACAGGGTTAACTATTCAGCAAATAAATGCGATATTAATGGGCACCGAAGAATCTTTCAATGTAACATAAAATTTGAATAAAACAAACACTAAAGTAAACAAGAATGAGTTCAAAATAATATAACATAAAGAAGAATGAAATGATCTATATCTGAGGAAATTGGAAGGATTCCTAGAGTTCAACGTGAGGAAATACGATTGCGATTGGGAATGACATCGATACAAAAAAAATCGACGAAGGATAGCTAGTAATTCGAAAATATAATTATATAAATAATGACATTAAAATAGTGAAAAGCCAGAGTAACGGCTAGAAGAACAAAAGAAAATTAGAAGAATAGACGAGTTTTAAAAAAAATCTGGTGTGATACACGCACACAACTTCCTTTTACAGTGATCTTATAATTAGCCAAAAATTTGATTTAAAATTTTTGAGCATTTGTAAAAAAATTTCAAAAATTACAAATTTTACAAAAACAGTACAAAATAGGGTGTTAGTTCAAGATACAAATTTTCTCTAGAATTTTAATCTGAATTCAAAAATGTAATAATATACCGGGTGTTCTATTTAAAATAAAAGTTAATAAAAAAAATAGAAACAAAAACAAAAGAAACCCATTTTAGAGGTATTCAACTGGAAAATCACCTATCTCACATCAATACACATTAAAAATGTAATAAAAATGTAAAGTTAAAAAAAATCGTTAGAGCCGTTTTTGAAAAAATCGAAAAAAAAACTGAAAAACCACAAGAGTAAACACCTACTTCCGGTTATGCGATTTTCTTCAAAAGCTTGCTGTCGCATCTACATAGTACACAACACTTTTGTATGAAGTTTCAACGCCATACCTCTTTCCGTTTTTGAGATATTCTGTTCATAGAAAGACAGACATACAGACACACAGACACACAGACAGACAGACCAATTAAAAAAATATGTTTTTTGGGATCAGGGGACTCTAAAACGTGAATATCTGTTGAAAACTCAATTTCCAATTTTTGGGGTGAATCCAATACTTCGTTTATTGTAAAAGGAAGTAAAAAAAAAGAGACTGTATAACGAACAGAAAGAAACGAATCAAATTTTTTACTACTGCGACACTCAATAATGAAATTAAGCTACAAGAAAATTAAAATAAAATGAATAGAAGAGTAAATTAATGACACATAAACCAACTTGGTATACATAGAGTTATAGAAAAGTTGAATGAAGATTATCTTCCATGAAAAGTATGAACATCGGTGCTATAAAAGATCATTATAAAACAGAAAGAATTAACTGAGATGGGAAAGTGGAAAACGGCATATATTATTTTTAATAATAGGGCTATACTACTTTTATGCTAATTCCACTATTTCGCAATACTATACAAAGTACAACTATTTATTTAATAGAAAAAAAATACACTGAAATAATCCCTTAAAATAAAAATATATTGTTATGATACATGAGGCAGTGTAATTAATTTAAATAAAGAAATATTTGAAGCAAATAAGCTTGGAAGAATGATATAATTAAATCTTGCTTGGGGTTAAACATTTCAAACATTATTAATAAATTTAATTGAGACAATGAGAGAAGAGATTTTGGTATTGATTGAATATGTTAATTTAAGAGTTACAGAAAATTTTAATAAAATATAAGCCAAGGTAACGATTGACAATTGTGTTATAATAATAATGTGAATTGTTAAATTGTAAATAATGGATAATTTAAAATATGTAAGGGTGCAGTAAGAATAGTATCCAACCAGAACAAGTTTTTGTTTAAAAGTTAGTTACATAAAACAACTCATAAAAACATGTACGTATTTTAGATATGAAAATTTTGGAAAAATAAAAAATCTAATCTCTGCCTTAATTTGTGTAATTTTTGTACTTGCAAATTAAGAAAAGGCTTAAAACAAATCTCCGAGGTGAAGGTCAAATGAAATATTAAAAATTGGAAAGAATATTGTGATATTGTGTAATAAGAAGAGCTACAGATACAAGTAATTGGAAATGGAATAAAGGACTTAATACTAGTTAATGGAATTTGGATTTATTCATACGTACAAGACATATGAAGAGGTATTTTACAATTTATAATTTGATTTGGATATTTGGTGTATGTTGCTTGAGACATTAGATTATCTGCAAATAAATGGAACAAAGTTAGAATTGGAATTTATCAACAGAAAGAAACTTACCAGGATTTGAATCGTGTGGTGGAGACATCTAAAAGGAGCGACAGCTGTGACTTGGACATCTAGAAGGAACAGTAACATTTGGGAGGAACAGTGCTTTCCAGGAGGAGCCAGGGTAGTTAACGTGACTTAACAGAACCAGAGGGAGGTTGCAGGAATGTACGGCGGTGACATACAGGAGGTGACAGGACTGGAATTGGAGATTTAAGCAGTTGGTTTGACAGAAGTGAAGGAAATTGAAAGGATTCATGTACCATCAAAGGGGTTGTTGTTAGTGAATGGTACATTGAGTGCTGCAGGATATTGAAGATAGGATCCAGTGGTGGTTGGTGTTTGCGGTGAAAGCGTAAGCAGCTATTAAGGTTTGTTAAGATAAGTTGACAAAGCATTTTGAATAACTGTCAATTTAAAAAGTGATAACATAAAGTTGCGTAAGTACTTACATGGGTAGTTTTGAATGGTAGTAAATGTTAATGTAAGATACAGTTGTCAGTTTACCTGGTTTGTTGAGATTTAGAAATCAGTTTGACATTAAAAGTCATTAACTGTAATATTGACATTCAATTAATAGATAGAGATCTTGATTTGGCGAACCACCTGAGATAAGAGAATTTGATTTATTATTATTAAAGAATTATGATTGAATTTAAAAGGGCAAGATTTTAATAAAAAGTATAGCTTGATATAGCCACATTCATAATATATATATTATATATATATATTCATGTGTTTGAGCCCTATAGTTGCATAACTAAATTAGAAAATTGCAGTGGAGTTGGTAGTAGATCTTGGTGGTCGTTGGAGTCACTTGGAATCGAACCAGTGACTCTGCCTCGAAGTTACCCATATTGTCATTGTAATAAGATGCATTGGAATAAATATTCAAAACACAATATGTAATACGCATTACCAATGCAGTAAACATAGTGTTACTTGCAAAATACGTCGAGTAGCTGAAGATATTTAACTGATCGCAAACATTTTAAACTGTAACATCGGAATCAGCAATTAATTACTACACAGTACCCGTCTAGGATTATGACGGCTACTCTCGTTAATTGTTGTTCCGTCAAGAACAACTGGTTTCCCGTCGCACGCTCGCCAGCAGCTGAAAAACTCTTGTAGCTTGCACATCAAGTCGGGAGAAATCGGTAGAAACGTCAAGGATGAGCTTCAACGATCACGGGGCGATTTTCAGTCAGGAAAGTGGTGGCAAATTTTCAAGAAAAGAACAGAGCGTGCAATACCAAGAAAGCTCGAAAGACTTCTTCCGATTAGGAAATTCACAGCTACTCACACACAATCTAATACTTAAGAATGGTCATCACCTCGACGTGAATGTACTCATTCTTTAACTTTGACAAGCAATCCTGCCTAAAATGCATTGGTAACTCCAACAAGTCTTTGCACAACGAAAAGGCGGTGCGAACGACACAACGAAGTTCCAGCCATTCACTAACTTTACGGCTGCTCCAGGTACACACTACGTTCGGCAGACAATTCTGTTCAATTTAATTTCACGGTCTCGTCGGAACAACCTAACTTATATGATGCAAATATGTGTTACCTGGTTTAGTAGCTGCTGCTAACTACTTTTTTATTTGTATTTTTTCACGTTCCGCATGATTTCGATTTTGTGAAGAAGGGTAGGGGATGGCAGATGATTAAATTGCCATTGGTGCTATTTAGAAAGTTGTTGGTTAAAAACGTGGGATTGGTGAGATTACTGCATGAATTCTAGCCATAATAGCAAAACTCCCAATGCAGTTGTGCTTTGCCTCGAAGGTAGACTCACCACTTTGCTTAAAAACAACACGTGAGCGCTGACCGCCCTAATTAGAATGAATGCAGACGCTAATGTCCTTCTAAATAGCTTTCTCGTGTCCTAGCGACGCCTGAAACTTGGTGAACAAAGGAATCAGTGTTAACTAGCCACCTGTGATAACACATTTTCTACGTATGCAACTTTGAGTGTGCCTGTATAGCTTTTGATATTCGATTATTTGGTGAATAAAATGCTTAACGAGTTGCCTCGACTTCCTGTCGCCTGCTACAATTAAGATAACAGCCGAAGTGAATTTGCTATTGTAGTACAATCGAGATTGTAAGCTGACGAAATTGCGCTCCAAGAGGCCCAGGGTCGGCTCTACTGCACCTTTTTTCTGCTATGATCCGACTTCTAATTATATTTGCGCAGTAAATTCACTTAAAACACTTTTCCAGTTAAAATTAGGTCATAAGAACTAAAGTTGGTGAATAATGTCGAAGGGCCACTTTCCATATTTAAAAAAAAGTATTTCTGATATTAATATTACTTGACGGTGACCTTGGGATAGAAAGAGACCAAGAAGGTTATGGGTGGATGGTGTTCAGCAAGCGATGGGAGAAGTGGGTTTCACTGAACTGAAAATCATTAAAGTGATTGGCAGGAGTGAGGGTCGAGGTGAAGGAGACGACACTGAAACTGTAGAGAAGTAAATGGAAGATGCGTTGTAAGGGCTGGCGATAAACGAGTGAAGACTGAAAGCCAAGAATCAACAAAAGTGAAGAGGGAAACGAGCTCTATGTCTGCAAAGGTTGCTATATATAATATAATCCTCCCTTAGGGACATTATGTGTTGGAGAGTAGACTATAAAACAGAAATTGCACCTTTAAACTTAAAAAGTTTGACTGTCAACAAAAACGCATACTTCGTTTCTATATTGAATATAATTCGGTCACAACTCATGGTAGCACTAATAAAGCTGTACTTCAAATTGACAGTTCTGAGATAAGAACGATTTGCCTTTTTCACAGCTGTCTGGAAGAGGCAGAGATCTAAAAAGGTGTTTGGCGTTTAAAGCCTCCGGTGTTCGCACAAATAGGAACGAAAATTCAAAAACTTTCGGAATTATTGCAAAAAGTTCCGAGGTAAATCACCCGAGAAGTCTCCAGGAACTTTATGTTATTACCTGCAGTTCGGATGATGTAAAAGCGGCCGGAATAATACGGCACCCTTCAAACCCACGCGAAGCGTTACATATTCCTGTTTAAGCTTTTTACTAATTTATAGGTGCCCGCTGAGCATCTGCGTATACGAGCACCTGGAGAATAGTATAGCACTTTGCAGTGGCACGTTCTCTCCTAGTGGATACCGGGCAATTACAGTTTAATTTTCTCGTTTGCAACGGATCTGCAAATTGCGGTTGGCCAGCCACCGGTCACGGGAAACCGGTAAAAACATTCAGTTAGCGGTCGGTGGTAGTCAATAACAGCACCCTTGGATCTGACACCGACACACGCTAGCCTTTTGTCAATTTAAGCTGCCGGAAATATCGAATTGTTTAGCTACAGATAGCAGATAGCGCGGTAGACAATGGGTGTTGGGAGCAGAAATGCTCCAGTTTATTGCTCTTTCGAGCCATAATTGCAAACTATTCTGGTGGAAAATCGCTATTGAGAAGGAATAATCGGAAACTGCAATGGAAAGTGCACAGTCCAAATGAACAAGCTTTAAATGAAAACCGTTAGAAGAGTACTGGGTACCCATGCCGGTGAGTTTACTCAAAAGCAATCAAATTGAAATTAATTATTTGCGGTTCTCTGCTTTGACAACTACTACTAAATGAATAATAATATTAAAAGATAGGGACAGCCACCTTTACTGAGATTAGCTAGCTCAATAACAACAGAATTTCATTAACATGATGTTCTTATAGATTATAATTAATAAATAATATTAAAACTAACACTGCACACTTTAATTTAGGATGTGACAAAATTACACAGTTTCTGAGCATATCTTTGGCATATAGAATTTTCATGAAGGTGCTACGTTTGAAGTTGGGCGTATGGATGGACTTGTTATAAACTGAGAATTAAAGTTGTAAAGTTATTTATGAACAGTTCAATATTTTTAATAATGTCAATTTACTTTAGGAAAATTGGAAATTTTAACACCCGTATTCATAGTCGTTCGCCGGCGGATGGCCGGCGACTCGCCGGAGTTTCGTTATGAATATTATGTTGGCGGCACTGTACGTCTATGTCAAATTCGAGGTGATCAGGTTAGGTTTTCAGTCAGTTTTGACAGAAACTGACACAAAATCTAACCTGCTAACCTCGAATGGCTATGAATACGGGTGTTAGAGAGTAACTAGGAGTATTATAATAACTAGGCTGCCCGATAGGAGAGAGTTTTTAATAACAAAATAGACAGAGAAACTGGTATTCAATCACAGCAGTTTGAGTAAATTCCTTATTAAACTTGGAGACTTTCACGGCCGTTGTCATTCCGGGATTGGACTGTGTCATTATTGAGGTCGAAGAACTCAACGTTTCGCCCACTCTCGTAAGGGGCTTCATCAGGAGGAAATGCAAAAGAGCACTGTAACTCAACGTGTAAACTACGCCAGAGGCGAAACTCCTCTTAAGAAAGTAGTCGAAGCGTTGAGTTCTTCCACCTCAGTAATGACACAGTCCAATCCCGGAAGTCGTTTGTTACTTAAATTCCTTATTAATGTGATATTTTAATTGGCACATACCTAATACTGGATTGTCCACATGCTAGAATCTGGTGTATGTACATGATGGAAGGAGCTGCCGAGAACTTGTAGGGATTCACCAATTAGCTGTAGCAGAGCACCAGACAGCGCCCTAAAAGTGTTAGACTAATATTGTAATGAAAGATTGGATTGAAATGCTTCTGAAATAAGAGATTGATGATGAATGTATTAAACCATATAATGCCTCATTAATAATAACCCCAAATAAGTTGAGAAGTAATAATTACGAAATCTGTTGAGTTTAAAGGTTAAGTGAACTGAATAGAATAGATTTTCGCGTTTTGATCTAATTAATCACATATGAAGTTTGATATGTAATTTACATATGTGCTACTGATTAAATTACGCGCCTGCCATTTTAATTTGCTTCCGGAATTACGCGGGGGCCATTTTCAATTTTCGCGCGAATATTTGAATTTGAAATTTTTCAATTTTTTGAATTTAAACTTCCCGGGGTTCGGCCATCTTGGTTTTTCTGCGCGCGCACTTCTCTCGGCTGCCCGTTTGGATTTGGAATTTTTCAAATTTTCTTCTAAGTTCCATTTTTTTAATTTAAACTTCCCGGGTGACGGCCATCTTTGTTTTCTGTTTGCGCACTTCTCGCGGTTGTCGTTTTAATTTAAATTTTCGCGGCAATATTTGAATTTCAAACTGGTAGATCTGTCTCTCTCTCTTCTGCTCATCGAGCGTTGTCTCTCTCTTGCATTCACAGAAGGGCTGTTTAATTTAATAAAAAATCTCTGGCGGACTCGGATTCGAACACGCTACGTTCGCGTCCACATTGGGCTGCCATCGGCCTCTGCCGCTAAGCCACCGAGGCGTCTTGGATTTCAAGGTTTTGAACAGAACGCCACTTTGCTGTTCTCCAGATTTTAAAACAAACTATTTTTTCAAAAATATAAATTATAAGAATGGAATTGTGTAGCCTATTGTGTTTGAAAGTTGATACAATTTTTTAAAAATTGACTTTGTAGCTGGTTTTCACGGAAATAATTACTTTATTTTTATTTGCCCCAACAGAACGTATGCTATCTCACACAATCTTCATTGGTTTCTATAGCTTTCTATTTTTCACTCGCAGTACCGTGATGCTGATTAAATTACGCATTAGCTTCTGATTAAATTACGCGGCGGTCATTTTCAATTTTCGCGTTAATATTTGAATTTGAAATTTTTCAGATTTTTTCTAAGTCCCCTTTTTAAAACAGGTTGAGACATGCGTTTGTGACTAAGAGTGCTTTGCCCGACGAACAGCGCTTTGTTCGTTTAAACATCCTTGGAGACGATTTTACTTTGTTCGTCACGGATTATATATACCAACAATAAGATAACATGAACAAGAAGATAACACGTATTGCTTGAGTAAGAAAGAGATAAACAGAGTAGCAAATATTCGAGAAGGCTTGACTCTTAATTTTAATTATGTCATTTGTCAACTAAACATGCCTACTAATATAATTTTTTGTATGGCTATCTCTTTCTTACTCAAGCGTTGTATTTGCTTGTTCATGCTATCTCATTGCTGTTATATTTTTATCATTTGTCCCGGTACTACAATCCGTCAGTGAAAGTTTGTACTGTACTGCAATTCGTCACGGAGAATGCAGCTATAGACAAGATTCAACCCCATAGGTATATCTTACAAATTTTGTATGACGTAACGCTCCTCCAGTTTTAAAAACCGGCGGATAATAATTCATGGAACTATTACGCAACAAACTTAAATAAAAATCCGTCGTCGGTATTCATATTTGTTGTAAGGGGGCAACTGTCGGAATCCACAAGTTGAACGTATCGTTATCATTTCTTCTATTTAGTACTACCAAATTTCATAAAAGTATAAAAACTGCATCTTGTATTCCAACAAATCAGAACTGCATCTTGTTTTCCAACAAATCGGTACAGGTTTGATGGCACGACGGCCTTTTTAATTTGTAACACCGAGATTGACTTGTTTGGTTTTTATTTTATAAGTAAGCGTCTGAAATTGTGTCATTATATCGATCAAAACTGTAATTTAGTTTTAAAAATTCCAGTATAAATGCAAACGGACGAAAATAAAAACGCAATTGACCACAAATGAACATAAATTTCAATAAAAACAGACAATTTCGTTGAAAAATTTTTCTGACACCATCATTTCACTTAAAATTTTACAAAAGCTGACATCATGTTACTTGAAATTATACAAAAAACGACATTTTTATTCAATAAGCGAAAAAAAATAAGCCATCCCACATCATGTCACTTAACAGTTTTAGAGTTATTTCTAAGCATAAGTTTGCAACTGTTTTACACTTTTTTCTCTAACTTGTTGCAATGTTAGTAAGATTTGAATAAAAAAAAGCAATTTCATTGAAAATATTCTGCTACAATCATCTCGAAAACAAAATTTCAGCTAAGTAGGCTCGTTGTGCCTTTTTATTACAGATTTATCGAGATAATGTTAAATTTCGCATTTTTAGTACAAAATTTCTTGTACTTTTAATAAAAATAGATGTATGTTGACCACAAATTATCATAAATTTGAATAAAAACAGGCAATTTCGTTGAAAAATCTTCTACCACCAACATTTCGATAAACAAAACTTCAGTTACGTGGGCTCTTTGTGCATTTTTATTACAAAAATTCTTGTAAAATTGAGAAAATATGCATGTGATGACGACAAATTAACTCAAAATTGAACAAAAATTACGCAATTACACATCAGCTCACATAAAATTTTACAAAAACTGACATCGTGTCACTTGAAATTATACAAAATATATGTATGTTGACCACAAATTAACATAAATTTGAATAAAAACACGCAATTTCGTTGAAAAATCTTCTACCACCAACATTTCGATAAACAAAATTCAAAAATTCTTATACTTTTGATGGAAATATATGTATGTTGACCACAAATTAACATAATTTCGAATAAAAAGGCGAAATTTCGTTGAAAAAATGTTCTGACACCATCATTTCACTTAAAATTTTACAAAAACTGACAGCATGTCACTTGAAATTATACAAAAAACGATATTTTTATTCAACACATGACGAAAATTGAACAAAAATCACTCAATTACACATTATCTCACATAAATTTTTACAAAAATCGACATCATGTTACATAAACTATGCATAATTTTGCAAATGTTTTACACTTTTTTATAAAATGAATCGTTCAAAATTAAAAGAAATTGCAATTTCGTTGAAAAAATCTTCTACCACATTCATTTCGATAAACAAAATTCAAAAATTCTTGTACTTTTGATGGAAATATATGTATGTTGACCACAAAGTAACATAATTTTGAATTAAAACCCACAATTTCGTTGAAAAAAATGTTCTGACACCATCATTTCACTTAAAATTTTACAAAAACTGACATCGTGTCACTTGAAATTATACAAAATATATGTATGTTGACCACAAATTAACATAAATTTGAATAAAAACACGCAATTTCGTTGAAAAATCTTCTACCACCAACATTTCGATAAACAAAATTCAAAAATTCTTATACTTTTGATGGAAATATATGTATGTTGACCACAAATTAACATAATTTCGAATAAAAAGGCGAAATTTCGTTGAAAAAATGTTCTGACACCATCATTTCACTTAAAATCTTACAAAAACTGACAGCATGTCACTTGAAATTATACAAAAAACGACATTTTTATTCAACACACGACGAAAATTGAACAAAAATCACTCAATTACACATTATCTCCCATAAATTTTTACAAAAATCGACATCATGTTACATAAACTATGCATAATTTTGCAAATGTTTTACACTTTTTTATAAAATGAATCGCTCAAAATTAAAAGAAATTGCAATTTCGTTGAAAAAATCTTCTACCACATTCATTTCGATAAACAAAATTCAAAAATTCTTGTACTTTTGATGGAAATATATGTATGTTGACCACAAAGTAACATAATTTTGAATTAAAACCCACAATTTCGTTGAAAAAAATGTTCTGACACCATCATTTCACTTAAAATTTTACAAAAACTGACATCGTGTCACTTGAAATTATACAAAATATATGTATGTTGACCACAAATTAACATAAATTTGAATAAAAACACGCAATTTCGTTGAAAAATCTTCTACCACCAACATTTCGATAAACAAAATTCAAAAATTCTTATACTTTTGATGGAAATATATGTATGTTGACCACAAATTAACATAATTTCGAATAAAAAGACGAAATTTTGTTGAAAAAATGTTCTGACACCATCATTTCACTTAAAATTTTACAAAAACTGACAGCATGTCACTTGAAATTATACAAAAAACGACATTTTTATTCAACACACGACGAAAATTGAACAAAAATCACTCAATTACACATTATCTCACATAAATTTTTACAAAAATCGACATCATGTTACATAAACTATGCATAATTTTGCAAATGTTTTACACTTTTTTATAAAATGAATCGCTCAAAATTAAAAGAAATTGCAATTTCGTTGAAAAAATCTTCTACCACATTCATTTCGATAAACAAAATTCAAAAATTCTTGTACTTTTGATGGAAATATATGTATGTTGACCACAAAGTAACATAATTTTGAATTAAAACCCACAATTTCGTTGAAAAAAATGTTCTGACACCATCATTTCACTTAAAATTTTACAAAAACTGACATCATGTCACTTGAAATTACACAGAAAACGACAGTTTTATCCAATAAGAGATAAAAAAATACACCATCCCACATTATTTCACTTAAAAAATTATCACAATTCGTTTTATAAATCGTTTTGTAAAACGAAAATGATGGAAAAGCAGTTTTAGAGTTATTTCTAAGCATAATTTTGCAAATGTTTTACACTTTTTTATAAAATGTCTCAAAATTAAAAGAAATCACAATTTTTTAAATTATATCACACCATTATGAAATCGTAGATTGATTTTTTGAAATTTTACACTTTGTAACTGTAAAATAACTTCAAATACTAATATTTTAGCTTTAGATTTTGTAATTATTGCAGATTCGTGAAAAAACAAAAGCAGAGTAGAAATAAAAAACACAAACACTTTGTAATAAACAAATATATTGTTCTTATTTCGTATAATACTTAATAATATAAAAATAAATGTACAGCTGAATGTCTTATTGTCTAAAAATAAGCTAGCAATTTACAAAACTGTAGTTTGAGGTGTACAACATTTCAAATTAAAAAAAGCTGCAAGTAATAAAATCAGAATTCGTTTACATGGGATCGTAGAACAAATTTCATTGTGGCATTTTAAAGTTTAAGGCGCTCCCAATCCAGGATTCCGTTCGTATTTGATTTTGAGGACCTCTGCCTTAGAGGTGTTTTTCTAACGGCCCTTTTTTGGAAGTGCTTCCTAATCGACGTTTTTCTGACTGCACCTTTTTGATGTGGACTTGGATGAGTAGCTGGTGTTTTTAATTTATATTCTAAATCGGACTCGCAGTTATCAGTTTCCATTTCGGTTTTTCCTGTAGTAACAGTCGGGGTTGGCTTCTTTTGCTGTTTAGGTTTAGCTAGCAGCACATGAGCAACGTTAAGGCCTTTGATGTAATCAGCAAACTGTAGGCGTCCGGGTGGATTAATAGTTTTTCGAGGCCTCAGAGCGTCGTGAACAAAATCGACTATGTTAAACGCCGGTAAAATTTCACCCTTTATAATAACGGTACCCTTGTGATCCCAGCTCACATCGTTTGAGGCACTCAAAATGCGTAGGAAAACTTCAGCTTTTTTTCTTAAAAGTTTTTGGAAGTGTAGATAAAATAATGGCATTTGATAAGCTGTTACTGCTTGTTTCAATAGGTATTTTGATTGGCTGCTGTGCCTGGTTAGTGAAATGAAGGAATCTTTGTAACACTTGGTTGTACTGCCCCCATTTATCGTGATCAGTTAATTTGGACTTTAAAACTTTTTGCATTTCGTCATCAAGCTGAGATAATATATTTTTCTCCGCATTATCGCCAGACTTAAGGCGTTGGACAAATTCCGGCGATACAACCAACATCTTACGGGCTTGGTCCATTTTAGTCGAAAAAGGAGCTCAGCCGTTTGTTCTGGTAGAGCCGTTATGAAAAAACTAACTTAAAATCAAGACTTTCAAAATAAATATTTAAAAAAATATATGACAGGTACGGGAATCGAACCCGTATTCTCTCTCGAGATCAGAGCTTAAATCTGACGCCTTAACCACTCTGCCAACCTGTCTCCCTGTATAAACGAGCACTCTCTGCATAATTAAGAAAGAAAACGTATACTTTAAAAGCCTTCTATTTGCAATTTCATACAATATTTCATGTAAATTAAGCCATATACAAATTTCTAAATCGGATTTGATATATATTTATCCAAGGAGTTGATCCTCATCTGACGTTTTATTATTATTTGTCGTGATTCGTCATCGCTGAATTTACAAGAACCAGCCTGTCTACTGTGTGACGTACGCAATGTCTCCAGCCCTTTTTATTTTAAATTTTTATAAAACCAGAGGTTTAAACTGCTGCCGCACTAACTCGTTTGAAACCATTGTACTCTGTTAACTGGTGCGGCTGCATACTGGGCCTCTGGTTTACAAATTTTAAAATAAAAGGTATGGAAACACTGCGTGCGTCACATAACAGACAGGCTGGTTCCTGTAAAATTCAGCGATGACGAATCACGACAAATAATACTAAAACGTCAGATGAGGATCAACTCCTTCGATAAATATATATCAAATTCGATTTAGAAATTTGTATATGGCTTAATTTATATGAAATATTGTATGAAATTGCAAATAGAAGGCTTTTAAACTATATGTTTGCTTTCTTAATTATGCAGAGAGTGCTCGCTTATACAGGGAGACAGGTTGGCCGGATGGTTAAAGCGTCAGATTTAAGCTCTGATCTCGAGAGAGAATACGGGTTCGATTCCCGTACCTGTCATTTTTTTTATATATTTATTATGAAAGTGTTGATTTTAAGTTAGTTTATTCATGACGGCTCTACCAGAACAAACGGCTGAGCTCCTTTTTCGACTAAAATGGACCAAGCGCGGAAGATATTGGTTGTATCGCCGGAATTTGTCCAACGCCTTAAGTCTGGCGATAATGCGGAGAAAAATATATTATCTCAGCTTGATGACTAAATGCAAAAAGTTTTAAAGTCCAAATTAACTGATCACTATAAATGGGGGAGTACAACCAAGTGTTACAAAGATTCCTTCATTTCACAAACCAAGCACAGCAGCCAATCAAAATACCTATTGAAACAAGCAGTAGCAGCCTATCAAATGCCATTATTTTATCTACACTTCCCAAAAGTTTTAAGAAAAAAGCTGAAGTTTTCCTACGCATTTAGAGTGCCTCAAACGATGTGAGCTGGGATCACAAGGGTACCGTTACTATAAAGGGCGAAATTTTACCGGCGTCTAACATAGTCGATTTAGTTCACGACGCTCTGAGGCCTCGAAAAACTATTAATCCACCCGGACGCCTACAGTTTGCTGATTACATCAAAGGCCTTATTATTGCTCATGTGCTGCTAGCTAAACCTAAACAGCAAAAGAAGCCAACCCCGACTGGTACTACAGGAAAAACCGAAATGGAAACTGATAACTGCGAGTCCGATTTAGAATATAAATTAAAAACACCAGCTACTCATCCAAGTCCACATCAAAAAGGTGCAGTCAGAAAAACGTCGATTAGGAAGCACTTCCAAAAAAGGGCCGTTCGAAAAACACCTCTAAGGCAGAGGTCCTCAACATCAAATACGAACGGAATCCTGGATTGGGAGCTCCTTAAACTTTAAAATGCCACAATGAAATTTCTACTACGATCCCATGTAACCGAATTCTGATTTTATTACTTGCAGCTTTTTTTAATTTGAAATGTTGTACACCTCAAACTACAGTTTTGTAAATTGCTAGCGGATTTTTAGACAATAAGACATTCAGCTGTACATTTATTTTTATATTATTAAGTATTATACGAAATAAGAACGATATATTTGTTTATTACAAAGTGTTTGTGTTTTTTATTTCTACTCTGCTTTTGTTTTTTCACGAATCTGCAATAATTACAAAATCTAAAGCTAAAATATTAGTATTTGAAGTTATTTTACAGTTACAAAGTGTAAAATTTCAAAAAATCAATCTACGATTTCATAATGGTGTGATATAATTCAAAAATTGTGATTTCTTTTAATTTTGAGGGATACATTTCATAAAAAAGTGTAAAACATTTGCAAAATTATGCTTAGAAATAACTCTAAAACCGCTTTTACATCATTTTCGTTTTACAAAACGATTTATAAAACGAATTGTGATAACTTTTTAAGTGAAATAATGTGGGATGGTGTATTTTTTATCTCTTATTGAATAAAATTGTCGTCTTTTGTATAATTTCAAGTGACATGATGTCAGTTTTTGTAAAATTTTAAGTGAAATGATGGTGTCAGAACATTTGTTCAACGAAATTGCGCATTTTTATTCAAAATTATGTTAATTTGTGGTCAACATACATATATTTCCACCAAAAGTACAAGAATTTTTGAATTTTGTTTATCGAAATGATTGTGGTAGAAGATTTTTCAACGAAATTGCGTGTTTTTATTCAAATTTATGTTAATTTGTGGTTAACATACATATATTTTGTAGAATTTGAAGTGACATGTCAGTTTTTGTAAAATTTTATGTGAGCTGATGTGTAATTGCGTGATTTTTGTTCAATTTTGAGTTAATTTGTCGTCATCACATGCTTATTTACTCAATTGTACAAGAATTTTTTAAATAAAAATGCACAAAGAGCCCACGTAACTGAAGTTTTGTTTATCGAATTGTTGGTGGTAGAAGATTTTTCAACGAAATTGCCTGTTTTTATTCAAATTTATGTTAATTTGGGGTCAACATACATATATTTTTATCAAAAGTACAAGAAATTTTGTACTAAAAATGCGAAATTGTAAAATTATATCGATCAATCTGTAATAAAAAGGCACAACGAGCCTACTTGGCTGAAATTTTGTTTTCGAGATGATTGTAGCAGAGAAGTTAGAGAAAAAGGTTTAAAACATTTGCAAAATTATGCTCAGAAATAACTCTAAAACTATTAAGTGAAATGATGTCGGATGGCTAGTTTTTTTTCGCTTATTGGATAAAAATGTCGTTTTTTGTATAATTCCAAGTGACATGATGTCAGTTTTTGTAAAATTTTAAGTGAAATGATGGTGTCAGAAAATTTTTTCAACGAATTTGTCTGTTTTTATTCAAATTTATGTTAATTTGTGGTCAATTGCGTTTTTATTTTTGTCCGTCTGCATTTATACTGGAATTTTTAAAACTAAAATACAGTTTTGATCGATATAATGACACAATTTCAGACGCTTACTTATAAAATAAAAACCAAACATGTCAATCTCGGTGTTACAAATTAAAAAGACCGTCGTGCCATCAAACCTGTACCGATTTGTTGGAAAACAAGATGCAGTTTTTATACTTTTATGAAATTTGGTAGTACGAAATAGAAGAAATTATAACGATACGTTCAACTTGTGGATTCCGACAGTTGCCCCCTTACAACAAATATGAATACCGACGACGGATTTTTATTTAAGTTTGTTGCGTAATAGTTCCATGAATTATTATCCGCCGGTTTTTAAAACTGGAGAAGCATTACGTCATACGAAATTTGTAATATATACCTATGGGGTTGAATTTTGTCTATACCTGCATTCTCCGTGACGAATTGCAGTACAGTACAAACTTTCACTGACGGATTGTAATACCGGGACAAATGATTAAAATATAACAGCAATGAGATAGCATGAACAAGCAAATACAACGCTTGAGTAAGAAAGAGATAGCCATACAAAAAAATTATATTAGTAGGCATGTTTAGTTGACAAATGACATAATTAAAATTAAGAGTCAAGCCTTCTCGAATATTTGCTACTCTGTTTATCTCTTTCTTACTCAAGCAATACGTGTTATCTTCTTGTTCATGTTATCTTATTGTTGGTATATATAATCCGTGACGAACAAAGCAAAATCAACCTTTAAACACAATAGGCTACACAATTCCATTCCTATAATTTATATTTTTGAAAAAATAGTTTGTTTTAAAATCTGGAGAACAGCAAAGTGGCGTTCTGTTCAAAACCTTGAAATCCAAGACGCCTCGGTGGCTTAGCGGCAGAGGCCGATGTCAGCCCAATGTGGACGCGAACGTAGCGTGTTCGAATCCGAGTCCGCCAGAGATTTTTTTTTAATTAAACAGCCCGTCTGTGAATGCAAGAGAGAGACAACCGACGCCCGATGAGCTGAAGAGAGAGAGACAGATCTACCAGTTTGAAATTCAAATATTTCCGCGAAAATTTAAATTAAAACGACAACCGCGAGAAGTGCGCACGCAGAAAACAAAGATGGCCGACACCTGGGAAGTTTAATTTCAAAAAATGGAACTTAAAAGAAAATCTGAAAAATTCCAAATCCAAACGGGCAGCCGAGAGAAGTGCGCGCGCAGAAAAACCAAGATGGCCGAACTTCGGGAAGTTTAAATTCAAAAAATTGAATCTGAAAAATTTCAAATTCAAATATTCGCGCGAAAATTTCAAATGGCCGCCGCGTAATTCCGGAAGCAAATTAAAAATGGCCGCCGCGTAATTTAATCAGTAGCACATATGTAAATTACATATCAAACTTCATATGTGATTAATTAGATCAAAACGCGAAAATTAATTAGATCAATCCGCGAATTAAAATTAAAACCGCGAAATCCGCGAATAAATCCGCGAAATCCGAAAATCAATTTAAAGGAGTTAGGGCTAGCTGCCCCTATTCTACTGAACTGCAACGTACACTTTATATTAAACTACATAACCGATATTGAGGTTAAACGGAAAACGTTGTTACGAACCTAAAACATTTATAAATGCATTTCTGAAGCTGACTAAGGAGTGCTACGTTTTAACATTTATTCATTGAGCTAGTGTAAAATTTTACTAAAAAGAATATAATTCGCGAACCAAATAATTTAGTAAAGTGAAGAACTAAATACCTATTACTATTCTGGGTTGAGTCAATCTGACATTTAAGAGGGTAATGATTTGACCAAGTTCTGTACAAAGTAATTTTGATAGCAAGTTAAAGTAGAGAAAATCGATTTAAGAAAAGATCATAGCACATTATTCCGTAGTTCATATTTCAAATGATATACTCTTGTTTAAATATGAATTTAGGTAAATTTATTTTAAACAATAAGTTGCTGCTTTTTTTTTAATATGTTTATTTGTATTTCCACTTCTTTAACCCTTACTTAAGGAAATGTATCGTTATGTTTAACTATTATGACAGTCGGGCCATATGGCTCACTATTCCATGATCATAAAAAATGATTCAATATACCAAGCTTTCGAAAAATTCGTTACTGAAGAACTTACGGATAGTAGACATTAAGCAATGAGAAACAAGTTGGACAAATGCATTCTATTTACACGCCAAGAATAACCATAATATGCAAAATATAAGAATAACAATATGCAAAGTCCAGTGATGGTATAAAAATAAGAAAGAAAAAAACGCCCTTGAAGATAGTTTCACACTTCGCCTAAAGCTTTCACTTCCTATTGAAAAAAAGTGATAAATTTAGGGGTTATCATTATAATGTAATAATCTATCGTACATGGTTAATATTTCACAATATGAGAATTAAAAGAGCAAAAAAGAAAGATCACTTGCAATTAAAATTGATTGACAAGTCGGGAGGAATAGGAGAGAAAAAACAGAGATTTTAAATTTTTTAGATTTTTTATCTTACATGTTGGCTGCATTTGAAAAATGTTTTTTTGGTTCTTCTTTGTGCATTCAATTATTACATAGAAATCCTTTGGAATAGCTATCTGTACCACTATCGGTATCACGGATAGTTAGAGTTTCCATAATATATGTATACATTTGTACCACATATCAGTTAGTCTTCTCTTGCAATCTGAAGTAATTGCAATAATTGTTTGAGCCTAAAGCGATACCTAACCGTATTTTTAAGCAGAGATTGTAATTTATGATGAGTGTCTCGATCCTAAAGGGTTGACATAAACCCTACTAGATTTGTAAGTTAGTTAGCCTTTAGCGTGGGCTTCGAATGAGCATCTGCTTTTCTGAGAAAGTTGGGGGTGCTGAGCGTCTAATAATAGTGTGAGTTAGTTCTACACAATGACGTTTTGTTGAATACATTGCATTTTTCAAATATATTCAGAGTCGATAGTATACACCTTAAATTTATACCAGGTGTTCTCACTTGTTCCAGGGAAACTCCACTTACGATGTATAATAAGCGTAAATGGTGAGTGTTAGATTGAAATAAAATGTGAATCGCTCGCGATAGTGCAAAAGAATTGTACCTTGAAAGACATGGGGACAAATTCGTGTTATTTATAAGGATTACGCCTGGTATTTCATTGCCGATGAAGCAATGGGAAAATTCTTACTTGGAAAATATCTTTCTCGGTGATGGGAGTTGAGCGCACTTAGCTGCAGATATGAATTACCTTGCAAAATACCTGAAAGTTTATTTTACTGCAAGAAAATACATAATTGCACTGTGAGATCACACGCATGGTAACCAAAAGCTTCACATGTGTTTGCCTGGGACACAAATTTTGCAAGAAAAAATAATATTCCTAAACTGGCGCAAATCGTTTAACTCGTTGCTGCATTTCTAACAGAAATACTGTTACAGGAGAAATCCATAATTCAAATAAAAAAACCAAAACCAAAGCTCCAAAAATAGGAGTTAATGAGAGGAGACGAAATCGTTACCACAACAACAAAAAACAACCCGCAATGATTATATGCTCCAGCTATCTTTCACTTGAGACCTGAATTGGAATTGTTTTTCCTGTGGCCGGTATTGTTATGCTTGCAAAAAACCATAGTCCGAAATAAGAAAAGCGTTACTACTTGCGGCAATTACTGTCGCGACACAGCGAAACACCTCCGGCTAAATTTTAAATGACCGGGAAGCTACGGCTCCGCAAAGGTTGTCGACGGCCCGTCATCGAAGCTACGTGTTGGTAACAAAACCTTATCTCGAATGCATCATCGCAAGGTGAAGTTTGCAATCGACAGGATGCATTTCCCTTCGCGCGGTACGTAACGAAATTAAAAGCAATTCCCCATAGAAATATGCAGACATTATTAATGGCAGTCAAAATTCCAACCAACACCTTCTTCTATGACGCAACGAAAGTCGCTCACAAGTTCTTCTCCGATGCATGGTCAGCGGTCTGCAATGAGAGGCGCGACAGATTGGCATCATTCTTTTAAAATTGTGCGTCATGAATTTAAATCTATACAACTATATGGCAGTTACGGCTTCGCCAGAAATAAACGAGAACTAACTAATATCCTGAAGTGGTTTTAATACGCCCCAAAACCTATTGCATAACTCCAAACTTACTTATAAAACACATACAAGATTGGCGTGTTGATAGACAGGTCTTCGGCGAGACAGTGTAATATATTCGATCGGAGATCGACATGAAAGTATACGGCATTTAAACGAGGCGGATCTGAATTTTAGATGGGTAGACTGCATTTTGGGGAACTGGGTATATTCAAAAGTAGCCGTAATTTGAGAAAATCTGCACGGTAAGAGATCCCGAAGTAGTAACATTTATCGAACGATAATCACTTCTTTTTCGTGCATAAATGTCAGTGGCGGCATTATTCTTGAAACAGACCAAACACACTGGATCATACCTGGGAAATTTTATAATAGTATAAAGCGTTTAATGAAAACTTCGTATCGGGTTGGAATTGTTGTAGCAAAATTACAAGGTTATAGGAATACCTTCTCTGGTCTGAATGATATCAAAGTAATAATTTGAGTAGATTTAGTTGCGATTTTTTCAGAACTAAAATAATTTTTGGTGCTTAAAGAGGACAAATAACAACCGACGGTTTGCGGAGCGCCTGATAATAATGATCTCGAATAATGGTTGTTGCATGCAGTTTATCAACTACTAGTAACTCGAGCGAATCATTACACAGGAATGATATGCAGTAAAGAAGTACAATATTGTATTGCGTGTAAACCTAACTTAAATTAAAACACTTTATCATTTATACCTTTTACGTAAGTAGAACATATATTTTTAAAACCAAAATTAGTAGTTGGCGTCACTGATTTGAGTGCTTTTGGAGCTATTAATAATTTTAGTAATAGTGAAAGTAAAGGTAAAGTAAAGTTCGGGGGCTTCATTCCACACGTAGGAACATGGCCTGAGACAAGGCGAGTCAGGGTTGCCGAAATATCTCTTTTCGAAACCGAGTCATCTGGCACACAGTTAACGGCGTACTGGGTGATGTGACTTTCCCTACTTCCACAACTGTGGTTTCGGTATCCAATTTTTAAAGCGACTGGGTGGGCCGCCCGCCAGTTGCCAGACGTGGAGATTGAACCCCGTACCGTGGCACCGCAGCCTGACGCCCTAACCGCTCGACCACGCTGGCGAGTAGTGAAAGTAGTAAGTACTAATTAGAAAAATGTTATAGACAGTAGTTTATTTATTTTAAAGATGTCTCAGTTAGTAAGTAACACATGAAGCTTACTGACTTCGACGTTTCGTTTCCTTTCTTTAGAAGAGCTACATTAATTGTTGTGTTATTATTTTCTCCTAATTTTAAACATATGCAGTGCTTGTGCATAATTTCTTTTGCTAATTCTTGTTGCTTCAATTTGCATTCCGTTCTGTCCTGGTACGCAAAAAACGCTTTATCTGTAAATATATTTAAAATGATCATTGCCATTTAAAATCTTAGATGTGAACGACTGCCCCTATCAGTTTATAATTACAACTACAATTATTTAAATGGCGTTTTGCTTATATTTAGTCTATATTTATGCCGCTAAACTTGGACTTTTACAGTCTCTGCAACAAATTCCTGATTTATAGTGCTTTTAATGAAAAATACCACGTTCTATGTCGCTTTGCAAATAACAGCGGTGTATAGCATATTTGTCTGAACAAATAGCTCAAAAAGGTTTCACTAGAATTACATTCTATAAAATCACGAGAACCTCATTTTAACAGAATCACGTAACTAATGTAGTGCATATTAATCAAGTTGACTGGATTGAGAAATGTAATTAACTTCCGGAAAATAAAACACATTTATTAGGACGAATATTCAATGTCTCTGTGTTGGAAAGAATAAACAAGCTCGCTGGAAATAATAAATTATTAATTAAAGCACAACGGAAAACTCAAACAATAAGCACGTAACATGTTCACTAGCTGGAAAATACGTAAATAGGAAGGTCACACGACTCGTTGGAAACGCACATGTACGGTTTGGCTGAATAGAGTTTTATCAGTTAGTTAATTATTTGCTCATGAATCAACTCTCATTTACAGGGATGTTGGTGAACTCGACTGCCAAGTGCGCCCTGATAAATATATTTCTAGGAACGAGGTTAAAACGCATGTGTATTCGTTAAATTCATTTGTTGTAATTGCGCAAAAGTCCTTAATTTGGAACTATACGTTTTCAAGGTAATGTTTTAATTATAAATTCGCAGTTGGGCTAGTCTCTTAAAATATAATTTCAATGTAATTAGTCAACAAATATACCAAAAGAAATATAAATGCTAACGTAAAGACCGGAACAATTTAAGGCGATGTAATACTTATTGCGAAGTCTTTCAATAGAGTCAGTGATATAAATTCAGCCGTAAAATAGCCTTCACACGTTCAAACAATTCTTCAAATACTAAGCCCACCCAGTAATGCAAACAGAATGTTAACAGATCTGTGTTGTCAAAAAAAGAATAATACAGATATCGCCCTATAGGGTAGAAAGTACCTAATTTGGTTCTTTCATGTTCGCATTGTGGTAATTTGCAAGAACTGTATATATTTGTTGTTTATATTTAAAGTTCGACATTTTTGGGTCAGGTTTATAAAATTTTTACGTTAGAATTTCTTGTGAAATCTATTAAGTTCTGCTGTTATAAAATAATTATAGGCTTTGATGTCGAAATCTTTAATTTAATTTAATATTTGAACGGATTCGCAAAAGCTCGGTAAATTTTTATTCTAACTGAAATTAGAATTATTTTGAATTTCTATCGATAGTAATGTATTAAAGGCGAATGATTTTGCCGGTAAAATTTGTCTACGAAAGTTTCTTGTTTTGGTGTGTGACACGAGACAAAGTAACTTGACCAAATTACCGAGCCGAAGGCAAGGGAATTTGTCAAAGTTAGTTTGTCAAGGAACTTTTCCAAAAAACAACAAATCTTGAGTAAAAAAAAAATTCCTAGCAAAATCATGACCCGAAAATACATTTTGTGGACCATTTCTTAAATATCGATTCATTTTGTATCAATACGCAATGAATATGACGTTTATACTGACACACAATAACAGTTTATATGATTTGCAGTCTTGATTAAAACAATATTTGATGGTTGCCATGCATACAAGTGACAAAAATAAAGTGATCAAAGATTGAATTTTTAGCACTATCAAAACACGTGATTACATTAAGAGACACTTTATCTACATTTAAAATACTTTTTAGCTGTAGTTTTGCTACCTGTAACATTTCTTTAAATTTTTGAATATTTCATACTAGTGGCGTCACGTCGCGCGATAGTAAAGCTTCTCTGAAACGTTTGCTCCTGAATATCATTAAATGGGAAAACAACATAAATAGCCCATTCGCATAAGGTGCCACTACACATCACACAACATGCATCGCTTGACTTAACAAAACATATTCAGAATGGCGATAATTCACAACCTACATTTCTTAACCAATATAGCATATTTGAATTAATGGAGATGCTGAGTAAGGAATAGACAGCTTCAGTTCAACGCGTCTGTAACGAGAGTCGATTGAAAGGAAGTCTTTCAGGTCTGCGTCGGCGTAGAGTCACGTTATACATGACGTTTGTGAAACAATTGATGGAGACACAGTCGGAATTTCAACAAACATTCGACCAGGGGTCGAAATAAATTTCGTGAGTTGTATCTTAGCAATTATTAAATCTAGCCTCGTTGAAATTTCCCTGCTAGTGTATATGCCGATATATCCTTTGTAATATTACTCCCTTGTTACTCTATATTTGTACTATCCTATTCCTTTCTCTGCTCTAATTAGCCTTCATTTTGTGTTATTGTGACGGATTGTCTTTATTCATTCGGTGCTGTTACTTTTCACTCCTTTCTGTATTGATTTCTGGTTTCTTTATTAATACTGAAGTATCCAAGTTAATGGTTTTTTGTTTTCTTGTTAAAGCTTTGGTAATCGGTCTTATTTAACTACTTCTGAGTTTACGGTGTGCATAGACTCTGTTTTACTTCCTTTTACAATAAAGGAAGTATTGGATTCACCCCAAAAATTAGAAATTGAGTTTTCACCAGATCTTCAAGTTTTAGAGTCCCCTGAACCAAAAAACATATTTTTTTTCATTGGTCTGTCTGTGTGTCTGTGTGTGTGTCTGTCTGTGAACAGAATATCTCAAAAACGAAAAGAGGTATAGCGTTGAAACTTCATATATAAGTTTTGTGTACTATGTAGATGAGACAGCAAGCATTTGAAGAAAATCGCATAACCGGAAGTAGGTGTTTACTCTTGTGATTTTTCAGTTTTTTTCGATTTTTTCAAAAACGGCTCTAACGATTTTTTTTAAACTTTACATTTTTACTACATTTTTAATGTGGATTGATGTGAAATAGGTGATTTTCCAGTTGAATACTTCTAAAGTGGGTTTATTATTTTTTTTATTAACTCCTATTTTAAATAAAACACCCGATATATTACTACATTTTTGAATTCACCTTAAAATTCTAGAAAAAATATGTCTCTTTAACGAACGCTCTATTTTGTACCATTTTTGTAGAATTTTTAAGTTTTGAAAATTTTTGACAAATGGTTAAAAATTAAAAATGAATTTTTTGACTAATTATAAGATCACTGTAAAATGAAGTTGTGTGAGTGTATCACACCAGATTTTTTATTTTGTATATCACTATTTTCTAACACATCATCTATATCTAGCACACCTCAATTTTCTATTAAGACCAGTTTGCTGCTTACTAGTTCTCTATGATAGTATTCCTAGTTTCTTAAACTCTTTTGAGATACAAAACGTTCTGGACGATTGGATTGGTTTCTTTGTAGCCAAATATCGATACTCGCTATTGTCCTCGATAATCTACGGTCACCCTTCATGTGAAATTTATTCAGACACGTTATGGTTTTCGTGATATATTGTCATGAATATAATTCTTGGTTTTCGAGTTTAAATTCTTCCAGATTCATTGCCTATGTTCTAGTATAGGGATGCGATTTGAATGTTTGTAATATAGTTTTTGTACTCATGACTTCAAAATTCATATTTCCCAGTCATTCCCGATGCGCCGAAACTTACTTTTCCCGCACCGCGGTGTTTTTCACTTTCCAACAAAAACTAGGGGAATTTGTTTTTTGTAATTTTTTCTAATAAACGGGGCTGCGCGCTCTATTGCTCGATCTATTCTATTCAATTTACCACCATTTTTTGGCCTATTACGTTGGTTCATCTCCAAGGGGGCCCTCGGGGATTTGCCCTTCTCCAAGGGGGCCCACGGGGCTCCGCCCATGTCCAAGGGGGCCCTTGGGCCTCCGCCCCTCTCCAGGGGGATTTCGGGCTCCGCCCATCTCCAAGGCGGCTCTCGGGGCTCCGCTCATCTCCAAGGGGGCCCACGGGGCTCCGCCCATGTCCAAGGGGGCCCTTGGGTCACCGCCCCTCTCCAGGGGGTTTTCGGGCTCCGCCCATCTCCAAGGGGGCCCCCGGGGCTCCTCCCCTCTCCAAGGGGGCCCCCGGGGCTCCGCCCCTCTCCAAGGGGGCCCACGAGGCTCCGCCCATGTCCAAGGGGCCCTTGGGCCTGCGCCACTCTCCAGGGGGTTTTCGGGCTCCGCCCATCTCCAAGGGGGCTCTCGGGGCTCCGCTCATCTCCAAGGGGGCCCACGGGGCTTCGCCCATCTCCAAGGAGGCCCTCGGGCCTCCGCCCTTCTCCAGGGGGCCCTCGGGCTCCGCCCATCTCCAAGGGGGCCTTCGGGCCTCCGCCCCTCTTCAGGGGGCCCTCGGGCTTCGCCCATCTCCAAGGGGGCCTTGGGGCTTCGCCCCCTTTTCAAGGAGGCCCTCGGGGCTCCGCCCCTCCCCAGGGGGGCTCAGGTGCTTTGCCCCTTTCTAAGGGTCCCCTCGGGGCTCCGCCCATATCTAAGGGGACTTTCGGGGCTCTGCCCTTCTCCAAGGGGGCCTTCGGGACACACACGTATGGATCGTTCTCCTTTATTATATAGAGGATTGTCCCTCGTTGGTTTAATTGCGCCTGCAAACACCAGAGGCGCTGTAAACGACGAAAAAAGCTAACAGGTGCGTAGATAAAAGTTTAGTGATTTGTGCTGTCAACTCAGTAAATTAGTAAAACACTAGATAATAATTTTTTTATTTTTTAAAATATTTTCAGTTATTCGTTACAAAAAACATTGTACCTAACTCCTTCGGGAAGAATTTTCCCGAATTCGCACTACATGCAGCACTCCCTTCGGTCGTGCTGCAAACAAAGTGCTCATTCGGGAAAATTACCTTCCCGAACTTGTTAGGTAAATAACTATTATTAGGGTTACGCCCCTTTTTCGTAAAGCGAATATCCACGACTTGGAATGCTGTTTTAGCTTCTTGTTTCACTTATATCTAAATGAATATGGTACAAATTCTAAGTTAACAAAACTAATTTAAAATTCAAATGTATACAACTATAAATTGTTAAAAGCAACAACAGTAACGCTAACGCGATAGCCGACATAGTAAGAAAGAGCTTCGTAAACTCTTTCATATAGTACTGCCCATTATCTGTTCCATCGGAATTTCGTAAGTTTGAACTTGCCTATATTTGCATTGAACTCTCCTATTGCAATGGAGAAAAGCATAATTTTAAAGTTATGAACCTATAAATAGAAATGCGTGTTTTCTTATTAAAGCTCTATATAAACAGCAAAACCGGTGATTTTAGCGTCTCTCTCCAGAGGGGCGGCTATATCACCAAGCACATTTGCGTCAGACTCGAGAGGAGCGGCAAATATGTGTAATTCCATCCAACAAGGTATGGCTCCGTTTACCATGATCATGGTAAATAGCAGTGAGCAGCAGCGCTGTCATTACCGGATTGAGGCTATTGAAAATTGACTTCCATAAAGGTTTAATACCAGCTACTCATTGGCGACAATCAAATTTTGATTTCACCGGCAATGATACTGCGGTAAAGAAAGCAAGGGGAAACTACGGTGCTTATCGCTTTCCCACGAGAACCCGTTATCAATAAGAATTTGACAAGCTGCGACGAGGCCTCTGGTAGGCTTCGTACCCCGGTTGGCAACCGGCGCGGCGCTGCTCTTTCCCGGCAGAGCAGTGAGAAATCAGCGTCCGGGCGTAGGGAGTTGGCTCAGCAGGCTCCCTGGGCGAAATTAGTTACTAGTGTGGCACATAAAAATCGTAACATCAACCGTCTAGCAACGTGGAGTGTTAGAGGACTTACAACCTGGAAAAGTCGACATCGTGGAAAGCAAACTAATTAGTGCCAATATAGCATTTGCAGGTTTGTCAGAACTACACTACAGGGAAGGAGGGCATTTCATAACTTCGAATAGTAATTTTGTATGCTTTTCTGGCAATGAAAATGAAAGCAAGAACGAAGTAGGATTCTGGGTGGCTAAAAACACTGTCAAATAATTCCATGATATAAGACTGTTAGTGATCGAATCATTTCAATAAGAATTAATGCAGCTTCAACAATCATCAACTTTATTCAAATATACGCTCCAACCGCTAAGGCTACTGATGATGAGATAGAATCGTTTTATGCTAATCTGGAAACTACCCTACACGCTCTGCCTAACAGAGAGCTGATGACTTAAATGACTTAAATGCTAAAGTGGGTGAGACCAGAATAGATTACCATATTCGAAATGTCGTTGGCAACGAAAGCGGAGAACGGTTAATACAATTTTGTTTGGACAATGGGTTTACAATTACAAACACAGTATTTTCACACCATGCTCGTCGTCTGTACACATGGACATCACCAGATGGAAAATATCAGAACCAGATAGATTATATCCTAATCAAAACTCGATGGAGATCATCAATACAACAGTGTAAGACACTACCTGGCTCAGATTGTGGTTTCTACCATCAGTTACTTATGTGCACTTTCCAACAAAAATTTAAAACATGTCACAGGTCCAAACAAAAAAATTGTGCCAAAGATTACTTATACAGTATCTTTTCAAAACCATATGAATAAAACTGCTACAAACGACATAAAACTCATCTGTTATGCAAATCCAAATGAATTATGGAAGTTTTTGAAACAAAATATCGTCCAAGCTATCACCGAAACTCAAAATAAAAACACCGCCAATCAAAAACAACCATGGATGACAACTGACACATTCAATTTAATACAAAAGAGAAAGTCTCTTAAGACGTCTAGTCAACAGAGTGAACATAACGCGACAGAATACAATGAAATAACCAGACAAATACCGGAGAGACAAAAATGCCTATATTCAAGCCATATGTAAAGAGCTAGAATCCCATGCGAACAACGACAATACCAGAGACTTGTTTCAAAAAATCAAACTGATAACTCGTAAATTCAAACCAAAAACTTGGTCAATCAAAGATGCTGAAGGAAGGATGGTTACCGATTTAGATGAAGTTAGTCATGAAGATGTGGCAAAAATACTGTGAACATCTATATGCACACAATCAATATCACAAACAAAACGTTTCTTGCCATTACTATGAACGGGAACCAGATATTCTTATGGTTGAAATGGAGGCAGCTGTACGAAAGCTGAAACGTAATAAAGCTACGGGTATAGACTCAGTTCTTGTCTAAGCTTTTAAAGAAATAGAATAGAATAGAATAGAATAGAATAAACTTTATTTAGCTCTAAAGCTAGTACATTATCTAATAACATGATCTACAAAAAATACTTATACTGTAAAAATCAAACAGAGAAGAAACAAAGCAGAATTAACATTGAAAATACATTGTCCTTAATGCTCTTTTAAAAGCAGTAATATTGGGTGCAGTTTTTACACTTGAGGGAAGATTATTATATAACCGCAACCCCTCAACGAAAACAGATCTCTGCATTATGTTTGTATTCCACCTTTCAATGAAATAATCATCTCCAGTTCTTAAGTTATAAGTTATCATGTGCTCCCGTCGCGTTAAAATTTTTGATAGAAATGCTGGTGTTAGATTATTTATTATTTTATAAATAAAAATTAAATTCGCCTCTTTGATCATCTGCTCTATATTAAGAAACATTAGTGTTTGCAACATGTCTTTTATCGGAGTATATCTATTGCATCCCAGTAGAATTCGCATTACTTTGTTTTGTAGAATTTGGATTCTATTTACATCTTGTCTATTGCAAAATATTAACAAAGACATGCAGTACGTGAACTAGGGATAGATTATAGCATTGTAAACTATACGCCGCGAGCAATTTGACAGTTTATGTGATATTCTACGAAAGTATCCAATCCTCTTTCCTAGTTTTCTGCAAATGTAATCTACGTGATGACATAGATTTAATTGAGGATCTAGTTGTATTCCCAAATATCTAATTTCCTGTACTTGATCGACTACGACAGAATCAATTTGGATATTGAACTTGCGCTGTTTAAACAGTTTACAATTTTGACGTGTACCAAGAACCATGCATTTTGTTTTAGTAGGATTCAGCTTCAATTTTTTAATATCTAAGCCAATTTTTCAAGCTATTTGGTTCACTATTTATTGATTCAACTACTCTTTCAAAGTTGGTTCCTGATACAGATACAACAGTATCATCAGCATATAAATTTGTGAAACTATTGCATAGGTATTTGTTTATGTCATTTATATAGAGTATAAAGAGTAGAGGGCCCAAAACACTCCCTTGCGGAACTCCATAATTTATTTCCAAATCCTCTGACAGTTTATTTTCCACTTTAGTCGTTTGAAATCTGTTGGTTAGATAATTTTTTAGCCAATTAAGGACTGTGCCCCCTATTCCATATACCCTACATATATCTATCAACTTTTCACGATCAATGGTTTCGAAAGCCCGTTTTAAATCTCTGAAAACACTTACAAT
Organism: Agriotes lineatus; assembly: GCA_940337035.1. NCBI lineage: Eukaryota > Metazoa > Arthropoda > Insecta > Coleoptera > Elateridae > Agriotes > Agriotes lineatus. The sequence continues at coordinate 1,856,023 of OW679196.1, read as the reverse complement.
AATGTTCCCCTCATCGATTTCTTTTTTCCACTTAGACAAGACAAACTGACACGCACTTTCACAAGAATGTTTACTTCTAAATCCTGACTGGCCCTCATAAAATATTTTATTTTCTTCCAAATAGGTACTTGCTTAGTTGTTCTTGCACCAAAACTTCCATAACCTTTTCAACAATTGGGAGTAGATTTATCGGCCTGAGTTCTTCTGCCTTCTTGGGATGGTTAACCTTTGGCACTGGTATTATGACACTACCTTTTAACTTATTTGGTACTATCCCTGTTTCAAGTGATATATTTATTATGTTAAGCAATTGGTATCCCACAACATCGAACAAGTCTTTTAGAAGTTTTACCGAAAGAAGTTCGTCACCAGATGATTTGTTTTTTAGATTTTTTATTGTTTTCTCTAATTTATTTAATGATATTTTTTCAAATGTATTCAAATTACTGTCCACATTGAAAGATACTTCCTTAAATTCACTATCTGGAGAAGGTATACTCACCACAATATCATGAATACTGTTTACAAACAAATTATTTAGTGAGTTTGCAATATTTCCGTCATCTTGTTCAATTTCTAGACAAGAGTAATCAACAGTCTTTTTGCCTTTATTGATTATTTCTTTTAAAGTCTGCCACATTTTCTTACTGTCGTAGCGATTTTCACTAATTTTGGTCTAGTAGTATTCCTTTTCCTTTCTTCGCAGTAATGTAACAACTTTGTTGCGTTGCCTTTTATAGGTTTCAAAGTCTTCTACACTGTTTGTGAATTTGAAAATTTTATACCGTCTATCCCTTTTTTTTGCGCTTTGTTTATTTCTTCATCAATCCATTGTTTTCTTCTCTTGTGTGCCTTTTCATGTACTGGCGAAATTTTGTCAATAACATTAATTAAGTTTTTGTATAAGCTGTTATATAAAATATTTGCATCTGTTGATGTATATTCCCACTTTTGTCCCATTAACTCACGTCTGATTTCTTGAATTTTTGCCTCATTCAAATTTCGAATAAGCTTTTTGTTTTTTATGGGTTTAGACTTTACCCTGAGCTTTATACCAATTGTTTCATGGTCACTTATGATAGGATATATTCTATTTGTTTCTTGTATATATGCAAAATTTGTGTAGATATGATCAACTAATGTTTTAAAGTCCTTTGAGTACCTTGTAGGTTCACGTACAATTTGTCTAAAACCTGCCGAGGCAGCACTATTTAGGATATTTCTGGCATATGGAGAGTTTTGTAGCACATTTATATTAAAATCACCTGCCAATACTGTACTGTTTCTCTTAATATAATCCGTATCGAATATAGTTGCAATAAAATTTAGAAATGGGATTCGGTGGTTTGAAAATGCTACATAACCTCTGTCAGAGAATCTGGAAAACAGGTATATGGCCAGATGAGTGGAAAACTTTGATTTTTGTACCTCTTCATAAAAAAAGTCCTACAAACAACTGCGACAATTATCGTCTTTTTGTATTAATTTCTCACGCGAGTAAGGTTTTATTATATACTATTCAGAGCCGGATGGAACACTATCTCGCCTGGCAGATATCTCCAGAACAGGCTGGATTCGTTAAGGGACGCGGAAATGGGAAAACCTCTGGAATGTATTACTTACTATGGGAGTACCTAAACATCTAGTGTATCTTATAAAAGAATTGTAAAATAATAACTCTGCTCATGTGGGAGTCAATAAATATCTATCTGGAGAATGCATTATAGGCAAAGGTGTCAGACAAGGTTGCGTTCTTTTGCCATTGCTCTTCAATATCTATAGCGAAATAATAATGAGACAAATGCTAGAAGAGTGGAATGGTGGTACAAAAATAGCAAACATTAGGCTTGCAGACGATACCACGCTGATTGCTGCAAATGAAAATGAAATCTCCACCCTCTTAAACAAACCTTGAAGACATTAGTGTTCTCTACGGTGTCAAGATTAATTGTAATAAAATGAAAATCATGATAATTAACTGTGAAAACAACAATAATTGGCCTCACATTCAAAGCATCGGCCAATGGCAGGTTGCTAAGAAGAAATTCGACCACGACAAAGACTCGCGTCTACCGTTTACAGTCGCATTCTGTCCTTCCTTGGACATATCCAACGCAGCGAACACAATATCGAAAGGCTGGTAGTTCTAGGTAAACCAGATGGAAAAAGAAGACGTGGACGATCACCAAAACATTGGATAGACTTAACAAGAGATCTTCTCCACACTAGTTTGAGTGAAGCCGCCCATATGGCTTCCAGTAGACAAAGATGGCGGAACACGGTAAAAGGAGCCATCAGTAATATTCAAAATTAATAATGGGTCACAACACATCTGTCAAGATGTTATGAATAAGAAGACGAATTATATACAGCACTCTTCTTCACTCCATAAAGTATAGGTTTTCAAAATGTTAAGTTTCCAGAACAAGAAGTGTACAAAGTTATATGAATGGTAATACATGATAATACATTCAAACTCTTGACTACCTTTAGGGGCGGGGGGGGGGGGGGAGATACCATCAGTTTCCTTTTAGGTATTTGTTAGCTTTACGCGACGCTTTTAAATTATTTTTAGTATTAAGCAATTTCAATAAATATTGTAGATATTTTAAGCATTCATACATATATGCTGAGTTTCTGTTAGATAGTACCTATATCGGTGATGGTATGATTTGAAGCACTCAATTTCAATAAGTGTTTTGAAAAATATTTGTTTTATAAGTGCAGTACTTCTTGATTTTTATTAGAGCTAACATTGATTTTGTCTTAATTTTTGGATTGTAAGCAGTTCAAACCGATAATAAATTTTACCATGTCGATAAACACTATATATAGAACAACTTTTAACAATTCGTTGATAAATTTCAAAGGGAATGATTTCCACAATTATATATTTGTATTTTGCTTTGGTATGCTTTTAAGTACACAAAGCTGGGCGCAATAAATGTGCAATTAATGCAAACATGCAATATTTACGGCGAGCCTTTGTTTAATTTCTACAAAGTTACTATTGGCACTACTGGAAATTACCGATTTCACATGAAATTCTAATATTGATATACATATTTCTGTCACAATAACAAAAGTTGTTATATTTAAATACGTTAAACCATTCATTAAGATTAAATCCGGCGAAAATCTTTATTTATACAAGTATTTTCTGCAAGTTTACACCTTCCTTTTCCAAGAATTTTCAAACAGCAGCCTTACAAACAACAACGTAAAAATAACATATCGCGACTCACGGCAGAACCTACAATTAATTAATTGTTAAATAACGGAGCGGTTGTTCGGCCTTAATTTCCCCATTATGTCTTGGTCGTGTCAATGAATAGAAAATGGAATCTTCCTCGTTTGCTAATTGGATTAGTAATCAGGGGAATTCATATCAAATCATGCCACAACTCCGAACACACACTAAATTATTTAATTAATAATTAGGCTTCGGCTAATGTCGTTTCAAATTATCTCCATTTAGTTATTTAATCACCGGCTGAGCGCAAACACTGATTAGATAGCGATTGAAAGAGAGATGGCAGACGCGATTGCGGCAAATTTAAAATGTGCCTACAGGGACCGAATCGGCACGCGACCGTATGATTAGGAATTACGAAGTATTTCCCTGCAATTGTACCACACATGACATGAAAATCTTGCATTACTCACATAGCTGTAGTCATGCCAGCACGTTTCATTACTGTGCCATTTGCATGATATTCTATGCATTAAAAGCGTGTCTGCTTAACATGCATTGAATCCAGATATAAACCGTAAATATAATAAGCTGCTTATTTAGCGGGGTATCTGTGCATTACTTTAATATTTAAGGGTTCTAATTTGCTAGACACGCGAGGCTATACTTCCCGCATTTAAATATTTTTTCAAAAAAAATAATTAATATGGCTTGTGGAATATCAGCAATCATTTTGAAGCTGTGAGGAATAGCAAAGGTTTTACGACGATATAAGTACATCTTTATCTTTGACTATGTAGAAAGTTTAGTATTTTAAACAAATATAATACACGACAAAGTATTTTAATTATTTATATTAGCATCAAAAGGACTTTCGGGTTTGTGCCGTTGTGTTCTTCTACCTTAAGAATGACACGGTCCAATCCGGAAATTCGTTATTTAAATAATATTAATGGCCGTGGATAGTTATAAAGCGTCCGATATTTTTGGAGACAAGGTCAATATATACACAAAACAAATTTTAGTACTCAAAAACAGGAAAGTTCCTTCGAAGAATGTTATCGCTCACTTATAACGAAAATAGCTAAACATGTTTTTATGCCGTGACTGAAACCATAGTTTCTTTAACAGCCAGACAACATAACTCTTAATAGTAATTGTATTATTCCATGAACACCAATATATTACACACGTGTCCCTACATATCTGGATAAGTATTGCAAATACTTGATTATCGACACATTGATATTCAGAAAACTCCGCCTTCAGTGGTTGTTGGGTGAATTGAATAACTCGGCCGCTATTGATGCCGGTCGTAAGCCCGGATGAAGGAGGGAGGTTGTTCTCTGAATGATGTAATTTTTGGCAGTGGTCTACTGTGACATGTTTTTATCGGACTTTTTCCACTGTTTCGGGTGTTTATCACACGACGTTTCGGGAGTTCTTGATCTACTCCGTCCTCAGGTCTTCCTGGTTAGTCCTGAGAAGACCTGTTTTTTGTACGTTTGAACCCGGGACCACTGATCGCTGTGATTACGAGTCTGTCACTTACCACTAGGCCACCAGTGCGGTAATACAGGGCACCCTGTATATTTTAGTTATACAGGTTGAGTTTTTTTTTAATGTTTAGCATGGGGGTCTCGGAAAGTATTGGAGAGGGGAGACGGTTAAATGGGGAAAGAATTGCAGTTTTACGAGCTTAATTTAATCAGTTTTTTGTTTTTTTTTTGGAAAAAATGCAAGGCTAACTAAATATTTCGCTAAAAATAATTTTGTTGTAATTTTCTTCGGTGCCTATAGCTTTGTTATTATTGACTTTACAAAAAATGTGTGAAGGAAAAAATTGTGGATAATTATAGGCTTAATAACACAGTCTAACCAAATTTTTAATTTAAGCTATAATTTTTGAGTTATGATACAAACTTGTATTTTTTCTAATGGAAACCATAGTCGGCCACGCCTTTATAGAAAAGGCAATTTTTCAGCGCTGCTAAAGATCCACCACTTGGTATAGTTATGGGTACAGTGGAAGACCAAACGCAGTGTCCACTGCTGCTGAACTGCTACCCAATGGTTTCCCCAATTAACTTCTTTCTTTAATTTGGCTTTCTGTACTATTGCTACCTGTGCAAATAAATGCAATATTATTATTAATATTTTTATAAATAAATAAATTATGGCCATTTTTCTCTTTTCGTTTACGAACTGTTCAAGTAGTAGGCTATGGAAACAATTGATAGATGCACATCGCGTTTAATAATAAAATTCAAGTTAGTTATTAAAAGTTTTCTTTTAATTTCGAAATTATAAACAACTATTTTGATGTGAAATATTTATTCCGTTGGAGTTTAAATAAAAATAATTTCTGAGAAACTAATAAACAGAGAATGACAAAGGATAAATTAAGAAACAATAAGGGAAATTGAAATATAAATAAAGTAGTACCAAAACAAGGTAATAAAGTAAGTAAAGTATTTAAGACTAAAGATGTTCAAAAGGTCCACCATTATGATTAATGCACAAGTTACACCGATTTAAAACCGAATTTGTTGCTTTTATAACGAAACGTCCATCAATATTAGCAAAAGCTTCTAGTAGAGCTTCTCCAAGATCATTTATTGCGTCGTACGCCTTTTGATACGCCCTATTTTTTACCATTGCCCATAAATAAAAATCTAAAACAGATAGATCGGGGGATCGAGGTGGCCATGTAACCGGCGCGTTTCTTCCTATCCATGAGTTCGGGAATGTTTCATTTAAATTATTTCGTACCGTTAGCTGATTATGTGGTGGTGCCCCATCGTGTTGAAACCATTCGGGCATACCACGTGTCTGTAAGGGTAATTCATCTAACATATTATCAAAATCGTTCTGCAGAAAGTGAAGATAACGATCACCAGTTAATGTATCGTAAAAAATGTACAGACCAAGAATTGTTGAACCAATGACGCCGCACCAAACATTAAATCTAAACTTAGTTTGGGGTCTCCTCTGTTCAACATGATGCCGATTTTATTGCATCCATAGATGATGATTAGGTATGTCTATTAAACATACCACAGTTCGTAAATCGTGTTTCATCCGTCCACAAAACTTTAAATGTAAACTGAGGATCAGCTTCTTACATGTTACTAAACCAAGTACAATATTCAATACGCTTATTCTAATCATCAGGGTGTAGTGTTTGTGCAACTGATAATTTATAGGGATGAAACCTATGCTTTTTCAGTACTCTTACAACAGTACGTTGTGACGTGCCTGCTTCCGTTTCAATTTCTCGGGTTGAAATCGATGGATTTTGCATTACACGTGCCAATACGTTTACCGCTGCCTCTTCATTAATGCCTCTTGCAGTCTTATTTGGTTTACAGAAAGAACCATACGTTCCCAAATTATCATAGTCTCTTAAAGGTAGTTAGAGAAGGCTGGCGACGATCAAAATACCGTTCGAAATACTGTTGTGCAGCTTGTACAGCATTTTTATGGGACAAAATGTAACACTAAATCATATCACGCTTTTCTTGATTAGAAAAATTTATATTGATAATTTACGGAACCCCAATCAACATTAATTAGAAACTAAATGATATGCACCTGTCAATAATTGTCGCTTGCATCTATTAAATGTTTCCATAGCCTACTACTTGAACAGTTCGAAAACAAAAAGAGAATAATGGTCATAACTTATTTATTTATAAAAATAACTATGTTAAGTGGTATATCGTTAGAATCGTTAAAAAATGGCATTTTTTATAAAGTCATGGCCGACTATGATTTCCATTAGGAAAAACACTAGTTTGTGTCATAACTAAAAAATTATAGCTTAAATAAAAAATTTTGTTAGACTATGTTACTAAGCACACACTTATCTTCAACTTTTTCCTTTACACATTTTTTCTAAAGTTAATAATAACAGAGCTATAGGCATCAAACCAAATGAGAAAAATATCATTTTTGCGAAATATCAAGTTAGTCTTGCATTTAAAAAAAAACAACAAAAAGCTCATTAAATTGAGCTCGTAAAACTGCAATTCTTTCCCCATTTAACCGTCTCTCTATCTCTAATACTTTCCGAGATGCTCATGCTAACATTCACAAAAACGCAACCTGTCTATAAACTTATATATGTATATATATATATATACATATACGTCGTATGATATACACCCTAGACAGTGGAAAAAGTCCGTTAAAAACATATCATAATAGACCACTGCCAAGAAAATGACATTCGGAGAACAACTTTTATGTTACAACAACATTAATTATTTTAGCTATTACATTTGACTTTTCTTTACTTTAGTTTATTTTCAATCAATTCTTTTTTTTAAATTGAATTTTAATTAACTCATTTGCTTTTTTATAATTATGGGTTATCAATGGTATTAAAAATGCTAGCTCTGGTAGAAAGCATTTTACTCTTAACTGAAACACAGGGTCGGATTCTTTCATAATCTAGACTGCTTTTATTCCTGAAATTTGATTCTTTTATTTCATGACAACTTGTACATCTGTCACCTGTCACTTCAAATTATGTAAGTGCAAAATCAATTAGAAATACTCTCTCGCTACATACTTGTCATTCAACAATATCAAATAGTAAGTACTCCTCTCTTTAAAGCTACCTCACTTTACCCTTTCTATAATTTTCTTTCAGTTTTACTTAAAACACCTTTATTCTGTCACCTGTTCCTGGACCTCGATACTCTCCTTTGCCAAGCCAAACGCATCCAACAATCTCACAGAGATCTCCCAACGTCCAAACAAAACCTAGTGCGAACTCCACCAAACACCTGGATCCGCGAAGACCCCGGCCAAACACGATAAGGCAACCTACCAACTTTCTCCAGCAGAACTGTCAGCAGCAAACGCCATCCAGGTCTTTCTACCAAAATCCTCAAGCCACCGACGACCTAGTATCACAAACCTCGACTAGATGCAAGTTACAAGATGTCACTTCAATGACATGCTTGTCGAATTAGAACTCCATTAGATGAAAACCTCCTATCCTCTCCATAAAACGCTCACTCTGCTAACAATCCCGATGTAAACCACATCCAGTAAAAACCATTCCCGGTTATCCAATTCATATGAAATAATGTAATTTGACAATAAAATCAGGTCGGGATCCCATTCCAGAGATTCGCTTTTTTATATTATAACTGTATTAATTAGGCATTCTCACCACATCCATTTTCTTCCTTCTTATCGTCTTCACATCTTTTAATCTTTTAACATTGACTTTTTATTTCCACCACGCCAATTTTAGTTAATTCACAACCCTTTTATATACCAAACAACTTATAACTTTTATAAAGGGTTTATTTTCGTAATTTTAACTGCTTAGAAATGTGTTACATGCTTTTGTACCAAATTATTTTTTCATACTTATACTCGTAAGTATTATTAGCTCCTTAGTGATTCAGTTTAGCATATATTTTTAAAGTCCAACACTATAGAAACTTTATTATATTTATCTAACACTCACTATGTTGAATGGTAGTTCTCGAATGAGTATATGCCATTAATCCTCCACCTCATTTCAGATAATAACTAAATTATGTTAGAATCTTACTTAAATAAAACACTGCTGGAGCCTGAAAGATAAAAATGGTGAAACCACTGAATCGATTTAAAAAGACCATAAACTTATTAAGGGATTGCGTAACAAGGGATGTTTTTATCTAAAGGCTGACAAAGGTAATAAGATTGTTATTTTAGATAAACAGGACTATTTTGATAGAGTAGGTACATTGCTTAACAATGGACTCTTCAAAGCATTAAAAAAATCTCCCCTAAGGAGCACGATTGTTAAAACATAGGATGTGATGAAGTCCTGTCCCTCACTTATTACTCCAGCTCTTAGATATAAGCTGACTCCTTTTAATCCAGAAATGCCAAAAAACGTATTGTTTACCTAAGACACATAAGACAGGCAAAACGATGAGACCTATTGTTTCGGGTATTAACTCCCCGACTTACCTCCTATCTAAATGGTTACCAAATGAATTTAGAAACTTGCCAAAACCTCAAAATAATTTTTCGGTCAAAAACTCGTTGGAGTTTATAAATAAAATTAAAAACTTGGAACTTGAGGAAAGCGAGATTCTAGTTTCATTTGATGTGTGTTCTTTGTTTGCAAGCGTACCAGTCCCACAAACTATGACATATATGCGGGAATTACTTACGGATAATAATTTGGATTCAAACAAAATTGACGAGTTAGTTAAACTACACATTGCCTGTCCCAGAATTGCTTTCAAATAAATGGAAAATTCTATGAACAGCACGAAGAAACGGCAATGGGAAACAGCTTTTCGCCTTTCCTTGCCAATCTTTTTATGTCAAAACTCGAAACTGAATTTAAGAATAACACAAAGTATTTTCCAAGGATTTGGTTTAAGTATGTGGACGACATTTTTGCTGTTTTTTATTTATCTACATGTAGCATTGACTATTTAATTCACCTGTCATCTGTCAAAAAGTGACCAATGAAAATCCAGAATTCTGACGTTTCTTGACCAATCAAAAAAATATCAGTGGATATATCTTCCTAGAAGGTATTCAAGTGACTATTTTAAACAAATATGATTTTTATTAGAAAAACTCAATATTAGTGTTCTGTTACTATAGAAATTGCGTAGTTTGTTGCTAGATTTACTGAAAACTAATTTGAAAAATTAGTTTGGTTCATTGAATAGTCCCTCGAATACCATTCTTAGTCAAAGTCGACATAACTTTGACTACTCATGGTTATTATAAGTGATAATTTTTTGAATCAGTTAAATTTCAAATTTCTTAGCATAAAATTCACATATGAAATGGAAAACGAAGGACAACTGCCATTTTTAGATACCTTTAGTAGTAAGAAAAAATATCAAGTTGGAATTCAATGTTTATCGAAAAGAAACCAATGTAAACAGATTCATTTTAGCGGATCCAAATCATTGTTTTCAACACAAAATGGCTGCTCTAAATTTCTTAAATATATTGGGCAAACACGTCGTAATTTTGGTACTAGGTTTAAAGAGCATTTAGCTCATTTTAGATTCAACGATTCGAAAAATCGAGTATTGCCCAACATATTTACGAAACGGGTCATAGTATAAAGGAAGATGAGCTAAAAATTGTAAAGGCGTTAACTTCAACAAAGCAACTAAATTGTTTTGAAAGCTTGGCCATTTTTAAGAACCGAGACAATAAACTTTTAAATAAAGATAGTGGACCTATACCTTCCTCCATCTTGTATGATTTCTTGAAGTTAAATTGACCGTCGGCCATGTTAATTGACCCTCGGCCACGCCCTTCGGGTCAAACAGTATAAATAGCTGTAAAATGCGCGGGAATCGCCCACTTCCATTTGTGATTTGGTCACGAGTATATCGTTGCTATTTTGCTGTGTACATTTTTTCGTAGCTATTGATGATGGCAGCTTGGCTGTCTAAATACGTATTTAGCAGTATGTTAAATATTTGTGTGGTGAAGCGTTGTAACAAATTGTGATAGAATCTTACTGTTTCTTATATAGCATTATTCAACTGAATTTTAAATTCTATTTCATTTCTTTACCAAATACATTTTAATAATTTCGATATCCTTTTCATACTCAAATTAATCTTTATTATTTAATATTGTATTCTTTTTACCTATATTAATCTCATATTAAACCCTTATACTAAAAACCATTACAATATGTTACCGCTGTATGCGCAGTATACTATTTCTGTAATACTCTGCGCAGTGGTGGCATCCAAATGGGCTCTATTTCTGCATTAGCCTGGCTAATCGGTTGTTATGTCAGCGTTATGTATGTAGCCTCTTTCAGCTTCCTACGGAATCTGTTTTCTTCTTTAGCTACAATTAATGCGTTATCCCATTGTATGTGGTGGTCTTCGTTCCAGGCGTATTCTGCGATCTTGGATTTGATGGTTTCGCCCTTTCTAATATGTTTGCGATGTTTTGATAATCCGACTGGTAGGGATCGTTTTGTTTCCCCTATGTATTGTCTTCTACACCCGCACGGTACGCTGTAGATGCAGTTCTTTGAAGTCTGATCTTCGTTCTGCAGCTTGGTATGCGTCATCATGCATCTCAGAGTTGTGAACTTGAAGGCAGTTCTTATGTTGAATTACGACCGTGGTTGTCGGTTCCGTTTTCTCATCCTCTGCCGGTGTTGTATTTCTGTCCATCTCTTTTAGCGTTTGGTTTAGAGTTCTTTTTTGGTAGCCACTAGCTTGCAGCGTTTCTGTGATTATCTCAATTTTCCGTTCAAGGTCTTTATTGTCTTGGCTCAGCTATATAGGCATCTCGCAACCCCACGTTTCACGCTATTGTGGTGGTTTGAATCGTAATGTAGGTATCTCCCTATATGGGTTGGTTTTCGATATACCTTTGTTTGTACCGTGTCACCATTCTTCTAGACTAGTACGTCAAGGAATTTGAGTTTGTCTTCCGATTCTATTTCCATGGTGAACTTAATTGATCGGGCTTTGTTATTCAGATGTTCCAGGAAGCCCTCCAGTGTCTCTCTTCCATGAGGTCATATTACGAACGTAGCATCTACGTATCGCAGCCATAGACTAACCTTGTTCTCATATTGAGATATAGCTCGTTCTCCAAAGTTTTCCATGTAGATGTTAGTGACTACTGGAGATAGCGGAGATCTCATAGCCCTCCGAACTCTTGCTGGTAGAACTACTCTTCTGCTTGGAAGTATGTGGTCTTGATGCAGATCGTTAACAGTTCCATTATTGCATCTACCTATATATCTCTGCGTTCGGCAAGTTTGTAGTCCAATTCCGGCCTGTTTCTGATGATTGCTAGTACGTCATATGTCGGCACATTCGTGAAGAGGCTTTCTATTTCAAAGCTCACCATGATGTTATACGGAGTCATGCGCGTTTGTTTGATGTTGTCTACAAAGTGTTTAGTATTTTTCATGACGGATGTTGTTTTAGCCTCTAGTGCAGCCATACTCAACCTTTTTTCTTCTCGGGCCACATACGTATATTTGCTATGTTAAGCGGGCCGCAACATAGTACACATACCTCATAATATAATTATGTAAAAACTGAAACTCAACCCGTAAATGTATCCAAGCGTTTATTTAAAAATGTGTGATTTTTACTTGCTTTTACTATAAAGGAAGAATTGGATTCACCCCAAAAATTCGAAATTGAGTTTTCAACAGATCTTCACGTTTTAGAGTCCCCTGATCCCAAATAACATATTTTTTTTCATTGGTCTGTCTGTCTGTGTGTGTGTCTGTGTGTCTGTCTGTCTGTCTGTGAACAGAATATCTCAAAAACGGAAAGAGGTATGAGGTTGAAACTTCATATATAAGTTTTGTGTACTATGTAGATGAGACAGCAAGCTTTTGAAGAAAATCGCATAACCGGAAGTAGGTGTTTACTCTTGTGAAACTTTACATTTTTCTTACATTTTTAATTTGTATTGATGTGAGATAGGTGATTTTCCAGTTGAATACCTCTAAAATGGGTTTCTTTTGTTTTTTTTCAATTTTTTTTATTAACTCCTATTTTAAATAAAACACGCGGTATATTATTACATTTTTGAATTCACCTTAAAATTCTAGAGAAAATTTGTCTCTTCAACTAACACTCGATTTTGTACCGTTTTTGTAGAATTTGTAATTTTTGAAAATTTTTAACAAATGGTAAAAAATTTAAAATGAAATTTTTGACTAATTATAAGAAACTGTAAAAGGAAGTTGTGTGAGTGTATCACACTAGATTTTTGATGTTGAGACAGACTTTTAACTATTTTAGACAAATCAGGTTTATAATTACTACATGCTACTCTCAATACGTCATCAAGGCTGTTACGTGTTAAAAGCCTTTGTATTAACGTTAGTAGTTTACATTATATATTGCCGTGAATAGAAGATCAATTGGGAAAACGCAGTCGAAACGTATAAAAATTAATATCTGAGTTGCAAAGGTTTTCAAGAAAAAAAAGAGAGTGGAAAAATAATAACAGATTTTAATTTTCGAATCGGTGACATGAGAAAAACTTAGCTGTGCATTAAGAGTTTCGTGGTAAAAATGTGGTAAACTCGAGATTTCTCGTTCTTCGTTAATAGTATGTGGATACTAAGGAAGCGTGCTTGAGGCAGATTTTGAGAACGGGTACCATTTTCTAATGAAAACATAGTTCCAAGTCGTCGATTGATTAGGGAACCACGAAATTCGCGGCATAGTTTTTGCCTGTTATTGCAGGGTATGTATAGTGTTTTTGGAACTATCTGATTCTATTTTCGTAATTGGAAATTATAGCAACAAGTTCGGGGCGACGGAAACGCATTAGTTTCAATATCTCTTCATAAAAATTTCACTACGAAGATCGGGCGATTGCTTGCGGTCAAATGACTGCTGACGTTTAGCGACTGTCACAGTAGGAGTTAGGTGAGCAGCTCATCCTCTTGAACGGTCAGTCATGCTGATTAAACTCCTGAGAGGCTAGTCTTCGATTCCACAAGCGTTGCGATTACGAGATAAGTGAAGTAAAGTTAAACTTGCGACATTTCGCAAATTTTCAAAAAGTAAGAACAGTTTATAACCCCTTAATTGTACACTAGCTATTATATAACTGTGAGTTAGAATTATGGTCAAATATAGTAGTTAGAAAGTCAAATTAACGTAAACTTCATTTTGGAATAAGATGGTTCACAAAGATATGTTGATGCGAATAACGTGAGCAGCAGATGGACACATTTTTGTACAGATTTGTATTTTTCAGGCACTAATTTCCAAAATTCCACGTAAACCTTTCCTTTCCCTCTCTCTTTTCTTTACAAACAACTTCCAGATGCGTATAGTTTTCGAACTCCATAAATTCGTCAAATAGCTTTGCATAATCATATCACAATGCAGCTAGTTGTGTAATAATTGCAGTTTCTAAGCGCCAGGGATTTTCTACAAGCAACAGACAATTTTTAATGCTTCGTAAATCCTGAGATCTGCTCTTACATTCTTTGGATCAGGCAGCTAAACAATTTGAAATTATTGTATAGTTTTATCGAGAAATGTCAATACCATCTTGTTTAGTTTTTGTTACAATTGTAAAATTATGCAGCTAGTACTATGTATTTCCTCGTAATATTTGTCGCATAGAAAAGCTAAACGACACCATCATCAACCATTTTCAAGTTCACTATAAACTTTATTATTTTGTTGTAAAAACAAAATAATGTCTTGTGGTAAAGAAAAAAACCGATCCTGAACTTTTACTCTGCTTAGCCATGGCACCGAGGTATGTAAAAGAAGATCGCTACAATTACTGTTCATTTCTTCCAAAATACTAGGTGTCGCCCACCCTATCTTGGTGACTGGCACATTGTTGTCGCGCATTCCAAGCTTTTAAAAACTTGCATTATCAGATGTGTACAAAAGTACGTTCCTGATAATGAGGGTTTCGGGCCACACATAAAAGCTTGGCTGGCCGCAGGTTGAGTACGCCTGCTCTAGTGGAAATATTATTATTAACAGGAACCTTGATACAGGATGGCATGGTGTATTTATGGAACTAACCATCGGTCGGGAATACCCTTATCCCTCTTTTTGTAGCTTGGCTAGATCGTATAGGTAATGCGGAGTAGGTTTCATTTTCCGAAGGTTTGAGATCTCCTCTTTGTGTTTCTACACCGATATTCGGTGTTGGGTCAGTGGGAAGTTTCTTCTATTCCCCCGCGTTGATCAGGTCTTGGATTTTCTCTGAGTAGGTGTTTGTATCCATGTTCATTGTTGCATTGCTTTTGTCTGCAAGTAGTATCTTGATGGCAGCTTCGCTTTTGAGAACTTTGATCTCTCCAATCTCCGCTCTGGTGAGATTAGGTTTAATTCTCATTGATGACTCAATGGCTTCTCTTCTGTCTTTTCTGGCTTTAGGCGTGCTGCTGTTTCGTTGAAGGCGGTTATGAGGTCGAATTTCGGAATGTACCTTGGTGTTACCGCGTAGTTTAGTCCTTTCTCTAGTACCGTCTTTTCAGTTTCGTCCAGCGATCTGCTGGATATATTTATGGCGGTCTGTCCTCTTAATTTTTGCTGGTTTCTTGTTCTTGATTAATTGATCCAGCTTTCGTAGGTGTACCTGTTTTTGTTTTTCTCCAGCCTTACTGTAACTTCACTTTGTAGCCTTATCTATATTCCCACAGTCTTCTTCGCTGATCGTGTTCATTATAGTGGTGTGAAGGTCTTCGATTTACACTTTGAGTTGTTATTTAGAGAACCATTGATAGTTAATTCGTTCTCTACTGAGTGCTTCGCTCGCTCTTCTCGCAATCCGGGCTGCTCGTTGGCTGTTGATTGGAACCGTTAGAAGTAGTCCTTTCGGAACTACGTTGTTGTCACGGGCTTTATAGAGGAATTTAAGGTGGTTTTATTCTAAGGCCAACTTGATTAAGGTCTTTTCGAACTTTCGAAATTTTGGATTCATTTCGGGTCCTTACCGATTATCAAGTTGTTCTCTGAATTATGTCATTTTTGGCAGTGGTCTATTATGATATGTTTTATCAGACTTTTTTCACTGTCTCAGGTGTTTATCAAGCGACGTTTCGGGAGTTTTTGATCTATTCCTGTCTTCAGGTGATTCTGCTAAGTCCCGAGAAGGACTGAATTTTGTTCGTCTTTTCACTCGTACACTCGTGCCTACACAGGGGTTTGAACCCCGGGACCACTTATCGCTGTGATTACGAATCTGTCACTCTTAGCACTAAGCCACCAATGTCGTTATATATTTTAGGTATAAACTTATATACAGGGTGTTAATTAAGTACGTGGACAAACTTTAAAGGGTGATTCCTTGATCAATGCTAAGATAAAAGTTCATATAAATATGGAACCTAAACGGTTTCGTTTTCAAGATACAGGGTGTTGAAATTTAAACAAAAAGATATTTTTGTTAATCTGGAAAACGCCTAGAGGTATTCTAATAAAGCTTGGTGTATGATAGAACAGTGGTGTAACAGATTTTTTAAAAATAAGGTAACTGAGGTGGCCTCGATGCACGTCACTGGTGGAAATAAATTAAATTTATTTTGACCGAACAATGCCACTTTATGAAATACTAACCTACACCAAGTTTCATTAGAATACCTCTAACCGTTTTCTAAATATTTGGAAAAAAATTGTTTTTAAACTTCATGTTTGTATGAACTTTTTATGTTACAATTTATCAAAAAATCACCCCTTAAAGTTTGTCTACGTACTTAATTAACACCCTGTATATAAGTTACCGCTGTATGCGCAGTAGACTATTTGTGTACTTCTCTGCGCAGTAGTGTCGTCCAAATGGGCTTTATTTCTGCGCTAACCTGGCTAATTGGTTCTTATGCCAGCGCTATGTATGTAGCTTCTTTCAGCTTCCTACGGAACCTGTTTTCTTTTTTAGCAACAACTGATGCGCTATCCCATTGTATGTGGTGATGTTCATTCCAGACGTGTTCTGTGATCTTGGATTTCGCTACTTAATCCAATTTTGGTAACAAGAAAAGATGGCAGTTTTGAAAAATAGTGACTCAGTTGAAGTACAGTAATTATTACCCTAAATGAGTAACTTGAAAGCTCCATACTAAGCTGCTTATACAAAAATACAAAGATCGGAGATCAAATAATATGAACCAGTAGCTATAAGACCGCAAGCAAGTTGATAATCTGCGAGTATCTGAATGTGTTGGAATAATTGTGTGCAAAAATAATTAAATATGAACTTGAATACAAGAAGGTATGCAATCGCTAGGTTCCTTAGAAACGCTATGGAACTTCAAAGGATATTGTGAGGCGGTTTGAAACAAGAGAGGAAGTGAGAGTAAAGCCTGAAGTAAGCAGAAAACTGAGTCGCTAAGAATAATTCGACTCCTGCGTGACAACGCTAGGCCCCATACCGACATTTTGGCCGTAAGACATTCATTGCATTAAAATAGGAAGCACTTACACAGCCTTCATACATTCTGGTTTATCCCTATAGGATGACCACCTTTTTGAACCATTGAAGCCAGCACTAGCAGGGGTAATGAGGATGATGGCGAAGTGGTCAATTTTTGTATTTTTATCCTACTTAGTTTATTTCTCAAGCGCTGTTAGTAATTTTGTCCAATTCACAAAGCTTTAAATTTTGTCTTTTCTACAGTAATCTAGTCGAGTTTAACTTTAATAATCCGGTCAAGTTAGCTCAAAAACTAGTGGTAGGCTTACAAAAATTCGCAAAAAGCTGAATATTGGTACAAATGTTGAGAACACCATTATAAGCAAATTGTGAAAAATCCCCATCGATCCCACGTGTACAAAAAAAATTATTCAAGGTCAAAGTTCGAAAAAATGGGGTTTTTCATTTTTCAGCCAAACGGTCAGTTTTATCATAAAAATATGTCAGACAAAAATTGTAGATCATGTAATTATCTATAAAAATTGTTCTTGTACGTTTTTTCCTAAGAATTTCCATTTCTGAGATATAGCGATTTTAAACGTTGAAAAAGTCGTGTTCTCCATAATATGCACGAGTACGCCGCCTATATACATTACGGGACCTGTAGTATAAGTTCAAATATTGATCTGTGTAACTTATACATATAAATCATATGATTCTAAGAATAGAAACTCAAAAGAAACCCGATCCCTCATTTTATATGCTCATATAGCCTTGATCAACATATGTCTGCTATTCAATTGTCCGTGTCGCGACGCTCGTATACATGCTCTCTTTGCAAAAGCCTAAACGAAATACTATTATATTAGTCTTAAACGTTCCTTCGTAGTGAAAACACCTGGTTATTTCTTATATAACCTATTAAAGTTTGTGCCGTTTTTAGTTTTAAAAAAAATTCACAATTTTGCTTCATTTGTAATAAACATTTGACTGAAAGTGGAATTATTACTGTTGATCGTGACATGAAGACGTTGATTGATGTAAGTGTTGAAAGAGCTGATGAATTTTCTGAATACTTGAAAGACCAGAAATCTGTGACAATTCATGCGCAGTGTCGTAAAAAGTACACTCGGAAGAGTACTATTGCTGCATTTAAAAGACAACGTGAAGAGGAACAAGCCAATACATCTAAAATAAGTCCTCCTCGTCCGCCTATCTAAAATGCCAAAACCACATCCTATTTTTGCATGCAATTACTGGCTGCGATACGACATCAGCAATTTTTAGGAGGGGTAAAACTAAAGTTTTTAAATTATTTGAAAAACAAAACTTCGAAGAAATTAACTCTACTCCAGAAGCTTTAATCACCAACGGAATTCGCTTCCTTCTTTCTATATATGGAGCTCCAAAAAAATGCCTGCTCAGATAAGTTTCAATATAAATCTTTTGTAAAACAGGCTCGTAACAAGAAACGAGTTCAATTAGCGTGTCTTCCCCCAACCTCTGCTTCTGCTCATCAACATCTTTATCGAGTATATTATCAAGTTCATGTGTGGCTTGTTAATCAACTGAACCCAGAAGACTGGGGTTGGAAGTTAACTAACGATACGTTGGAACCAATCCAGACTTTACTTCCACCTGCACCAAAAAAAGCTACTCAATGCTATTTTTTGCAACTGCAAAAAGGGGTGTACTTCTAAATGCGGCTGCAAAAAATTGTTTTGTTCAGCAGCATGCACCAGTTGTCCAGGCCAGTCCTGCTCCAATGTTGAATCTCCAACAGAAGAGGATTCTTACGACATCAGCGACGAGACAACTGATGCTTCGCTGTTACAACAATTTACTTGTGAAGAAGCAGAAGCAGAAAAGAAGAAGCAGAAGAGAAAGTGAAGAAGAAGAATGAGAAGAAGAAGAAGAAGAAGGAGAATGAGAAGAGAGAGAAGACAACACTTGAAGTTCCATTAGATAATTAGATCGTGGAATAGGCCTACCGGGGAAACCACGTTAAAGAAAAACGCTACCTCAAAGGTGGCTTGGAAACGTGTGCATATTATGGAGAACACGAGTTTTTCAACTTTTAGAATAGCTATATCTCAGAAATGGCATTTTTTAGGAAAAAAAATGCAAGAAAAATTATTATAGATAATTGCATGATCTACAATTTTTGTCTGACCTATTTTTATGATAAAACTGACCGTTTGGCCGAAAATTTTGAAAAACCCATTTTTGCGAACTTTGACCTTGAATAAATGTTTTTGCACTTGGTATCGATAGGAATTTTTCACAATTTGTTTATTATGATAGTGTTCTCAACATTTGTACCAATATTCAGCTTCTTGGGAATTATTGTATCCTTGAATGTCTATTCTGACCGGACTATAGATTCAGGTATGATAAAGTCCTTTCATGACCACTTAGTCAAAGCGGAAATGCAGTGCAACATTTCGCGCCAACCGTTTATTATGCTCGTGCAGCGAATCGCAAATATGTCTACACAAACCGCCGGCCAACGAGGAAACCACGGAGAAATTATGACACCTGTTGCATTTTCTACTTTTGGCGGGTGGCTGTGCCGTGCATATTTGCAAAATCAAATTGCCGACGTTGCATCGGACGAGTAACAAGTAAAACCGTTGTAATTGTAAAAGGCTTACCTTTACATGCTTTATTTTTCTGCCATTATCGCTGAGGAGGGGTTGAACATGAATATGTTATTTTCATACTCTCTGAACTTAAGTGTAATAATAGAATAATTACGTATCTATATAATGGTTATGCATTTAATTACATCAAATTTTACTTTATTAATCTAAAATGCAAAGTATTGACGTGTTCAACTATGTTGCACTTCGTATTTGTATATGTTCTAAGTATTTCAATTTTACTGCTTCTTTTATAATATAATAATAATAATATAAATAATGCAATTGCAAAATATACATAATTATTTGTGACAGCAAATAATCTCTGCAAAATCAGAATAGGGCTTAGATAAAATGTTTACCAAATAGACTTTCCAAATAATTTTGAAAGTCACGACGGTACTTGACAAAATACATCATGCAATAGCAGTCTAGGAAAATTGAAGATATCTAGTATAATCACAGCTTCTTATCATACCGATTATAGCGAGGACAATTACCTTCACTGTGGTTATCAAAGTGTGAAGTGTTTATTATTTTGTAACAGCGAACAGTAGCTCACAAGACTGCGGCGAAGAAATTCACAATGTAGTGTACTAGCACAACTACCTTTGCTGATAATATTGAGTCGGTAAGCAATGAACAATTATTTTATAGGTAATAATTTGAAAGGTATGCATACGATAATTCCTTAAAATTTCTTTTTTTTGTATTAAAGTTACCATTTGCTATTTTTCCTCCACTTTGTTTTGCTTAATTTATTTTCTAGTATATAAAGAATCCGTTGTAATGTCATAGAATTGTCTCTTAGATTTAGAAAGTTTCAGAATAGCAGTAATATTGGTTTATTATTAGTATTAATAATAATAGTAGATAATTTATTGACATTGAAACATGACGAAGTACATATCAAGAATACAGCAAGAATAAACAACACAGTAAGTCAAACACAAAGCAATAATATAACAATTTAACAAAGTTTCAGTCAAACTCATTACAGCTGGATACTTGTAATTTACAGGGATTATTCAGAAAATTGGGGAGCAATAATTGCAACTGTTGTAAGCACTTGTAATTATTATTTAAAACTGCTTACAATATTCTGAAAAAATCAATATCATTACATTTAAAAATCTAGCTACTGATCCATATTTTTTATAATTATCTTAACTAAAAATCACGATAATTACAAACTCTGTAAAATCATTATCTACCTATTCGAATAAACAAGTTGTCCGCATGTGGAAATGAAAAAAACTTACACACGCTACTTAAATAGATATTGAAGCATTAAAAAGGTTATTTAATACAAACCTTCGTGCTTGTGATCAGTAGGAAAATTGTTTGAAAATGAGTTTTATATGTATACAGTAGTCTACAGCAAATATTATATACCTTCTTACACAAAAGAACATCAGCGCCTAGTCGTAAAATTCGTGGTTGGGAAGAAAAACATCAGAATAAGTGTTGCCAAAGATCACCTCCAAAATAAACAGAAAAACTGTGCAGACAAACTATAGAAGGTAGAAGCTTTCGAAATAAAAAATGATAAATACAAAACCTGGATTAAATTGAAACAAAATATATCAACAGCTACAGTTGAAAGACGAAAAGGGAAGTCAACGTGCAAAACTAAACAATTTTTCAAGGCATTTTCTAATATGGAACTCATATTACAATAGATATAATCATCCAAAGAGATTATTGGGCATCCTTTTTTAAAAACATTGTCTATACAGGTCTCAAAATAAAGTTTACAAAATGCTAAAAGCTGAAAATTAGGATATTAAGGTCCATAGCGAGAAAGACGTTGCATAATAAGAATAAAATAAGAAATCAGTTCGAGATATTCCTATAATCGAAAACGTTGTAAGAAGTGCAATATATTGTTATGCTCTGAGGGTTTAATAATTAATTATGAGTCTAATTCTTTCTATTGTTATAATGTACCCTGCTAGTATTTTAATTCTAATTTTTATAAATTAATTATGATTCTAACTCAATAGGGTTAGGTCGCTACATCCAAATGAAATTGCTACTTTGCTAATAATAATCCTCTGAAGTTCGATTAAACGATTATTTGTCCCCACTCTGTATGCCACATTTAACTGACGGGAATTTATAGTGTGATATTTCTACCTGATGGGACCGACATTAATTTCAAGATAGTTCCCTGCTGTTGAAAATAAGTAACCAAGCTCCGTGTTCTATTTAAATTGTTTATGTCCACGCAGTAAACGCTGTTGCTATGCAAGAAAAATTCTACTGGCTCCACTACCGGAAGTTAATAGCAAACCGACGCTATTCGAATAGAATCACAAAAGCACCCTTTTTAGCTGGCAAAATCTGACCTTTAGATGGCTTCTAAAATTATTTCGGGGTACCTGAAGCCTTGCTGAAGGTCCCATGATGCTCAGGACAGGATGTCGTTACCGGCCTGCTGTTAGGAAGGCAGGAATGTGGACTCGAACAGCACCTGGTTATCGCTTTGCACTTGGATGAACTTCGTTAATGCCGGGGGCCCTACTATAGGCCTGCGGTGCACCACACGTATACTGGGTACTTATGCACCTGGACAGGCACTTACAAAATTGGCTGCACCTCCGTAAAATCACTTCAAAATACTCTGGCTTGCACTTGACCAATTAATGTCTCGTTGTAGCTGTTATGGGAGCTCAGTACCAAATGCGAAACTTCCACAAATCACCCTAGGCACACTCTCTCAATAAGAACACAACATTTTGGTAAACTTGCGTATTTTAATTGCACATAAATATAGTTTATTGGGGAGCTTCGCAAAACACAAACTGAACTCTTGAAGAAGCTGCCCCACAATTATCTTGTTTACAGTTTTGTTTTAGTTGCATAAAATGCCAAACCTATTTTTTTATTTGTTTTTACACAAAATAATGCTACTCTAAAAACATACTATCAATTATTTACAAGGTCTGCTATTTTATAAGAAATCTGAACTTTAAATTATCACATTTACTGGACTTTTCTACAATTAATATCTCGTGTTTGTTGGTAATGTTATAAATTACTAATAATTATTATTTTACATATAAGGCTACTAAAATGTGATCATAGCAATATATACGAAGGCAATGAGGTGGCAATAAATTAATACGCATTGTAAAAGAAGTAAATGTGTGGGAAATCGATCTTGGGTTGAACCAGTTAATCGATAGAAATCAGCTAGAGAATTAGAGCTGCGGATATTGGAACTTCTATACGCTTATTTAATTACAATTACGATTTTATTCCATTTCGGATAATTTTTAGCCACCCATAATTTAAACCACGGTTAATTTTTGGACGTGATAAATTTTTGACTTCGATGCTTTTTTAGACATTGTTGTTTTCTAGTCACGAATAATTTTTAATCACGGTTGACGTTTAGAAATCGTTATTCCTTAGTAACGGTAACTTTTAGCAATGGTTAAGCAATTTCTTTTTAGCTAAGGTTATTTTTAGCCATGGACAATTGTTAACCACAGGTAACTTTTAGCCATTGTAATCTTTAACCACGCCATTGTTTTTGCCGCGCTTGTTTTTTAGCCACGAATAATGTTTAGCCACGTGTAACTCTTGGCCATGGTTATTTCTTTAATCACGGTATTCTTTAGCCAATATTAATTTTTAGCCACTGATAACGTTTTGCTATTATTTAGTAATAGTTATCCTCTAGCCACGATTAGTTTTTAGACGCGGATAATTTTTAGCCACGGCTAATTTATATTAGAGAGTGGTTACGTTTTTAGTGGCAAATAATTTTTTAACTATAGTTCATTCAGATTCAAGATGGAGCAAAACCTGCAACCCAAATTACAAATATCAGCAGTAAGTTGATTACTACTATGATTTTATTCAAATTTAGATGAGAGAGATATGGCTTTTTTGCTGTCTTGACGAGTGTCAAAATAAATGTGTAATGTTTTCAATATGAATCTTTGCTTAAGGAAGGCATTTGCAATATTTTTTAGGGGGTAAAATTATTCTCAGATGATATTCAGCATATTTCATTTAGGTAGACATCGCACTATTTTCCAATTTCAATCTTTGCAAATTTGGCAAAAACTATAACCTCTATATTATACCGGGTGACCATAAATGGTTGTGATTGTTTTTCTTAGGTTGTCACTGTTTATGTTGGTGGTACTGTAAGTCTATGTCAAATTCGAGGTTAGCAGGTTAGGTTTTGCGTCAGTTTATGTCAAACCTGCTCACCCCTTGACATTACAGTGGCTATATACAAGACATTGTGGCCATACGATTGTTGGCCGCCATTTTCAGGCAAATTTGAGCGTAGAGATATACAGTGCCTTTAAAAATTATTGAACGTTTTTGAATGTCATTATTTTGGCCCTAGTTATTTTAACTATTTGAGGTTGACATTTTTCATTGGCGTTCGTTCGTTGTGCTGTAAGGTGTTGCACTTCTTTAATTAACGTATTTCAGTTTGGTGTAAGTATACACACTAGTTAACAAATTTCAGGTTTTGAGGTTATGTTTTTGTTGGATTACAAATTAGAAACATGCGGTTCACACCTGAAAAAGATGCTTTTATACTAATGGCTTACTTTTCAGTGGAACCCGAAGTCAGGATGATTCATGGTCATATTCAATTGAGCCGTACATCGAACAATTTACTGTGGCGTTTCCAGGTGTGCAAATCAATTACGGTGCTTTTGCTCACCATAAGCGGATTATTATTTACCATTTATTTATACAATCAGCCCTTTTATGGACTATCAGTACAACTTATGTATGCTTAAAACTAGGAAGCTACACTATAATTATGACATGATAAGATATGCCCCATTGGGCATTATTTATAATTTTACTCAACTTGGATATTTAGTACTAAATGATACACATAAAGTTTATGTGAATCTGGTTAGTAGGTCAGATTGCTTGAACCGTGTCAATCTTCATGGTTCTTCTTCGTCTTGTAGCAGTATGCTTCCAAGTTCGTTTGGGTGTTGTGCCAGTTTGTCCCTGTGTTTGACAATGAAATTGGGTATTTCTTCAGGAATGGTTGGTATATTTAGGTCAGTATGAATTATCGCACTTGGAATATACCGAGGAGCATTTACTTTCTAGGCCTAGGAGTTGTACTTTGACTTTCTGCTTCTTCTGCATCATCCATATTTAATAATAATAATAATAATAATAATAATGGCCATTTATTGATGGATAGTAATACAAGTAATATTCAAAATTCAAAAAAAAATATAGTAAAGAAAACCATCAAAAGGGCGAAGTTCAGTTCTCCAATTGATAGGGTTATCAATCGGAGCCTGCTCTAACACTTAACCCTTTTAAATTAAAATTAACTTAAGTATAGACCATGGCGCCCAGAGTATAATGTTTTAAACTAATTTTTGATTGTGCATTCGAAAAAAAAAATTCTTATCATATGCTGTGTAAAGAAATACATTTATAAAAAAGAAAAATTATTTTTGACCTGTAAGCAAAATGTGAGTTAGCGTGCGTCTGAAAGAATTTATAGAAAGAGATTTTAAAGAATCAGGTAGTGAATTATACAGACTACTAATAGTGTAAGAAAATGATCTTTTAAATAATTGCGACTTGTGGACTGGAGGTGTGATAAGGTTTTTTTTTCTAATATTTACATTATACATGTTATATCTAAATTTAATTTTATTGAAAAGATAAGCCGGTTGAAAAGTTGTAATAATTTTATGAAATAAAACTGAGGTATGTAACCTTCTTCTATTAATCATATTTAACCAATTAGTATCAATAAGTTTATGTTGAATATGTTCTGATTTTTTTATACCGTATATCAATCTCAGACAGGAGTTTTGCATACGCTGAATTCTCATGATTTTATAACTATCGAGACAAGGACCGTAAACCTAATCACAGAAATTAAAGTGAGACAACACCAAAGATTCGCACAACAGTATTTTAAGTTGTTTATTTAGACAGAATCTACTATTAAAAATAATCTTAAGGTTGATATATGCTTTACGTAAAGCATAAGATACATGTTGTGAAAATCTAAGGCTCTCATCAATGATTAATCCCAGATTCCTAGCACTTTCCTTTACGGGCAGAATTTTGTCTCCAACTTTAACCGCGAGGCTGTTTTTAATTGCATTTCTAGCTTTGTCTTTGCCAAACACCATAATCAAAGATTTGTCAGCATTAAGTTTAAGGCAATGTTGTTCAGAAATTTTCACTAACTTAGCGATATCTGTGTTAATTAAATGATTAGCTAAAACAACGTCTTCCGGGTCAAAGTCAATATGTAACTGAGTATCATCAGCATACAGATGATACCTACAAAACTGAACATAAGTTTTGAAATTGCAGGTGTACAGTGAATATAATAGAGGCCCGAGAATAGAACCTTGTGGTACGCCCGCAAGGACTGGCAGAGGTGTAGATGAATGTTCTCTGAGTATAACTTTCTGTCTACGATTAGTAAGATAGGATTGCATAAGTTCCAAAGCATTGACATCAAAGCCAACAAAACGTAAAATACTTAATAAAATCTTATGAGATATAGTATCAAATGCTTTAGAATAGTCTAGCATTGTCACTACAGATATTCTATTTTTATCAGTGGCTGAGAGAACATCATCAGTAATATTTAACAGACTAGTGGCACAGCTAAAACCTTTTCGGAACCCCGACTGCGTTTCTGGTAAGACGTCGTGTAAAGTAATGTGAGATACTATTTGTTCTGCCATAATTTTTTCCAAGACCTTTGACATTATCGGCAAGATACTAATCGGTCGCAAATCATTAAGGGTAATGGGAGTTCCAGATTTAGGTAAAGGAGTAACATTAGCAAGTTTCCAACCATCTGGAAAAATGCAGTGCAATAAACAGCTGTTAATCAAATGAGTGACATATGGTGATATATGTGGGTAACATAATTTTAGCATGGTTACACTTATTCCGTCAGAACCTACAGAATTGGTTTTGATACTAAATAATATTTTATTTATGTGATCTTCTGAAGATAGCGTAAAATTAAAGAATGATTCAAAGTTATTAATTAGGTTATTGTTATAAAAGTGTTCCAATTCCGAGTTGCCTATGACGGAAGATTTGCCCGCCGCCAAGAAGGTTTCAATAATTTTTTCTACATCACAAAGTTCTGAAGGAATATTGTTTCGTCTAACCTTGCTACGTATGTCTAAAGTCCTTACTGCCCTCCACATAGTTTGAGCGTTAATACGTGCTTGAAATTCAAGATAAGCCTTTTTTTCTTTCCTAATTGCAAATGTGGTATAATTTCGCAATAATATTGGTTGTTATCCACGGTGTTTTAGGCTTAGTAATCTTTATAGTTTTTATAGGAGTAGGAGTATTGAATAAATCTAAGATATTACTGGTAAAAAAATTTACTTTGTCGTTAATGTCCTCAATGTTAACTATAGTTCCCCAACCTATTAATTTTAAGTCACTACCAAAAGCCAGTTCATCAAAAGATCTGAAGTCTCTAACCGTGTAGTAATGTGGATCAGCACTCAAACCAACACTTATAGGATAATGACAAAAAACTAATGAATGATCAGAAATGTGATCCATATTTTCAACTCCAGAATTGTTAATCTGAACATCCAATCCAACTATAATAAAATCTATTAATGTGGCAGTAGTAGCTGTAACACGCGTAGGCTCCTTTATTAGTTGTTTTAGCCCCATGGCATCTAAAGCAGAATAAAACTGTACACATGCAACTCCCTCCGTATTGAAAAGATTAATATTAAAATCTCCTCCGCAGACAATCTCATTACATAAAGGAAAGACAAACGACAATGAGTCCTGGAACCCATCTAAAAATTCAGAAAATGCAAACTCTTGCCTTCTGTATATAGTGCCAAGAGCTACTACATGCTCAGATAGTTTAATACTAACCCAAATTTGCTCTATAGCTAGACACGCATTTTGTAATTTTAGAATAGAGAAGGAAAGATTATTTTTAATGTACATACCGACACCTCCACCCCACGTTTGTGTCACTCTATCATTTCGTACAAAGTTGTAGCCCAGTATGTTTACCGCTTCATTTGGAATATTAGAAGAAAGCATCGTTTCAGACACACCCATAACATCATAATCTTCATCAAGTAGCTGCTTTTTAACATCTGAGTAGTGAGTTAGGAGAGATCTTACATTTAAATATGCTATTTTAATAACATCGGCCATCTAAAAAATAAAAACAAATAAAAAATCGAAAAGAGCAAAACTGCAACATAGTAAAAAATAATAACATATGATTGAATTTAAAATAACGCAAATGTAATCTATTTATACAGAAGATAAAATTAATGTACATAAGGGAAATCAGAAACTGAGTTAATTACAAATACTTGGCTCTTGTCCGACTTGCGCATCATAATTTTGCCATTTTTAATCCATAAGTATTTTATCTTATTAGATTTCACAAACTCACGACATTGGGCAAACAGTTTCCTATTAGCAGGCGATAACGATGCAGTTATATAGATCGGTACTGGTGTTGTAACAGATGCATCCAAATCCCTTGTAGAGAAGTCTCGCTTGACTTTTCTTGCCTGAATTAGTTCTTCCTTATGAATACGACTAATAAATTTAATAATTATAGGTCGCGCTTCTTGCGGTTTGTTTGGATTGGTTCCAAGCCTATGGCACGCATCGATCATGTTACTAACAATGTTAAAGTTAAGTGCTCTTCCAACAGAGCACACAGTAGCGATGACATTTTCATCCCTTGGTTCAGGAACGCCACGAATTTCCACTGAGTTAAGGCGACTATATTGCTCCAGTTGATTTAGCCGGTTTTTGATATCAGAGTTCTCACGAATTAAAGAAGCATTTTCGTTCCTTAATTTATCAATTTGATCGGAACACTCATTTATTTGAAGATCTTTTTCATTAATTAATTTTTTGAGGTCCTCAAGTTGATCATTAAAGAAATCAAAGGATTTCTGAAATGCATCCAATTTATCCGACAGGATTTTATTTTCTTCTTTGACGGTGTCCTTTACTGCAGATTTAATAGCAGTAAGTAAATCATTACTGATATCTGTACTTGCACTCGTGGTGATATCAACCGCTGGTTTGGTTTTACACTTGATACATCTCCAAGCCAATTTCGCCTCAACGGAAAGTTTACGATAGTAAGTTTCTCACCTCCGATAGTGTAGTGTATTTGTTGCTGGTTCCATTCCAGTATTGATCTTTCTTTGTAGTTACGGGTTCATCTTCTGATGTTTGCCTGCTTCTTTTTTTTTTGTTACTTTTTGCCACTGATTTTTTGCATTTGGTAACGGTGCTGGGTATTGATTTAGCGATTGTGATGAGTTTATTATTGGCGGAATATTTAATGGCTGACTGTTGTACATTGTTGGATTTTGTGTGTGTGCTTACATTGGTATTGATTGCAATAATGAGGGGTTCGGTGGCATTTGAAAGTAGAGTGGTGCATTTGGATCACTTAATGTGTCCATATTTGAATGTGGAGGTGCATATTGCACTTCATTTGACAAGTTATGCATGTAAAATGTGAATATGAGGCACTTACTCTTTAAATTACGATTATTTTTTTATCACTTTTACATATTTATTTGTTGCACTTTAATATTGTCTGTTCGATTAAGTTAACCCTACGGTTTATCAAGCTACACTTATTTATCACGCAGAGCGTCTTGCATGTGTTGGTCACTAGCTATCTTACGGGTCAACACACTTACAGCACAACTTTTTCGATCGACACACAATTGACATCTAAAAAAAAATTCTATTTATTACAGAATTACTCAAAATCTTGTTGCAATACGTTGCAAAAATCAGTATTTTTTACTCGTAATTCTTTAATTAATAACTAATTTAATCTATCATAGATTTTATGTGATTTACCTCACAAATGACAGAAGTGTTCGTGGGAGTCCATCCTTCTCTCTGAAGTTTGACCTCCCACTGCTTCCTTCTAACTGCATCTTTTGGAAAGTATTTCATCAAAAAACCTTTCTTTGTGCTGTTTGGACAAGCCACAACTGCACAGCCTGGCATTCTCACAATTCTAGAAGGAATACGATTAATTTAAAAATGCACACTCTATTGTGGGTTACGTTGTAATTGGGAGAAATTTTTAACAAAAATCGAATTAAAACCGTCCATACACTGTATTTTACATTTACTTACGCAAATAAACGAACAAGACAGCTAATAGTTCTGAAAATCGCACTTCATATTATTAGACCAATCATGTTTTCATATTTTTAACTTAGTGACCAATTAGAATTTGATTATGCGGAAATTCTGCTACACGTGGTGATTTCCAGAAATCATCACGTGTAAATTTGGTGGAAATCATTTATACCTATATAGATACTACACGGATAAACACAACTTCAAATTCTTTAATTGTGAAGAGAATGGTAAAAAATACAATTTTGGTAAATAACTTGCTCGGAGGCTTTGTCCTTTTCTTGTTGTACATTACTGCTCTCAGCCGGTTCTTCAGTTCGAAGTCTTTGGAGCAGTTTTGCATGATGTTCACTATCAAGTTGAACGTATGGTTTAATTGATGTGATACTTGAATGAGCGCTGATTTTAATTAGTTGCGTTTCACCCACGCCCCTTTTCGCCAAGTGCGAAATGGCAGTCGATCGCAATGAATGATTTGAGATCTTATTTGTTTTCGTATTAAGCCCTATTTCTTCGGCTGCATGTTTGACCCATTTTGCCATCTCATTCACTCCGACTGGAGAGTTTTTGTACCATCCTTTCGAATTTTCATTGTTCCAACTAGGATTTGCAGTGAGAAATAATCTGTCTGTCATTACATGGGCTGGTCTCTTTAATATAAGTTTTCTAAGCAAACTGAAATACGAAATTGTTTAAAAGTTTTACTTAACATCTTAATTTCTTACCGGACGGGACAAACATCCGGATTTGCAATATTTGTTGCCAAAAATTTGCTCTGGCTAATCTTCTTTGCACCTCCTTGCTCCGTCTTTGAAAACAAAGGATTGTATTCATAACGCCCTGTGGATTGTCCTGAGTTATCAAGTTCTTCTTTAAAATAGTGTAAACGGCAGGCCGCACCCTCTCCTCCACGCCAGCAGAGTTCATACGCTGCTATACAATAGAACTTTTTTTGAAGACCCGAAGGAGAATCTTCGTTGTAAAGGAACTGTATTTTTTTATACTCTTCATCTGTTAGCGAAGAAGAGCTGCGCTTTCTTTTCTCTAGATTGACTTGAAGTTCTTTTCTTTTGGCATCTCGCGCTTGTCGTGCACGAGTAAATCTTACGTCAGTAAAAGGATCAAATGTAATACCATAATTCTCAAAATATCTGCCAACCAGCTGCTTTGCTACACTGTTCCACAAGACCTTGATAACTGTTTCTTTATAATCAGTACCGTCGTTTTTTTTCATATTGTAGGCCCAATCTGTTAAAACAGACGCAATTTCTTCAACAGAAGTGAATTCATTTAAGGTGTATCTTCTTTCCTTGCAAAAACTATCAAACTGTTTCATAACATAAGTTTTTGAACGAATTGTATTCACTGGTGTTGCCTTCTTAATTGATTCTTCTATTTCTCCGATAGATTTGGTCGAGAATCTAGCCCCAGGAACCGACGAATTCATCATTTTAGCCAGTTACAGATATTTGCTTTAAATTTGTGACAGTTGAATTTGTTTGTTTCTTTTCTGTTTTCATGATAACCAGGGCCCGTGGCAATATGATTAAAAAGGTTTTTTTTTCGTATATTTTCTAATCTAGTTAATTTATTCATGCGATTTTCTAGTTGAATCTAATTCGTGCGTTATTTGATTTCCGGGAAATTAATAGTTCTCCATGGCTCGTTCTTTTTTGCTAAATAGCCACTCGTCTACGACTCGTGGCAATTTTTACGCAAAAAAGAACTCGACATGTCGAACTAATTTCCGGAAATCAAATCACGCACTCATTAGATTATATACGAAAAGACATTGTTTTCTCTATAATTTCCAAAGCAAAACCTTTCAAATCTGACAATTCTAAATTGTCACATTTATATACTGTGCAACTTATCAGTTTCTTAGGGCAATAGGTGATAAAATGTCTCCCGCTTGCGACGCCAATGAATTATTTGACACTGAAAATTTACAATTGTCAGATTTGAAAAGTTGGTTTTGTTTCATAACCAAATGAACAGGTCCTACCAACCTCTTTGGGAACTACCTGGAAATAACTAAATAATTTGCCTGTTAATGGCGGATATTCGCGTCGACCAATAGCGGCGAACACATCCCTATGGCCACACTGTCTTATATAAAGGCACTGTACTTGACATAGACCTACAGTGCCACCAACATAAGCAGTGACAACCTAAGAAAAACTATCACAACCATTTATGGTCATCCGGTACTATGTACAATCATGTTCACATAAATCTAGTACAAGCAATTTAGATCTAGTTACGCAATTATCTGAAATTGGTTGTTGTACAACTTACTTTTTTGCATAGTGATCTCGAAAGTCGTAGTTTTTAACAAAAAATCGTATTGAAAGTTTTACCTTTTTTAACGCAAAAATCGTGAAAAAAGTACACTATTTTATTGAAATGTCAATTTGACACTTGTCAATTCCGAAGTCCTTTTCGACTAAATTTCGACCAAGAGATCAATATGCAAAAAACTGCATGTACAACACGTTTTGAAAGTCCTTTTTAAATTCATTTGCTTGATTAACTCGGGATTCGCCCTCGTTATCAAACTGCAAATTCATTAAAAAAGGATGACTTTTAAAACTAGTTGTACAAATTACTATTTCAATAAGTACAAAATAAGAGCAATAAAGACAACTAATATTTTATTGCACCGCCATTTGCATCAAATACAGCCCTTATATCCTTATGTGAGCATGACTGTACATCCCATGATCTACATTTTAATAAAATCAATTTAGTAATCAACTGACTGCTGGTATTTGTAACTTGGGTTGCAGAATTTGCCTATCTTGAATTTGAATGAACTGTAGTTAATATTAAGCCCAAGTTATTTTTTAGCAACGGTATTTTTTAGCGACCGTTAATTTTCAGTCACCAGTAATTTTTAGCCACCGTTAATTTTTAGCCAGGGTCATTTTTTCAGAAACTTTATTTTTCAGCCATGTATAATTTTTAACCACAATTATGTTTGGGCCGAGCGTATTTTTTTAGCCAGGGCATCTTTTAACTTCGGTTATCTTTTAGCCACGAGTAATTTAAACCACTTAACTTTTAGCCGCCCTAATTTTTTAGCCACGGTTGTTTTTGGTCAGGTATAATCTCTAGTTAAGGCTAATTTATAGCAAAGGTTACTCGTTTTTATACGGCAGATAATTTTTTTACTAGTTAATATTTAGCCCAAGCTATTTTTTAGCAACGGTATTTCTTAGCCACCGTTAATTTTCAGCCAGCAGTAATATTTAGCCACCTTTAATTTTTAGCCACAGTTATTTTTTCAGAAATATCCTTTTTAGCCATGATTAATTTTTAACCACAGTTAACGTTTGGCCGCACTTTTTTTTAGCCACGGTTATCTTTTAGCTACCCGTAACTTTAAGCTACCTAGTTTTTAGCCGCCGTTATTTTTTAGTCGCCTATTATTTTTAGCCACGGCATTTTGTAGCTTCGGTTGTCTTTTAGCTACGAGTAATTTCTAACTACTTAACTTTTAGCCGTCTTAATTTTTTAGCTATGATTGTTTTTTAGTCAAGTATATTTCTTAGTCACAGCTAATTTATAGCAGTGGTTACTTTTTAGCCACAGATAATTTTATCTAGTTAGTATTTAGCCAACATTATTTGTTAGCAACGGTATGTTTTAACCACCGTTAGTGTTCAGCCGTTGGTAATTTTTAGCCAACGTTAATTTTTAACCACAGTAATTTTTTCAGAGACATTATTTTTTAACTATGGATATTTTTTAACCACAGTTAACTTTTGGCCGCGCCTAATTTTTAGCCACGGCATTTTATAACCTCAGTTATCTTTTCCCCACAAGTAATTTTTAACTATCTAGTTAATTTTTAGCCGCCGTTATCTTTTAGCGACGGTTATTTTTCTAGTCATGTGTAGTTTTTAACTACTGCTAATTTTTAGCCATGGTATGTTTTAGTCACGGATAATTCTTAACCAGCTAATTTTTAGTCACGGTTATGTTTTAACCATGGTAATTTACCCGCTGATCATTTCTCGTCCGTTTAAATAGAGGTAACTTATACTACGCTGATCTAGTTCTTGGAAGGTATGCTTTGCCATTATTTATTAACAACGACAAAAATTTTAATTTTAAATGCTGGAAAAGCAGGAAGAATCTGAAAACCCTCGCCTTTTCTGCTTTCTTTTCAGATGATGGCAAAATTAAAATGTTAGGCAAGATTTTAGAAATATTAATGTTAAATTAATGGTTAACAGTGAGATATTTAAAAATATCTAACAGTCCTATTTGTATTTTTTATTTTTGTTTATGTACCGGAAAAAGGATTTAGAAAATATGAAATTCTAATGATTATGATGTACCTACGTCAATTCCCTTCGATTAAAGATCATTCCCTTATATAAAGATTCGGAATTTTCAAGAACGATAGAAATGCATTCGAATAATGTTTAAGACTTGGACAATGTGCTCCGTTGAGTATAGCGCTCTGAACTATTTTCTACTCAGTTACCAAGTCTTACTTGAATACATAAATCGCACTAGAGGCAACCTTGGGTAAAATTTATATGTGGTTAACAAATAACCACGGTCACGATAATACTTGGCTATAAAGGTCTGTGATTCAAACTACATATTTGGTTGGCAGAATCGAATAACGGCTAAATAGATTATCAGCTATAATTTACCATGGGCAGTGATAATCACCCGCAATAATTTTGACAAATAACAACCCGAAAGTGCTTGCCTACAAATAACCCGAGGCGAAGCCGAGGGTTATTTCTTAAAGGCAACGCACTTGAGGGATATTATTTGTCAAAATTGTAAGGATTTATCACTGGCCGCGGTGAATTCAGAAAGATAAGTTCTTAAATAAATTAGCCATTTTCTGACAAATTAATTTGACACTTCATTATAAAAATATTATGTTGGTGGCACTGTAAGTCTATGTCAAATTTGAGGTTATCAGGTTAGCTTTTGCGTCAGTTTTGACACAGACTGACGGAAAAGCTAACCTGCTAACCTCGAATTTGACTTAGATTTACCGTGCCACCAACTTGTGATAGGATACTACTGAAATTTAATTAGGTAGTTTCCATAGTGTTTGAAGATCACCCTAGGGTCGTTTTCACTTCAAGTGTGGTCTGATTTGTCATACTGAGTCACGTGATTAAAAATAATCAAATTGGATTGGTCTGCAATATATGTAACAACTTATCAGGATAATTAAATTGAAAATATACGGTTAATCCCATTAACCGTTCGAATCCAAGCCTACTGGCGATCAGCCACGGGTTTAACAAGAAGGGATATCAGTTTAACAGAACGTATACCAAAAGCTATAGGGTATGTTATATTGCATCGGCATCGAGTTGCACATTCTTGAGTTAAATGTTTTTCGATGCTAGTCGTATTTCTTAATATATTTCCTAGTATTCCAGACATTCTTCTTGTCTTCATGTTTGCATGTTTTTTTCCAAGTTTTATTAAATCTCTCGCCAATGGTACTAAAACGTGAGTAAAACGATTATTTTGACTTATATCGTACTAGAGCAGTCAAGAATTTCCAATGAATTACTAGTTTCTAGAATATTTTTTCTACCATTTACCGCTTTCTTCATAGTAGCTAATTGATCAGCAACAACATAGAGTAACTTTTCCTTTCTTTAAATTGTTGCTGTTATGGTTATTGCTAAGAAGAGTAATATCTCCGTTTTGCTGTATAGATAAAATTTTTACACAAAATTTACTCATCTATACCCTGCATTTTCAATTTTTCACATATGTGCCTGTCGTATCATATAACTTCCAACTGACCTGTTGCTCTAAAAGGCTTATTTACAATTTATACTTCATCGAAGAGCTTCTGTTATGCTGTTTGGTACGCACGTTGAAATCGTAATATGGTCATCTTTGCCAATACTAAATATTTTAGCTTCTTCTTTTTCTTGTAAGCCATCTCCGTGTTGAGAAGTTGGCATCGGTTTGTTCAATTATTGACGGTTTTCTGCTAATTAAAATAGTAAAAAGGTCATTCTCGTCTGTTTACTAATGTTTAAAAGCCATGATAGCCTTTCTCTCACAGCTGGCCTTTTTCTTGAATATAACATTTGATTATAGTTTGCAGTAATTATTGCTATGTACTGTTGCGAATATGGCCCCATATACCACGCTTCTTTCCTTTATATTCTTCAGTATTTCGTTTTCTTTGTCTATTTTTCTCAGTGTCTCATCATTTATTGCTCTTGTCTTCCAAGAAGTCTTCAATATTTGCCTATAAATCAATATTTCATATAAACTCACATTTCAAAGGAGTATATTCATGTTTTTTAGAGTCCGGGATTATTGTAAAGCACCGATTTCTATCTAAGGAAGGATCTTCTTGCCATTCCAGACTGGCTGCCTCTGATCTATTTCAGAGTTTAGCGAGCAGTCAAAGTATTTGAATCGCAAAACTTGCTCACTGGTTGCTAGTTTATCAAAAGTTCTTGGCTTTATATCAAATTACTGTTTTATAGACGCCACTTCAATCTTTTGCTCTCTCGTATGAGATTTCACCTTTCTTGAGAAAAACTTCGTAGAGAAGTAGAAAATCTTTCGCTTTTATACCCAATCCCACTGATGCATTTGTAACTAGAAATCATTATTAATCTTAATAAGATTTTTCTCTGATGGAGCACAGTTCTTTGCATTAATAGTAAAATATGTAACTCTGTTGCAGGTTTATTTACATAAGCCAAAATAATACATTTTTTACTTAGAAAAATGTATTATCGAGGTAATGTATTAGAACTCAACTTCACACCGCCGTTTGTGGATGCACTTTTTATTGAATTCCGCTTTATTTACGAAGTATTGTTTTATTAGTTACAGAATCTGCATATTTTCACTGTTAAATTCGGAATGTACTGTAGATTATCCTCATCGTTCTCAGAAGTTTTAAAAAGTAGACCATGTAGACTAGAAAAATTAACGTAACCAATTTAGTCCGTTTACTTTACCGGCTAAAGGACAGTATTGTAATCGAGAAAAATTCCGTCTGTCTGTCTGCTTTTTGGCGTTATAACTCAAAAACTATACGCTGGCATGAAACCGAGAAAAATTCGGACAAATATATACAGGGTGAGCACCTAAAATAATAAATTTTGCTTATTTTTGCGGTAACTGAGAAATAGATAAAATTAGTGATTTGTACATAGGTCAGGCTTTACACTTGATGCAAATGGAAACCAACAGATACAGAGTAATGTTGTAAAAAAATCAACTGTAGTTCGAATCCC
The DNA here is from genome assembly GCA_940337035.1 of Agriotes lineatus. Classification (NCBI taxonomy): domain Eukaryota; kingdom Metazoa; phylum Arthropoda; class Insecta; order Coleoptera; family Elateridae; genus Agriotes; species Agriotes lineatus. Next base: position 1,818,869 of record OW679196.1, on the reverse strand, counting down.
ATCGCCGGTAAGGTTTTTTTTATTTTAAATTGGTTTAGTTCGCATTACCAAGTGTCCCGTCTTATTGTTTCGGTATTATGACGAAAGTGAAGATATCCTCACTCCAATTTTTATTTGATTTTTAAAATTGTTTAATGCCACAACGTCCGCTTCTGAGTAAAACCTTTTATAGATTTTTTACATTAGCTTTTCTTCAATATCCATTTCTTATGTAATTTTGATCTTTGTGGTATTTCACAAGAATTTCTGGAGTCTTAGTCTTAATATTTCTTGTTTACTACTGAGGTTTGAGCTCCATACGTCTTTAAAGCAGGGTTTTCCTCCACATTCGCCAGTCGCTGACGACTGCGACCGAGTAGCTACGACTAATTCGTCAGGATGTCTGCCTGTTTTCCTCCCGCAGCGGTTTACTGCTCTTCGCTCGCGACTAGCTACAGTTTATAAAATGAATATTAATAGAAAAACAATAATTTTAATGTTGCTAGTTTTATAGTTTTATTTTTCTGACTTCACCAAGTTAAAATGTATTATTTAAAAACAATACTTCACAAACGCGATGCAAAAATATTCAAATTCGTCGACGAATAAGTCGCTTGTCTGCTCAAAAACATGTCAAGCGACTGGCAACTGGCGACCAAAGAACGGATTTTGGTAGCAACGAATTAGTAGCAGCTAGGAAAACAGACCCGCTTAAATGCATTGTAGATGTCTCAACGAATTGGTCGCGGCTACTCGGTCGTGGTAGTCAGCGACTGGCGAATGTGGAGGAAAACCCTGCTTAAGCTTCATACTATAGATAGTGTTAAATATTCTTGTTTCTATTATTTTGTTTTGGTTATCTTGTACATGTACTTAATTGTCCTTATCTACTTGTTATTTCATTTTCTGTTCTTTATGTTTTTATAATGACGGATGCTAAGTACGGTGGCGTATCACTTATCCTGACTATCATTTTTTGCAGCATCTTCTTTCAATTTTCGTCTAATGCTATATTTTATTAATACTTATTTTATTACTACAAAATGAGAATTAGTGCCTCTTTACAATACACTCTACCTATGACAGATTTAAGACACAAGTATTAAAACTGTTGCAAACGTGAAGACAGCTTCTAAGGTTCATCGACGCTTCGCTTCGTGTTACTGCTGGGACTTTATTTAGGATACATACGTTTCGTCAGCAATGGCCTACTCCATATGCTTTGCTGCAAGAACGTGCACGAAATTGACATCTGCAATATACGAAATTATTTTATAGATTTAGTGCACAATTTAAGAAGTGTTGAATTATTTGTTTTTTTTTAAATCGTGATCAAGAAAATTTATTCAGCACAAGTCACGTGAAGAACATTATTTAAGCAACATATAAATCCAGAGCGTTAATGTAAATGAATGTTTTCAAATTAGAGGTTTTCGGTTAAAAATAGTAAATTATCAAAGATTGTGAATACAACAACATGGACTATCAGAAAACGAGCTAAGCTGAGACTAACAAAAAACATGCCGGACATCAGAGCGAATTATAGGCATTTTACGACTGTAATCACAGTAATAGACGAACGACTACATTATATTGTTTGGAAACGGTCATCAACGCTGATTAAAATCATGGATATCTTGATTAACTAAAGAGAGAAAGTTTTTAACACTTAATCACAGTTATATGGAGGCTTCTAAGAATAAATATCGATTATTGAAGTTTATATTAAAAGTGTTAAAAGTTTTAAATAAAAAGAAAAAATAAACTAGTATATAAAATAAAAATAATGTAAAATTAAAAGTGTTTTACAATTGCTCAAATTTAATAGAAAATGTGGTTTTATAATTGAATGCACTCATGATAGGTATCAGTGAAGCAGGTTTAATGATGCGAAACTTCTCTACAAGTAGTAACTTATTCTATCAAGTAATGCATGCAAATTGGATTTAGAAAGTTTTGTCAAATGCTGGAAGCTGAAGTTTCGAAGCCTATGTTTATGTTCGTAGTTCAATAATTTATAAAGCTCAGATTTGCCACAGTACTAGTGTCAGTGCTTGAGCACGTAGAGCTTTTCCGAAAATTGCGACAGTCGAAGCGAAATGGCCCTGATGTCCGTATCATTACTTATTCCTCTAATTAATTAACGCGTCTTGTCTAACTCGGGAGCAGGCTAACAACTGTCGGGATACAAAAACGAATAAAATGATTAATGCCGCTTTTTAATGCTTCCCCCGAAATTATCGTTATGCTTTTAGCAGCACATTTCTGTTGTGGCGCCAATTGACATGGGCTCTTTGAGGTGATTAAAACACCTCCCCAACCTAATTAACGTGGGTGGTGCTGCGTATTTTGAATGCGATCGAGCCCGCTTTTCTGCGAATGCGATTCATTAACAAATTAAATTTCTTTTCAGGTTGAAAAATCACAGGCGCAGGAGGGCTTCGGGTCGTCATCATAAAAAGGAGCAGGCGGAGACTGTGTATAAATGACAAACGAAAGAAAGGAAATCCGTTCGGGACGAAATTAAATGGAACGCTGCTTTAATCCGAAATTGTACAAGACGGTATTTCTTGTATACTAGGATTACAATATCAAATATTGAGCGCCAGATCGGTATGAATAAAACATCTTATAAGATTTACTGCAGTCGAATTTGAAAGTATAATTTGTAACAAAAACCAGATTATACTCATCCATATTTATAATGGGAGCCAAGAGTTAGAAAAATGGTGTTGCGTCCCGCCGTAGCTATTAATAATCAACCGTGTCGTCCAGGACGTGGCGAAGCCCTTGCGAGGTGCTGAGGAAAGGGATGCAGCATGTCACCCAGCTTCTAGATAAACACCCCACATCCTAGAAATCCCTTCGTATGGAGCCCAACGTCACGGCAGAATACACAAACAACGGAACAGCTTATGCAAATGAAACTGAAATCGAAAAATCCGTCTATTCCGCTTTCGAATCCATTGTGATAACAATAATACTAGTAGTAGTGATACTGGGAACGATCATCGGGAACATTTTGGTTTGCGTCGCAGTGTGCTTGGTACGGAAGCTGAGGCGTCCTTGCAACTACCTTCTGGTGAGCCTGGCCGTGAGCGATCTGTGCGTGGCCATCTTGGTGATGCCCATGGCGATGTTCTACGAGATCAGGGGTAAATGGATCTTCGGGGAGATCGTCTGCAACCTGTGGGTGAGCTTCGACGTGCTTAGCTGCACCGCCTCCATCCTTAACCTGTGCATGATCAGCGTGGACCGATACTACGCCATCACAAAGCCCCTCGAGTACGGAGTGAAACGGACTCCTAGGAGAATGTTGTTTTGTGTGTTCTTGGTGTGGTTCGGATCGGCGTGCATCTCGCTGCCGCCGCTACTAATTCTGGGAAACGAGCACAGGATTCAGGAGGACGATCGCGTGGAGGAAGTATGCATCGTGTGCCAGTCCTTCGGGTATCAGCTGTACGCCACCCTATGCAGCTTCTACATCCCCCTTGTGGTGATGATGGTAGTGTACTACAAAATCTTTCGCGCCGCGCGAAGGATTGTGCTGGACGAGAAGCGAGCACAGAGCCACCTGGAGGCCCACTGCTACCTGGAGATCAGTGTCAAGAACGGTGGAGGTCCACCTGAGAACCGTATCTCCAGCCACAGCCCCTCTCCCGCCAACCCCAACAGGACTAACCACAGGTCCAGCTCAGCGAGCTCAAATACCATGGTAAATATGTGCTTTGTTTTTACTTGGTGTTATTATGTGCTGTAGCTTTGTTTAGGAGTTCATTATTTACATAATTTATTGCGTCCACGATTCATTGCTTTTATGAACAATTTCAAGTTTTCAACTATATCTGGTGACAATGAAACTACTACCCACGGCGGCATTTCGAAACGGGTTGAGATAGAAATATTACATTTAGTATGTCGATAGGGTTGAAAATTGTGAACAATTGTAACATAAAAACAATTGAATGCCGTTTCCGGTTTCACAGAAAATGACCTTGACTTTGTTATTTTAAATGGGATAGCCTATATATTTTCTCTTTTTTATGACTCTCTAAACAATTCTAAATAACTTTTGTCTAACGTACCCCATGTCTAAAATTAATAGTTTTTGAAATAGAGCCGCTTAAAAATATGCTGCAATTCCTATTTGTTTGTATTTTACGGAAAAACGGAGTAGGCTAGGACAGAGGTTGCTATGGTTTTTAAAACCAATTGAATTTTGACAAGTATTTTCAATCCTATCGACATACCGAATTGCATATTTCTATATCAAGGCGTTTCGAAATGCCGCCGTGGGTAGTAGTTTCATTGCCACCCGGTATAGATGATAGGTCGCCCTGGGACGGAAGAACTTGGCTTCTATTTTTACAATAATTTTTTAGACTATGTTGAAAATACATTTGTACCACGTAGATTAACGCCAGATGAATAAAAAAAACTCCATATTTTGTTAATGCCTCATAGTGGCCTTTACAGGTTACAGAATCTAGATTGAGACGCGGTGAAAATCGGAACTAATGTTAGAATCTACGAGCCCTAACAACTATATGTTGGGACGCAATGCAATTTTACATTATTTTATTATTGTTCTTACCACATGATTCTTTAAAAGAAAATCGACTCATACTTTGAAAGAAATAGGTTTATTAGGAAATTCTTACAAGTAGGTAAGTATCTAAAAAATTATTTTAAATTGAAATAAATAACTGAATTGAAAAAAAAGAACAAAAAATTTTGACAACTAATTGGGAAGCAAAACTAAATTGATATAATTGGACAAAATCGGTGGACTCCGGTGCATCAGACATTGTTTACCTCGATTTCTCTCGCGCATTTGATCGTGTTTCACACTGCAGACTTATATCCAAACTGAGACACTTTAGAGTGAGAGGAAATCTTTTGATTTGGATTGAAGACTTTTTAAAAAACCGTACGTTCAAAGTGAATGTGGGTGACTGTTTTTCGAATTCCTTTCCTGTTGTCAGTGGCGTTTCACAGGGATCTGTTATAGGACCCCTTTTGTTCCTTGTGTTTTCTTGAGTGACCTGCCAACGTTAATTAAGACCACCTGTTCCTTTTACGCCGATGACACGAAAATATATGCAGATCCAAATACCTGTCATGACGAGAGCTGCAGGACGACCTGAATCGGATCTCCAAGTGGTGTAACGACTGGTTACTTCCGCTGAATACTGGTAAATTAAATGTGTTGTGCTCCATGTGGGTAAGTCAAATCCGAACCTAGATTACATGTTAAATCAGCAGATTTTGAGAGTGGTTCAGTTGCAAACTGATCTTGGAGTTACCGTAACTAGCGATTTGTCGTGGTCCACCCATATTAGTAAAATATGTAAAAATGCAAATTCCATTATGCATCTACTTCGGAAAGCATTCTCTCGGCCATCTCCACATACAACCAAGATTTTGTATACCACATACATCAGGCCGATTTTGGAATACGCAGGACCCGTGTGGTATCCGGTACTCCGTAGAGATGTGGAATTGTTGGAATTAACACAACGAAGAGCAACAAGAATGTTCTACGGTGCCAATCGTCCTTCGTACGAAGAAAGACATGCGATCATGGACCTAGGACTATTCGAGCAAAGTCATCTTCAGGGAGACTTAATCATAAGTTACAGAATATTGAACAATTTATTTTCTGTGAACATGGCGTCATTCTTCGTGTTAAATGCTGACGATAGACTTCGAGGCCATATGTACAAGTTAGTGCACGAACAGTATCGCACCAGACAAAGACAACACTTTTTGCAGAACCGAATTTTTGACTTATGGAACAACCTGCCAAGTAATGTTGTAGAAGCTCCAACGGTTAACACGTTTAAAAACATACTGGGCGATATATTATAAGAATGTTTAGTTACTTTTTTTAGTTTAGTTTTTAGGTCTTTTTTCCCCTTTTTTGGGTTTGTTTTTAGTAGGTACAAGTGCACACTGTACACAAATGTTTCTTTGATAACTATTATGTAATAAGAGTTTATAGGACTTGTCCTCAACTCTTCCGATATTCTTAATAATAATAATAATAACTAATAACTTCAGTAACTTGGTGATGTCTCCTCCTTCTGACTTGATTACAGCTCGAATACGTGCCGGCATACTTTCTACAAGCTTGTTAGCGTGTCCCAAATTTGCCTTAATTTTGCTCTGAAGTCTGGAATTGTTCTTTGAGGATTATTTCTCAAATGTTTTTTCATTTCGTGCCATACATTTTCGATTACATTTAGGTCTGGGCTACTTGAGGGCCAAGACAAAACTTTCATATTCTGTTGGTTGAATGGGCGGTATGACACGAAGCGCCGTCCTGTTGGAAGATAAAATCGCCATCTCGTCAGTACAATTTTTCAATACTGGGCAATAAAATGTTCTGTAAAATTGTTTGATATTTTGCAGCATTTACTGTACCCTCAATAAATTCCAGTTGCCCCAAATCACAAGCAGACATGCAACCCCATATCATTTGCCCTTTTGCAAACTTAACAGTTCTTTTGCAGGAGTCGTTAATGAAAGGCCTCGTTTTTATTTCTAATCATCCGTTTTCCACTATTCCCTACACAAACGTCAAATTTCGACTCATCACTGAAAATAATTTTCTTCCAGTCATCGCAAGTCCAACTAAATATATATTTTGCCCAATTTAAGCGGTTTCGTTTCTGAACAGCAGTTAATAGAGGTTTTTCTTTGGTCTAAATAAGTTTTTACGTAAATAATTCACTTATGTTGGTATCTAAGCAATTTTAAATACCTTGTAAAATCCAAGCCCTGTGTCATGTACGGATGGGGCCATAATTATATATAACAACAATGAGATAACATGAATAACAAAATAGAATGCTTGAGTAAGAAAGAGATGGCCATACGAACAAATTATTTTAGTAGGCATGTTTAGTTGACAAATGTCATAATTAAATTAAGCGTCAAGTCTTCTCGAATATTTGCTACTATGGTTATCTCTTTCTTACTCAAGCAATACGAGTTATTTTCTTGTTCATGTTATCTCATTGCTGTTATATATAATTGTGGCCCCATCGGTATATGTTTCCGACAACACTCTCGAGACACATTAAGACCATTGCACTGATTCCAAAGGGCCGTAATTTCCCTTACAGTGCTTCTTCAATTTTTTTGCAAATTTTTACCAAACTTCTTGCGTATCGTGCCGTTATAATCTTAGGTCTACCAGTACTTTTTCCTTTAATTTCGATGGTTCCGGTTTCTCCGTAGTGTTTGACAGTATTTCCCACTGAAGATTTTTCCATTCTCAAATCAGTGGCTATTTGCCCTAATGATTTTCGTTGACAATACTACGACACAATAATTTCGCGCATTTTTTGTGAAATATGGACACCTCTGACCATTTTGAAAAAAGGTTCACACTGTTTTTTGCTTTTGCTTTAACAATATGTTACCAACAAAGTTGACAGGTGATGTTCAATTTTGGTTTCCATGATTACTTGATAACATTTTTTCACCGTCCCAACATTTACTTGTCAGCGAAAATCGTATATTTTTGCAATTTCAGTTAAAAATATAAATAAAAAACAAAATGTTGACAATTGCCAATCATTAATAGATGTTGTAACAGATACTTCCTTCGATTTTAGAACTAGCAAAATATTTAAAAGTATCTTTAAAATGTGCTGAAGTTTTTGAAGAAATCGTAATCGTCCCAACATATATTTGTTAAGGCTCTTAGTAATTTCCAAGTTTCGTATTGGTAACATTTTTACATCTATCATATTGACATTAAATTTTTAACCTTATTTAAGCTAAATGACACAATAAGTCAGAGGCGTACGCAACATTGCGGTATGGTGGATTATCAGTTCTTGAATGTTAAAAGGATTGCCGAAATAATGGTGTTAAGTTGAACAACCAGACTGCTAAACCTATCCCAGCAACAGCAATTTTCACACTTTAAAACACAAAGAATCTGTCACTGCGCAGACGAAATCCCTCTACCCACCGTTACTGATTACTTGTCATTTAAAATGTAACTAAACTTTGTATGTTCGACAACTTTCCACATATTGCCAATTCATCAAATATGATTACAGCGCCTTTCATGACCTACCTTAAGAGTCAATCTATTTTCTGTGACCTGTAACTTAGACCACTATGAGACATTAGTACATACAGATACCAAAAGATGCAAATTTTTAAAAATTAGTTATTTGTTTCATTAGTACAAAAAATGCATGATTTCGGGACAAGTAAGACAGATCGCCGGACTTCGCTGCGCGTCGTCCGGCGAGTCTTACGCGTCCCGAAAACGCATTTTTTGTGCGAATGAAACATACTATTTTTTCTCCAACTACTTATAAATTCGGTAATATGACTTATTATTTAGAATCAAACATTGTAGGTTATATTGTAGAATTGTCATGGCGCAAATAAACAATCACTATACGGGGACAACAACGACGGCGATTGCCGAATATTGACTAAGTGTTTGTGTTTTATTTAAAATTTACCATGCAAAACCCTATCTTGCGTCTATTTTTGTACTAGTGCAAATATGAATCGAAAAGTATACAGTTGCCAAGGTAATTGGTGAACATCCCGAAATGACTTACTTTTTGTACAAAATTATTCGACAATATGGCGTCTTATTCCTGTGCTTGGAGAAAAAAAAAATTCACAAGCTATAAGCAGTAAGCATCTCGCTAAAGAAAGTAGAAATTATAAAATGCTTTAACTTTGCCACAAAATATGTTAATTACTTTATCTTTATCAGTGTTATTATAGGCCACTTACCAAATGAATTAGAATATCATTAAGAGCTTTATTACCGCACTCTTCTTTACAAAACAAAGAATACATTGAAACAAAATTTATTGATGATGATAAAATATTGAACAATACACGTTTGCTTATGGCACTTAACAGGACTCGTTTGATTTTCGCAAAACTCGGCTCACCGCCTCGTTTTGGCAATCAAATTCGGTTCGTTAAGATGCTCATAATCAAACTTGTATCATTAATATCTATTAACGCATGTGCAGATTGTTAATGTCCATTTCAAAGTTATAATATTATTGTAGTTTTTTTTGTTCCCCAGAATCTATATATATAATAGACTTGTCTGTCCGTCCGTCCGTCCGGGACGCTGTTTCAGCAGCCAAACCGTAAGAGATAGAGAAAAAAGTTATGAAAGTTATATGTTTGGAATGGTCATGTCAGGTCAGGAACCGAATTTCAGTCACGTGACACTTCCGGTTTTCGAGAAATCACGTGATTTCCGTCCGTCCGGGATGCTGGTCCGTCCGGGACGGTCTTTTTTGTTTTATTAAATGAGACATTTGTCTCACTGGACTGCTAGTATTATTCTAATATCGTTAAGTAGAATTATTGCTACATCAGGAACAGATAGCAATATAAAATGTCCCTCGAATTTTTTATATTTTCTTAAAGAATTTACTTCGATGTCATTTGATGAATTTTTAGTTCTACTTTCCCGATATAGAGTACATGCATTGTTTGCTTTAAACTGCACCAAAACAAACTAATCGGGACCCGGATATTTTTCAAGCTCTTCAAATTCTTACGGTTTGATTTCGGGATCCAGTCAGTAGCTTCAACATCGTTGAGTGATATTTCTTCAGCTTCAGCATTGGAGGATATATCTTTGGGGACAGCATTTCTTTTCTTTGAAAACAAATTCTTCATGGCGCCCTGCTTTTTTTTCGCTTTTGGTTTCGTTTTCCCTGCTTCTCCATATATTTCATTTCGATTTTCTCTTTCTCAGAGGTGTTGATAGGAATACAACTGGTGGGCATTTTGCGCTGGTTGATTTATAGTTCTCTTTTTTCTGCTTTATGGTATTCTCTGACTACTTGAGAACCCCTAAAAACTTGTGCGAAAACTCCATCAAAAGGTTTTTTACGAAGTGTGGTACTTCGAACAATGTTGCGTGCCACTGTTGAGTAAAACTGATGTAGTATTTGAAGTGCCCCTATCAGTAACCGAACTGCTTAAAAAATCATCCGACATGAACACAGCTCAGTTGAAAGATTCAGTTCCCGCTTTTCTAATACCATATTTTATGTTTGATGGAGTCATAAAAAGTTCAAATGTCACCCATACATAAGCAACAATATCATGAATTGATTATAGTATTCCAGGATGGTACAGACGCTATATCATCAGTAGCTTTATAAATCGCCTAAAACGAGTCGAACACTGTTGTACCCAATGTTTGCGTATTATGGCTGCCATATAAGGGTAGCGCAACAATTATAACCCAGTTTTCTGCTATATTAAGCTTTCTTACGATGAGATGGCTGTCGTGGTTATCAAATATCAAAATGGAAAGAGCTCCCTATTCATCGGTCTGGCGCCCCATTTAACATATGATGTTCAAATATTTTTTTCGGAAAGATCATGGCATGTGGCAGAGAATTTCCAGTGGCACTTCCTATAATACCCCACGTTCACCACTGGTGTAGTGACTAACTTGCTTGGTTTAGAAGATAAAACTTTATTTTTTGTACTATAGTCGTACCCGTTTCATCAAGATTATAAGAGCAAGTTCTATCAGAAAGTGTTTCGAAGAGCCTGTCTACTTCTTCAGGGATACCAAAAATACATTGCCAATATATTCAGTAAACGAGGATGCTCTTGAAATGCTACACTGTTCAGGCGCATACTTAGTTCTGTATTGTGCCGTTTTAGGAATCCTTGTAACCAACCGATACCTGTTGATTTATTTGTCACAACTTCCAAGTGCATTTTTAAGTTAACTTTAGCCATCTCATAAACTAACACACGAGTGTCCTTGATTGTTTTACCACAATACATTTTAGAGCATTCAAAACGCAGTTTACTAGCTCTATTTCTTCACTTCATTGAAAGCGGAAGGGTGTTTATAATTACCTTTTATTGATATTTACATAGACGAGTTTGTCTTGTTTATTTCTCGTTTAACATACCTCTGTAATGTCTGAAAAGACTTGCCAAACCCTTTTCGTATCTTCTTCCTAACATGTTCCTTTTAGCTCATTCTCTTCGTCAATATATAGGTAAGCATTTACTACTGACAGTGGATCAAAAAATGTATAAAATTATGTATTATAAAAGAAAGCGGATTAGTCCTGCTTAAAATTGACAGGAAAATCTTGCCTTTACTTTTATTATGCATATCTGGACGAAGAATCGTAATATGCGCGCGAAAAATGTTCCCACCATAAACACTCACACGTGCTAACAGCTCAACTGAGACTGATCGAGCGGCGCAAAAAATTATATTAATACATGAGAATATGCTGCTTGCCTCTTGACTACGAGGTGGTTCTAACATACCTAAACTGAAATATTATATATTGATGTTGATTTTTTTAGTTTTCACTAAATATTATTTCCAAGTCATGTTTATGTGACGTTTATGAATTACTCCGGTTTTTTTGCTTTCATCTGCGGTTGTAGGGTGAAAACTAACGTAAGATTCAAAGGATGCTAATATGAGGCTTGTTCTCAATGGTTTTAGTTAAGATTTAAGATTTCCTAGTTTCTAGTTTAATTCTATTTGGTTTTTGATGATGGATTAGCTTTCAAATTTCGTTTACAACTGAATTATCCCATTACGTGATAATGACATTTAATCTTGTCGAAACGTCCTAGGCATCGTAATTTAAACTGGTTAAACAAATAAACCTTTTTTATCATCGCTGATGTTTAGTTAATATGACCTAAAAACCCAAGAATTCGAATTCTAATAATGAAATATCATATACCCTAAATTTTGTATGGTTTGGTTCTTTGTTTTAATTTATCCGCGAATCAATCACAACACACAACCCGAAATAGAAGGTACAGAAGGCACTCGAAGTTCAAAATCAATTTATCCAGCCGGTTATTATCTGTAGCCTCTTTTGCATTTCGGTGTCGAGCAGCATTCATACTAGTCATCTCATAAGATCAAAAAACGTATTTATTTAGTACAAAACCGAAATAATTTTTTGAAATTACTACCATTAATATAGATTAGCACCGAGTTCGATTTTTCACACATTTCCTACCACTGCTTGAAATCGTATTTCCGATTTTGTGTGATTGAATTTAAATGCAATTCAAAATAACCACCGAGTTGACTACCACCGCTACAAATGACCACTATATGGATTTATCACCAACTGCAGTGAAGTTGTAAAATTTGTCACCGAACTGAGACACTACCGATCCGCTTCCATTGCAAGATAAAAGATTGCCTAAGCAATAGGAGTTAGTTCCACTTGCCACATTAAAAGAATTGAAATCTATGTACGAGTTAAACCATAATGCTGACAGTTTGTTGTAGTATAAACAAGTCTGTAAGGCTTTGAAGCTTCGTTGTCGTTCACGTAAGATGTGTTTCAGCAATTATTGCTGTTGGATCCGGTCAGATTTGTGCCCAGTCGGTGGTAAACGGGTGGTGGCGTGGTTACGTCGTTGATGGTTCTAGTCGAATGTAAATTTACATCGTTAGTAAGTCAAATTGGTGGTAAACCAAGTCGGTATTAGGTCCTGTCGTTGGTAATTTTAGTCGGATCTAAACCGATATCGGAAGTAATCCACATTAAGTAAATGCAAATATAAAGTCAAGCCACTTGTACCACATATTTGAGTTGACAGTAAATCGCAATACACTTCATTTGTCAATTTGTAGAGGGTCAACTGTCTCAATGGCACTACTACAAGGGAAGGAGTTGTTACCTTCAATTTTATTAACACTGAGAAATCAATCGACAGCTGCTACAAATTTTGTTTTTATTCTTCACTACTACGAGTACTTTCAGTATCAAGTTGTTTAACGCTCCTTGTGTGTACGGTATTACGTCTGCCGTTGTCGGCACTCTTTTCTCATCCGTTGCTTGCGCTGTATTCTTATAAATTTCTTCTAATGTTATGTTTGCAGCAGGCTTTGCAAACAACTTAGGAAATTCGTAATACTTCGAGCAATGTTGATATCCGGGATGCTAGGGCTTTGCAAACAGCTCAGTTTCTCGAAGAATATCGATATCCGTGACTGCTTACTGTCTGGAAAGTCTAGAAAATGAGGCAAGTAAAAGCTTATCATATTACGATGGAACACTCATCGGTAAAAGTATTACCGTTACTATGGTTGTTTCTATCAATTTGTATTTATTTTACTTCGTATTTTATTAATTTACCTGTAAGTGCAGCAACAACCTAAAAAACTGTTTTGCTAACCATTAGCTTGTAATGTATGCATAATGATCTCAATTTCTGGTATAAGATGTACCTCTTTCGAGCATATGGCCTTAGCTCATCCATACAGCCTCCTTGCAAAACCTCGTTTTATACTATTAGGGTAGTTATTAGCATAGTGTAGGTTTTCGGTACACCTTTGTTGTAGGCAATTCGCCATTCTTCTAGATTGGTACGTCTATAAAGTAAAGTTTATTTTATTCTATTGTTGCCGTCTATTGGTTTGGTTTAGTTGCTGAGAAATTCAAAGAAACTGTTCAGTGTCGTTCTTCATGGAACCACATTAAGAATGTAGTTATATGTACACGATTAATGATCAGTTATTTTTCAAGTTGTTTAAACGTATTGATTAAACTTATGGTCAATACTGAAATAGGAGATGATTGATTATAGTATTTATTAGAGAGTCTTTTAGAGTTATTACTTTTTGCTTTTAACTTTTCCATATATATCGATGACCCTAATTTAGATCCTTCACCTTCTTTCATGCATGTGTTTCTAACTAAGAGACCAAATATCATTTGTGCCTGAAGTTTATACGCCTCTATAGGGTTTTGTATAAATTATTATAAATTTTCTGTTAAAATATAACTGTGTCGGGTGGAGGTTGACGTTTTACTTTAAAATTTCTCAGTTTCTTTGGAAAATACGAAGTTGCCCACTAAGCAACTGTACATCTTATGCCATACAAGGGGCTCCATGAAAATTAAAACAGAATTCCTGAAAGTATCCCCTTAAATTTAATGCAGCACTATAACTTCAAAACAGCATTCCCGTACCTTTTTAAAATTCACAGGTCCCAGGTGCTTCCACACCTTTTACCTTTGAAGCGCTGAAAAAACTAATCTGCTACACGTTACAGCTCTTCCGAAAATGAATAAACATTTTGTAAAATTATGCGGATGCAACAGGTCGCCCTTGCTCCGATAAAATAAATTTGAATAAATGCATTTTGAAGCAGCGGAGACATAGCTCTTTGCAACATCGGAAACGTTTTATTTAAAATTAGTATTCCATTCGCGGTCTGGCAACGTGTTTGCACAGTTCTTCTAAAAATTACCTCGCATTTCCGGAATTTAATATTAAAATTAATCAGCTTACCGACTATTAGTTTAGTATGGAAACAATTGGATCCCGGCATTCGAAATTTCATTTAATTAAATTACTGCAGCTTTCCAGTAGTCTGTTTTTAAATAAAGTTAATTAAATATAATGTTGGGGTTTGTGGGATATTGATACACAATTGTGGTTTTAGCTTTTTATCGATTTTGTACTAAACTCGATAATATTTTTTGTAATATAAAATATACAAAAGTAGATTACTAAGTAAGTAACTGCTTTATTGGAATTTCGCTCACCAAAATGAACAACTTTTCTATTTATCGTTTTTTATTTAATCGCATATTTTTTCATTCATTTAACTCCCCTAAATTTAACGAGCCGCTTGTTAAGCAAACCTAAGTTCAAGGTGAACGACACAAGTATATGAAAACTGCAAACTTCTTGTAGGCTACAAAGAAACATGCGGTCAATAACTTACTTACCTCAATTGATAAGGCACGTTGGTGACCAGATGTGAAGTAAACGCTTTATCAGTAACTATGCAGTTTTTGTTGGTTTGCATATCAAAGAAAGGTTTTTTGTGTTTTGTGCCATTAGGCCCTGAACACACGGGATTCCGTATCCCAGATTCGGAATGCGGGATACAGAATCTGAGTCTGTTCAGACACGGCGACTGAATCTCAGACGCGGGCCTTCAGTCACTTGCAGTGCCGTGCTGTTATGGACCTAGCATTGCTGTTCTTTGTTTCTCTCGAATTAGTCTAGAAGTGCTGTATTTAAAGTCAGGGATTGGGATCTACAAAGCTAATAAACTTTTCATTGTCAAATAATGTACGCTCTATGATCGTTGTATAGTAAGGAACTCCTTGCTTATTCGATTTAAATAGAAGTTGCAGAAAATATGCTACGCCTATGATATGATATCATATGTTCTGGCTGGCAAAAGTAGGCGAGTCCAGGCCGTGGTACACGTGGACTCATATCCTCTATATGCTACAATGGTAAATCGGTATTCGAGATACAGAATTTGTCGCCGGAGGCCGAAATGGAGAGATAAGGAAAATCGGCCGTCGGAGACACATTCTGTATCTCGTATACCGATTTACCAATGGAGCATATAGAGGATATGAGTCCACGTGTACTACGGCCTGGACTCGCCTACTTTTGCCAGCCAGAACATATGATATCATGTCATAGGCGTAGCAGATTTTCTTCAACTTCTATTTAAATCGAATAAGCAAGGCGTTGCTTACTATACAACGATCATAGAATGTACATTATTTGACAATGAAAAATTTATTAGCTTAGTAGAGCCCAATCCCTGACTTTAAAAACAGCACTTCTAGACTAATTTTACAGAAACAAAGAACAGCAATGCTAGGTCCATAACAGCACGGCACTGCAAGTGACTGAAGGCCCGCGTCTCAGATTCAGTCGCCGTGTCTGAACAGACTTAGATTCTGTATCCCGCATACCGAATCTCGGATACGGAATCCCGTGTGTTAAGGGCCTTTTTAGGTTGGGGATTGGAACGAAGAAAATGCTCCAATATTCCCTCTCGCTTTATTGTGTTACAGCGTGCTACCACCTGGAAATTTATAGTCAAACTAGTTATAAACCTTTCTACTTTAGGTAAGTATACGACTAACTAATGTGGTGTTCTCTGCTGAACAGATGTCAGGTGTTTGTGTTTTGTAGCGTCATGCCCAGACAACAAGTGCAAATAGATTATAAAAATGACAAGACATAAAAAGTTATCTGGTAATATTTGTAACTCCAATCTCGTGTATTGTATTTCTTTGACCTGGCAACCTTGTGCATGTGCGATAGCAATAAATACGAAGAATTTGACGTTAGTTATACAAATATAACAATGGTTAAACATAATTTCGCACGTCGAAAGAGAAGAAATAATAAAGCAACTGCTTCAAGGAGGGGTACGCAGATACGATATAGAGTTTTCAAAGTTAAGTCGGCACTATTGCTAACTTCGTTATTACTGGTGCTACAAAGTCAGTTAAATAGGCAAACTGGTAGTATTTTTACTTTACATGGGGGTCTGTGCAAGAATACGAAGAGTAAGTAGTACAGAGTCCGGCAGAATGACCGACTCTATTTAAATTGTTAATAACTGTGTCAAAGTTTAACATATTTTTAATTTTTTTCAAAAATGTAAAGTAAAAACTTGCCAATTTTAGTTACAATATAATTTATTTATTAAAAATATTAGAACTTGCACCAAATTAATTTGGTTATTAATATTCAGTAGTTGAATGCATTGTTCACAAAACGTAACCCGAACTTCTAAATCTCGTGGTACCTAGTAATTGGTGCACGACTTGAACTTTGTAAGGATGAAATTTTAAATCCTTTAAAATACGGTGAAGAGTTCTATCTGATAGGCCCAACTTGATGAATTTAATCAAATTAAGGATTAGGTTAATCTGTATTAGTGTGAAAATGAAGTTTGAGTGTGAGTGATGTTATTTTTACAACCACGCTGTGGGTCGATTATACCTAGGTACTACCGTTTACAAGCAGCTCATTTTGAAAAAGAAATTGCGAAAACTAGATAAATGCAAATTAACAAGACAAATCAATTTAAATTCATTTACATTTTATTACAAATCAATTATTACCAATAAAACTGTTTCAATTGCAATTGAAATTCTACTATTTTTCTGATTCTGAGTAACTTCTTTAATAATTTCTTTAATAAAACTAATCCTACTACAATTTTTCAATTTCCTCCATTTATTTTTGATGGCAGTAGACTAATGGCGTGCAGTAAAATTATTTTATGTCCTACCAGTACATTTATTGAAATTAATGACTCTATTTTAAGGTATCTTAGATACAAAATAACGCTCCAGGGCAATTATTTTCTTCATAAGAACACTAGGGTTATTATGAAAAATTAACAGTATTTGTTTCCATGGATACATCTTTATTATGCACCACTGTCACAATGAAAATTAATGACAGCTCAGCTAATGTCACAAATCTAACTTAGATCAGCTAACTAGATCAGTCTTAAATACCATATCATAGTAATTATATGAATTGAATATGAATTAGGTAAGAAAATTGGTAGGACATAAAACCTTGAAGGCACCACGGGCATTATGAGCTAAGAGCCCACGATTGTTGTACACACCTCGGGCCAAAGGCCCTCGGTTAGTACACTAACAATCTTGGGCTCTTATTTTACTCATAATGCCCTTAGTACCTTAATAACTATAAAAATTGCAATAATAACCCCGAATATAAATGAAATAAAATTAAATTTTTCAGAAAATGGGTAAGAAAGATGCAGGGGTGTGTAGAGAAGAAATGAAATGTACTGTATTTTTAAGTTAATTGAATCTAAAAAGAACTACGAAATAGTATATTCTATGTTAAGAGCTGAAAATGCATTCTTGCCGCTTGCGCATGAATATTGCTGGTTGAGACGAAGTCGAAACCAGCAATCATGCAAAAGCGGCAAGCGCACTGTTAGCTCGAAACATACATACTATTTTTTCGACGACTGAGCATATTATTAAAGGAAAATATAAAATTTCGTTTTATCGCAAAAATTAATTGACAATCAAGTTAACATTACTCGCGCAGTCTATATGACATGTGACGCGATTATTTCCACAAATGACGGGCGTTGTCAAGGAAATATTCGGACGTGGCTACCTATTTTGTTCACGCGGAAACCCAAAACGCTCGGCGAGCGGCAAAAAGATGAAAATGCACGCTCAGCGGCAAATGTCAACTTTCTGTTGTCAAATGACAGTGAGAAAAATCTACTTTCGATATCAGTCGTCGAAAAAAGAAATTAAATTGTTTATAAAAAGTCAACATGTACTTATCAAAAAAAAACTAAATTGTTAATACAAAAGTGCATATGTATTTAAAAAAATATATTAAATTGTTTATAAAAAAGTAGAAATGTATTTTCAAAAAATAAACTACTCTTTTAATAAAAAATCTTTGGCAAATATGTATGCACTTTTTTATTAACAATTCGGTTTATTTTTTGTAAATTTGTACTGTTTTATTAACAATTCAGTTTATGTTTAGTAAATACATGTGTACTTTTTTTATAAGCAATTCAACCTAGTTTTAATACATTGCAATTTAGACAATTCTTATAAAATAATGCTTTTTAGAGGTGCGAGTCTAGCGACAGGGCCGTATCAAAGTTAGAAACAAATAGTAATTAATTTTTATTTAAATGTAATATTATAAAATATTTTATTTCTTAAAAAAAATACGAGTTTGTAACTAAACAACCAAAAGTAAGGAAGATTAATACGTACAGCAGCTGAACAAGTCAGGTTAAAAATGAAGTTTTTTCATTTTTAATTTCAATTTATTCAGTAACTGTACCTTGTATAAAAAAAGTTTATTAAGCTTTCTTGTTTATATTTTTGTAGTTTAATTCAAAATTCTATTAACTTCACGAAATCTACATTCATCGTAGGCAAAAATAGTTTTTCTGCATAGGGTTGCCAACATTGTGCCTATCCCCGACGAAACAAATTGAGGAGAGCGGGGTGATAAAATAACTGAAAAATAACGATGGTAATTTGAATGAATAGTACTTTTTCACGTACTGTAGGGAAATGTACTGTATTCCTAAATACAAAATCGTTTAGAAAAGTGATACTTTTCTGCATAGCAACACTTTTCTACATAGCAACGCATAAATATAGACAACACAAAAATTAGAAATTTAATTATCAACAGTATGGTACACATTAATCGTACAATTACTTAAATTAGAAAATGTTATTCCATTAGATTGTAAATTACTGCTGATTGCTAGCGAATCAGTGGAACTCGCCGGTGCAAGAGAAAGCATCGAAGATTGAATTGGAACGACGTTCTGTCCGAAAATTCGCCTGGACGTTTTAATTTTATTGCTAATGCTGTCTTCCACATATCCCTCTGCCACGTTTGTCGAACGCCATCCCCCATGACGCTTCAACATCTGTATGCCAGGTCCACTGTCGGCAAGAAATGTTGCTGACGTTCTGCGTAGGCAATGCCCTGTGTAGTTCTTACTATCTGACAGCTGCAGGTATTCTGCAATTTTTCTTGGAATCGCAGCAAAACTATTAATGCATACAGGCTGCACTTAACATTTGCCCTTATTATAGTAGATGAAGAATCATGGATGATTAGTATGTTTCGGATGTAAGTTCAAATACTTTCTATACAAATCAATTCCATTAATTCCCACCGGCGCTTCTGAAGTTACAGTGAAAACACGTTTCTTCATTGTCTTCGTATTACGCAGTGTAATAACTAAAGTGGACCCAGTGTCTTCGATATCATTAACTGACAGGTTACGTAGTTCTTCCCGTCTACAAGCACCATTAAGCCCAAATATTAATACGACCTTCATCATTAAAAAGGATTCATCAGGAGCTTGGGTTAAAAATGTTATGACGTTAGCCATTGTCAAAATTTTAGACTTTGTTGCCTGATATCCATTATTTTGACGTTTTAAAAATGCGAGAATTTTTGAGTGCTTTGAAATATCTACATTTTATTTTATATTGAGCGTACATTTCAACATTGAGTAGGTTGACCACAACGTCGAGCTTTTCAAAGACTTTGCCTGTACAGAAACAATATTGGAGTGAATTATTAAAGACAATATTTATTAGATATAAAATAAACCTTTTCAAAGAAGTATGCAAGCAGGACGTTTTCACTTGCCCCATGTGTTCCTTTTTCTATCCGCCATTTAGAAAATTCATTGTAGCTCTTCTCGTGCTTGTCTTTCGACTTGGCTGGCATTAAATTTACGATGGCTTCAGAAGCCGCGGCCAGAATATCTTTGGGTACATGCACTTCCATTGCTAATCACTTTTGGAAATGGACTTCGAAATTTTTGTTGGTTGTTTATTTACATAGCTTAACCATGCTTATTGTTACTATGGTAAATGGCTACCTAACACCTACCTACTATTTTAATTTTTGCACAACCTTTCACATGATTTTTCATATTTTTATATCAAAATTTGTAGGCATTTCCCTACAGTACATGAAAAAATAGCATGTACAACACGTGAGAAAAGTGTTTTTCCGTGCTCGGCGCGATTTTAATTTCGGCTTCGCCTCGATTAAAAATCTCGCGTCTTGCACGGAAAAAATACACTTTTCTCAACTTGTTGTACAATATACTATTTCAACACGGAAGAGAAAGGCATACGTTTTTCCAAAGTGTGAGCTTGAGGCGCAAGTGCGAAACGCGAGGACTACAAATACATAGAAGAAAAAATTGCGTTCTCTCCTGCTTATTATACAATTTTTTCCATGATCGGGATCAGAACAACAAGAAACGAGTATTACTGCAAATTAGAATTATGCTGCAGTATTCAGAAGCCTTTGAATTGTGCTACTCTGCGAATGCAAACAATATCATCAGAAACTACCATAAATACATTGAGCATTTTTTTCTTTAGAAGTAATAACATGTTACAATTTTTAGCAATTTTTTGTACTTATTATTAATTACTATCTTCGTTCAATAGAGACGACGAGTACGGCCGAAAGCAAGACATCAAGACGAAATTCTAAACCACTTCGACCCAGGGCGGTGACCTCAATCACAGTGTATCTGCTATTAATCTTGTATTGAAAATAAAGTAGTGTAATAAAAAATACTTTTTTCTTTGTCAATATTTAAAGTTTTTTATATCTGTTTAGGCAGCAGGAAGTATAAATTAAGTTGTAAACGTATAACATTTACCAATATATCGCAGTAAAATTTGGTAACTGTATCTGTTTTCTTGTAAGGTGTTGCAAAGTGATTCCGGTGTGCTGTTAAATGGCAGAAAGGTTTTGAAGGTAAATATCGATTGATAAATTTGAAATATATTATCAAGTTGATTAATTAGGTACCTAGTTATTATCAAAAACTATGTAGTTGTAGATAAATTATTGCACTTGACTTGCATATAATCGCTGTATTGCACTTGGATGATTTCATCTTTGCGTAATATAGCCTACACAGTATATGCTTGTTAAATAAAATAGTATTTTCCGTAACCAAAGGTAATTACTTTTAATACCAAAATCTGTCATTGAAGTTGACGTTTCTCTTACTGACACAAAAAGTGTATGTTGCTATGTAACACTTTTAGTTCCTAGGAAGTACTTTTACTTCCATGGAACTAAAAGCAACTTCCATTTGGTCGTCTGTGAATGTAGTTATCATAATGATTTTTTTCTATAACCATTTAAAAATGAACAACTTTCGTCACAGTTTACCCCAACCGAAAACGCCAGTTCCGGGACCAGTGATAGAATATCCCATAACGTTAACTTTCGTCTCTAGTGACGAAAGTCAGTGGTTGCAATTTCAGATATTAAATGCATTCTGCCATATCCAATTGTAATTTAATTTTACAAAGCACAATGAAAAAACATGATTTAGCACAAAAACGTGTAAATTTACTTTGTATAACGTAATAAATGCAAAATACAGTTAGAAAAATTAACACGAAATTGGCAGGACGTGTCATCAAGTAGCCCTGATCTCGGACGGTAGTGTTTTAGTGCAGTAGTAGTGAACCATGGTTATAGAAAAAGTATAGTGTTTTACTCGTCGAAAAGCATTTTCTGCAACTTGAGAACATTATCAAACTCGGCTACGCCTCGTTTGATAAACTGTTCTCTCGTTTGCAGAAAATGCTACTTTCGTCGCTCGTTAAATAATACTATTTAAATGAGAAACGTCAAAAGTAATCAATCATCTAAAATTTTGAATATTTTGTACTTTTCTAGGTTGCAGAAAAAATAGTATGTATTATTTGGATTAAAATACTGACTTGCAATTTTTGCATTTGCTCGGCTACGGTGCGCTTTGTCTTGCAAATGCAAACATAATTGCTCGTCAAACAAAGTGCCACTTTTAATTCTAATAAAACAATATACTATTAACTCTAGGAACTAAAAGCGTTGCATCGCAAAATACACTTTTTATGTCAGTAAGAGAAACGTCTACTTCAATGACAGTTTTGGTAGTAATCACTTCAAAAACGGTTGCCGAAAAACATTCTTTTTCAACTTAAAAATAAGAGATGCTTGTGCATTAACGGAGATATGAATATGTTTTTCCCTTAGGTTGACATGTGTTACAGACCGAGGGCTTCTGGTCTGAGGTCTGTAAGTCAACCGAAGGTAAAGAACATGAATATCTCCCATGGTGCATACAATATTTTATTTACTAGCAATATTAGTAAAAATTAAATTTTGGGGTTACAGCTGTTTTTGTATATAAATTAGTAATTTGGAGATGAAATCAGCTATTTTGTCATTGTATTAGCTTAGCTACTTGAAATTTCTACATGAAAAATAAATTTCCATCAGAACTCTGTATTGTCTAAAACACATTAAAATTTTATTTAAAAGGTTATTATAACGTTTCGCTGGTTATACCAGCTTCATCAGATAAAATAAATTTAAAATACAAGCCTTTTGCAGTAGTTATTCTGAAAGTTTAAATAAGCAAGCAATTAGAGAATAAGTGAAAGAATAAAACCTCACATTTAATACATACCAAGAAAAACATATCATATCTTAATAATTAGGATTCATTACATCTTCTTGTTTAAAATTGAAATATAATTTTTATTTTTCCTTCAAAACTCCAACTTTTGCCAATAAGTATTGAAAAACAAGATAGGGTTGTGACTATTTTCTGTTTTTTGCGTATGTTTTCTTAAAAATTATTTTGTTAAAAGACAGATATTAATAGTTAATAGAGTACAGTTTTTGTTAAAAGAATAGTAATCATCTTTGTAGTTTTTGTTTGTTAAGGGCATCAGCTCCTGTGGCTATTAGCCCTTTTGTGTCTTCGTATCTCTTTAAATTAACTCAATTAATTCAGTTTTCTTCAAGAAATTTAAGATTTGGAAGCTGGGTATGGTGTCATGTGGCTGTTCTTCATTGAATCCTCTAACCCGCCTATATTTGTTGCATTCTAATAAGATGTGGTTTACACTCAACGGCATGTTGCAGTCGCTGCATATCGGCCGATTTTCTCTTAACAATAAAAATCTATGATTCAGGCATGTATGTCCCGTTCGAATCTCCGTTAACGCAACCTGGTCTTTTCGTGCTATATGTTTGGGGTAGGTAAAAAGACCTACTGCTGGTAGAACATTTTGAGGTACGTTCTACAGTTGCTCCAAAACTCCTGAAATTTTACAAATATTAACTTTTTAATGTATAACCGCGTATCTTTTATAGTGCATGATGAATCGGGTGTAGTGTTAATTCCAGCAGCAGCATCTTTTGCGGCGGAGTCTACCCTTTCATTGCCAGCTATGCCAGTGTGGCTTGGTATCCATATAAACGTTAATTTTTTATTGGATCGTTTTCTTTTAAAGTGTATTCTTTTTTATTCTTGTTTATATTTTTTGATTAGTCATTAGTCATTTTACCTTAATCCAAGTACTCCTAAAAATTAAAGGTAAGGATTTAATCAATAAACTAACACTTTCTTAATAATATTAACATTAATTAATTTCCAGCCAAATTTCAATAAACAAAATACGAAACAAACAGAAACCTAAACTGTTAAAGGAAAAACAAAAATTATTGAAAATACAACATTAATTATGGATGTTTAATATGAAGATTATTTTTATTCTAAAAAAAATTGCTACTAATGACTAATCAAGAAATATAAAGAAGAATAAAAAAGAATACACTTTAAAAGAAAACGACAAAAACTACAAAGGTGATTACTATTCTTTTAACAAAAACTGTTCTCTATTAACTTTTAATATCTGTCTTTTAGCAAAATAATTTTTAAGAAAACATACGAAAAAAAAACAGAAAATAATCACAACCCTGTTTTTCAATACAAAAGTTAAAGTTTTGAAGGAAAAAGAAAAATTATATTTCAATTTTAAACAAGAAAATGTAATGAATCCTAATCATTAAGATACGATATGTTTTTTCTTGGTATGTATTAAATGTGAGGTTTTATTCTTTCACTTATTCTCTAATTGCTTGCTTGTTTAAACTTTCAGATTAACTACTGCAAAAGGCTTGTATTTTAAATTTATTTTATCTGATGAAGCTGGTATAACCAGGGAAACGTTATAATTAACTTTTAAATAAAATTTTAATGTGTTTTTGACAATACAGAGTTCTGATTGAAACTTATTTTTCATGTAGAAATTTCAAGTAGCTAAGCTAATACAATACCAACATAGCTGATTTCATCTCCAAATTACTAATTTGTATTAGTAAAAATAGTATGAAATTTCAAAATGTCATAATGACATTTAAAATTAGAATATGTAAGTAACATCAAGGATTGCCTCATTGTATGGTTGCTAGGATGTTGCCTATAGTTGCATGGTTACTACGAGTTTGAGGGAGAAATAATTTCAAAAATCCCTTGGGGGTTATGAGTAGCTTTCCATATTTTGAATCTATAATTCGTATTTCATTCTAAGCGTTTCTGTTCAGCTATTACTTATTACGTATAGTAAAATAGTTAGAAATCTACGCTCTAATAATAACCATCCACTATCATTTGGATTCGTTATTTACCGTATTGTACATTTCGGAATAGCCACTATACTGCAAGTAGAAATTTCCCGGTATTCGGCAATGTCACAACCTTGATTTTGAAGCGACATCTGTCTTACAATTGCTGAACTATATGTGCGCTATTTTTGTGGAAATTTTATCAGGTGTTTACAAAACTGGCACGAATTTCCGACAATTCCAATGAAATATTCGCCCTAAATGACAACCGCTTCAAATTTTTTAGGAATCACATATTATCAAAAACTAAACGTCAGAAATAGTTCAATGAGGTCTTAAATGAAAGATCAAAAATCGTATCTTCCTGTATGCTATTTTACAGTTTCTGTTTTCTATTTTTCACAAGTAAATTTTACTGTTGGATGACAAAAATACAAATGAAAAATGGCTACATAAGCGTCGATATTTTAAATACAATTTTACAGCGCAAGCGAATCTGTTACCATTTATAAAATTGCTTACCCTAACCACCCAACATTCGTCTTTGAAATGAAGTCTTGTTTAACTTCATACGACGCGTGTGAATCGATAATACGCGATTCCTATGTATCAATCTGTCCCTATTATTTCAACATAAGCCAAACGCCAGCCTTAAATTTGAATATCATTCCATAGGCGGGTACGCATTTTTAGAGTAAAATTGTTTTGAATTTTAACTCAGTTTTGAGGGCGTTTTCGAAAAAATTATAAATGGAAAAGTTGTTCAGTTTAGCGAGTTCTATTACGGGTTAAAATATCTGCACTCATTTCCATAACACCCTGTATACACCTTATCCATTCTCAGCCGTACCACTGGTTTTAATTTTTGGGAAAGTGTCGTAATCGTATGTTTTGTGAAGGTCTATGAATGCTAATGGTTTTCCAAACCACATGACAGTTATTCAGCTCTACAGCCGCTTCGTTTACTTCTTCATACAGCGTTTCTTCTAGTATTCCTTCAATTTGTTTATATTCATTATAGTGGGATTAAGATTACTTTTCCGGTTGACTTTTAAGTTCTTAATAAAATTCGAGGACAGACTTGACTAAATTCGCCCCATGTATGTATTTATTTGCTCACTTTTTTGTTGGCGTGTTACGGGGGAACAGAATTTCGACACCGTAGCAAAATGAAGTGTTTTCAGTCAGCTCAGCGGAGGAGGGTCGGGTGTCGGACTGTACGAAATGCTTACTTACGGACTCTCAACAAGAGGTTGTACCTAAAAGTACCTGCACAAATGTGGATAATTATTAGGCGCCACCTGCTGTGTAAGTTTTGGATGTCTTCGAATGCTTCTCAACAGAAAGGGGGCGGTTTTCTTCGGCCACAGAAGGTTGTTCGTTTCCTAGAGAATGAGTTACATTTTTTGTAACTAAAACGCTTGTCTTTACTTTACAATTCACTCACCTTATTTCGATTCACAATTGAATTACACGCATTACATTCAAGACCTCCTATTCAAACAAATACACCTACCGCAGCTGACGGCTCCAACTGCAGTAAACGACATTAATTTCTACTAGTGTTATGAGTTCACGTAACATTAGGCAAACGAGGTTAGAATAAATATTCGTCGTTGTGCAATTCAATGAAACAAGTTTTAATATCCTCCCAACAGGCTCGCACAAAGGCTTTTTAAGTGTTCTAAACGAAGATATTCGCAAAAATTGGGACCATGGAGGGCGGCTAACCCTTTGACTCTAATACAACATATTACTGGGGGAGATAATTCGCATTTCCTAAAAAACATAACATAATGATCTAGCTTTGGCCTGCAGCAATTCGGACGACAGCGTCGAAAAAAGCGTGATTTAAGAATCCAGTAGTCGTCACTTCGGGGCTGACGATCAAATTCGTTCAATAGAGAACAGAACGGAGAGCTTGAAAAATAAAATCCTCTCGGAATACGATAGCTCGGAACGGCTCTACGAGGTGACGTCAGGGAAATACAGAGTGGTTAAAAAACAGCTACATCTAGTTGGCTTTGAAATTTGTTTGCTTGTAAATTTGCATGTGCCGCTATATTCTTTTGTTCTCGAATTAGCCAGAACTGTCACTAATTAGACATCAATTTTTGACAAGAAGACCACTCACTTTAAACAATAACTAATTAATTGGTATAAACAACAAAATGTACACTTTACAAGAAAATATATTCATTATTGAGGCATATTTCCGATCGGGACAGTTTATAAATGGGAAATGGCAATATTGCTATGCCGAATGTAAACAACAGTTCCAATTGCAGTTTCCCAATAGAATTGTTGAAGATACTGTTTTGCAAAAAACCATATTCGTCACGTTGTGGAAAAGTTTCAGAGGACAGGAAGCGTAGAAAGAGGCAAATGACCCAAATGTCATTGCAAATGTGGAGGCTCTTGTCGAACAAAATCCGCAAACATCAGTACGTCGTATATCAGCTCAAACGAGTGTTCCTACTAGTAGTGTTCGGGGTATTTTGAAGAAATGACTGCACATGCATCCGTACAAAGTGTCTGTGGTGCATGGAATCCGACCAAGAGATCATGCTAGTCGGGTACAATATTGTAACTTTTTTCAAGAAAACTTAAACAACAATGACGTTCTAGATTTAAGTTTCTTTACTGACGAGGCATGGTTCTACTTAAGTGGATATGTAAATAAGCAAAATTACAAAACATGGTCAGTTGACAATCCGCACAATCATGTTGAGGCTCCTTTACATCCGGTTAAAGTTGGAATATGGTTAGCCGTGTCACGTCGTAGGATAATGGGACCAATATTCGTCCATGATACCATCAACGGTCAGCGTTACCGAGACCAGTTAGTGCCATTTTTGGATCAAGTGCACCCCGATGAATTTAAATTTAAATTCCAGCAGGATGCAGCCCCGGCACACACATCTCGAGAAAATTTGGAATTTATTGAAGAGTTTTTCCCTAACCGAGTACTGAGCAGAGGAATTTGGGCAGCAAATCCACCAGATCTTACGCCATTGAATTACTCAATTTTCGGACATCTTAAAAAGGAGGTCTTCAAAGAAGGAATTAATAACTTGGAGGAGCTGATGGATCGCATTAGAATTAAATGCAACAAAATAACACCGCTCACATTGCAGCATATCTTCGACAACATGAAACGTCGTGTGGCAATATGTATTCAACAAAATGGTGATCACTTCGAACACTTACTTTAGAGAAGCAATAAATAGCCCTTTTCAGGACCACGACCTTTAATATTCCTTATTATTTGAAACATAATTCTAGCAGTATTTTTGCCTTTTCTGTAAAAAATAAAGGATTAACCACTTTTAAGTGGGTCTTACTTCTAACAATTTTCATTTTGTTGAATAATTCGTTAACATGCACATTGGAAGTACACGAAAATACTGTAGTACACCACAGAACAAACTAAAGGGCACGAACCCATTTGACAATTCTTTAAAAGCAGGTTATGTTATTTCTACCGCATAACAACATTACGCCATTACGCGAGAGCGGCGTATTTTACACCAAAAATTCACAGCCAACTAGATGTAGCTTTTTTTTAACCACTCTGTACTTTTTTGTCTTCGAAGTCCCTCGTGGAAAGCCATATTCAATATACTTGTTCCTAGTTCTCATTAGTTCTTCAATTTAACTACTCCACCAGTAAGGATTCTTTGGACCTTTGTGTCGGGTTTCTTCTCCTAAATTTCCTTGGGGAGCCTAACATATTGCCCTTTTCACCATGCATAAAAATATTCCGTGTACTTTCATTTCTGGATGTCGTGGTGAGCTTCGATGCCCCCTTTAATAACGGTGCAACTTCACTCTGCATATTTTATAAAAACATCATTATTCACCTCATGACAAAACGTGCATGTATCTAGTTACTACACAAATCCTTGTTAATAATATACGGGATTGCCGATATCTCATCAACTTCATTGAAAATATTTTTTCGTCAGTAAACTGTATGTACTACTTTAACTTTCTAGGTATGTTGTCGTGTCAGTGCCACGGTATTTCAATTTCATTTCGCGTATACGCCTATCTACAGAGACACTAAGCACCTTAATCCAGTGAGGAAGCAAGTTTAGCATTGCTTTGACTCGGAGCAGCAAAGAATGCCTCGCGTCGACCTCATCTCCAAATGGAGCGATACGAGCTATCTCCAACTCATCAAACAAACCTATTTATTCAAAACAGGACCGTCTTCGCAAGGGAGATACGAAAAAGTAAGATGTTTGCTGGCATAAAAACACAATAGTCTCGAGCTATTTTAGGGCTTGCTGCTATTGAGGAAAGAATGAGAACTACACAAAAGATTAGAGTAGCGTTCAGCTCGCGTTTTAGAGGCCGTATTTCCCAGTTACCTGCAGTCGATCATGATTTACTGATTGCTTCTTTAGTTACCGCCGTAAGCCCATTAAATGAAACGAATCTTTCAAATATACGTGGTAATTTACGCAGTCTATTTGATTATGTTTCTCTAAGGTTCACTCTGTCATTTACAGGTTGAAATGTCAGTTCTTTGAAACGGTTTAATTAATTGTATTTTGCAAGTTTAATTTAACTGAAGTTCAGCCAATTATTTTGTCGTTTGGTTCTGGGGAAAATTTGGAACTATAATATTTATTTAAAATGATCCAAAGTAGTTGAGATCACAGACGAATAACGTTTCTTAGTTAAGGCTGGCGTTTGGCTTATGTTGAAGTAATAGGGACAGATTGATATATAGGAATCACGTAGTATCGATTTACAGACCTCGTAGGAAGTTAAACAAGACTTCATTTCAAAGACCAATGTTGGCTGATTATCGTAAGCTATTTTATAAATGGTAAAAGATTCGCTTGCGCTGTAAAATTGTATTTAAAATATCGACGCTTTTGTAGCCATTTTTCATTTGTATTTCTTCTTCCTAGTAAAATTTACTTGTGCAAAATAGAAAGCAGAAACTGTAAAATAGCTTGCAACAAGATACGATTTTTGACCTTTCTTTTAAGACCTCATTGAACTATTTCTGACGTTTAGTTTTTGATAATACGTCATTCCTAAAAATTTCAAGCGGTTGTCATTTAGGGCGTATATTACAACGCCAAATGTCGGTTATCGGTGCTGTAATTGCAGACACCTGAAAAATTTCCACATAAATAGCTTATAAATAGTTTAGGCATTGTAAAACAGTTGTCGTGTCGTCGTTACATACCAAGGTTGTGAACATGGCACGAACTGCGGTAAATTTCAACTTTGCAATGCTGTCGGAAATGCGAAATTTACAATACCGTAAATCGCGAATACGAGTGACAGTGGATGATTATTATTAGATCCCGGATTTCTAGCTGTTTTGCTATACGTAATAATTAATAGCCGAACAGAAACGTTTAGAACGAAATATGAATTATGAAGAAAATAATTGTCGAAGAATATTTATTTTTAGGTTGAAAAAGAATGTTTTTCGGCAACCGTCTTAAAAGTCATTACTACTAAAATTTGTCATTAAAGTAGACGTTTCTCCTACTTTTATAACAGTTATATTATAGAGTTGTTTGGAACCAATTTGCTTTACATTGTCCCAAACTCAGTCTCTTATAAAAATATTATACAGTGCGGTACAAAAGTCTGGAACACCTGAAATATCTTGCAAAATCTTGTTTTGTAGCAAAAACGCTTGAAGGGGTCAAAAAGTATTGTACATTTTCTATCTTTTGAAATACTTTAGAACTATGTACAGTGGCGTACACCAGCAGGGCCAGTTGGGGCAATTTTTTTAAATGATAACCCCTATTTTTTGTTCGAGGAAGTCGAAGAGCACATCGTTTTAAGTATTGTAGTGTAAAAGTTTTATGAAGTTGCATAAAGAAATTTTCCAGAAAAATGCAAACAAAGCAAGATATTTCAGGTGTTCCAGACTTTTTTACCATACTGTATAGTCGTACAATATGCAGCATTATGGAAACGATAATGAAGATTATTAAACATTAAAAAACTCATTTTTAACCTGACTTGTTCAGCTGCTGTACGCGTTAGTCGTTACTTTTAATTGTTTTTCTACAGCCGTGATTTTAAACTGTTTCCAAGGGTCATATGCGGCGTGCTTTATGTTGTCTATAAAACACGCCATTCCATTTAAAGCACGGAGTACTTTAAGAGGTTATAAAACCTTATTTGTGAAGATTAAAAGTACAGTTATTACATCGGACCGATTTGTATGCGGAGCCCCGAGTGCCCGATTGGAGAGGGGCAGAGCCCGATAGCCCCTTTGGAGAGGGGCGGAGCCCCGAGGGCCCCCTTGGAGAGGGGTGGAGCTCCAAGAGCCCTCTTCGAGAGGGGCAGAGCCCTGAGGGCCCCCTTGGAGAGGGGCCGAGCCCCAATGGCCCCCTTGGAGAGGGGCGGAGCCCGATGGCCCCCTTGGAGAGGGGCGGAGCCCTGAGGGAACCCTTGGAGAGAGGTGGAGCTGCAAGAGCCCCCTTGGAGAGGGGCCGAGCCCTGAGGGCCCCCTTGGAGAGGGGCCGAGCCCCAAGGGCCCCCTTGGAGAGGAGCGGAGTCCCGAGGGCCCCCTTGGAGAGGGGTGGAGCTCCGAGGGCCGCTTTGGAGAGGGGCGAAGCCCCTAGGGCGTTTAAGCTAACAAACTCCTCGGCTGTAGAAAAAATATTGAAGCCAACTCGTGTTTTACAGTTTAAAAATCTCGGTCGATCATAAAATTCTCGCTTCGCTCGAATTTTAACATGATCGACCTCGATTTTTAAATCCTCTGTAAAACACTAGTTGCCTTAATAGCTATTAGTTACAAAATCGTATTTTTTAAATAAATAAAATAATTTATAATAATAATTTTAATAAAAATTCCTATTTGTTTCTAACTTTGATACCCTGTCGCTGGACTCGCGCCTCTAAAAAGCATTATTTTATAGATGTTTTATAAGAATCACCAAAATAGTTTAATTATCGCGTTCAACACAAAACTGTTGAATGTAGATATGTAATGTATAAATAAAACATTTGTAAAAATAATTTGTTTGATAGTATCTTGTAATGATCAAATAATCTATTACAAAGTGGTCATCTCATTTCCAATGTGGTAATATTTAAATAATAATTTACTGTTGAACTAATTTTAGTGACTATTTCCCGCATCTCTTATTATCCAATCAAACGCCATAATTTTCCAAAATTCAACCAATCACGTGTTTTTATAGTGGAAATAAATCAAACATTTTCCTTGGGATTTTATCAGTTTCTTTTACCACGTGTATCCATGGAAACTACCAAATATGTTGTTTTAAGCAATGCCATATTATTTGTATACTGATACAAAATGAACCCATATTTGGGAAATACTCCACAAAATGTGTTCATTCCCGCCACCGAAAACTTTTTTAAAATTGAATTGTAGTTTATATCTTCACGTACAATTATTAAAAATAAATATGTTATTATTACAAATAATAATGTAACAGATTAGGTTTTTACGTAATACGTATGTACTTTATTGCTTAATTTACTACAGATTAGCAAGATGCCCGTTCTTCGTACGGACTACAAATGTTTGTGTTTTCTTTTAAATCGTAAACGAGTTCTGGAGTGCTCCCCTCACCTTTTACTCAATATGGTAAAGTATCAAAGGCTGCAAAAAAATATTGTGGGTAAAAAGGAAAATATCCTTTAAAAAAAGTCCTTATCTCTTTTATGCTTCACGTACCCCCTTGGAAATGTGTATGTAATTGTTGTTCCCTTTGTTTAGATAGGTATAGTTTTAATATAAAAATGAGATAAAATCAAAAATAAATGTATTTATTAAATGTTGTATTCATATATTATAGCAGGATATCCGTTTCCACCACTTGGGGGTGGAATTTCAGAAATCGTCCCATTTTATTCTAAGAGATATTTAGAAATTCGTGAAAACACAGTTTACCCCTTTTCACCACTTAGGGGTGAAATTTCGAAAAATTATTTTAGTCAGTCTTATCCTGAAATGAACCCATTTTAACTCCCTACCCCTTTTCGGTTTTCCGTTTTTACCGCTTCAGGGGTGAAATTAAAAAAAAAACTCTAAAACCCCTTTCTAAAGAATTAAACAACACATCTCTTTACCAAAAAAGAATGCTCTAACTTAACAATCACAGGAGATATAAGGGTTTCTATACTTCACCCCGAATGCAGATTCGCACTTTAAGGGTTGAATAGGGCAAAATCCCAAAATGCGTTTTTAGACATTGCATTGGATACTTATGCAACCAAACACCAAGTCGATATCTTACCGGGTCAAAGAGATACTGAGGAATTCATGAAAACACAGTTTACCCTTTTTCATCCCTTTAAGAGTAAATTTTTCAAAAAATTATTCAAAATGTTAATTACTTCTTTAATTTTTTTATTATTTACCGACAATTAGTATTTTTTAGAAATGTTAATTGGATAAAGAGAAATCTAATTTAGACAACTGTAAGAAAACATTTACAGGATTTTTGTAACAGTAATTCATTAACAGACTAGAGTTTCTAGAAGCCACTTAAATAGATATTAATTAGAATTGAAAAATGTTTCTCCTAAAAAGCGCCTTGCATAGAAAACGGAAAAATTATGCAAACATACTACTTTTCGGTAAATGATAAAAAAATCTAGAGAAGTAATTAACATTTTATATTATTTTTTTCAATTATAAATCTTTAAAGTCTTCACAAAAAAAACTTCAAATTTCATATTAAGTATTGGCATGTGAAAGTTTGAAAAATATTAAAAAATTTGAAAAATTTATAATTAGTTAAATTTAAAAAAAATAGGTGTTTTCTGGCCTGAGATTGTTCAGTTAGCTAAAAATAACACACTATAAAAAATCTCATTGAAATCTATAATATAATTTTCCTTAATGTGTGTCTGTGGCACAAAATAAAATCTCACGTTCGGGCTTCACAAATGTTTATATTTGTTTAGGTTTTGTTTTTCTTTTCTTAGCGCTTGGCTCCGAGCTTGACCTTTCGCATATCCTATTTTACGTGCGCGCCTATTCAAGACTCGCAGCGCGTAGCGCGCGGTTTGCTTGTCTTTCTTAATTTTCGAAAAATAGCACTTTCTGGATTTTGACAATTTCGAAAAACTCAATTTTCTAAATAAGTAAATATCACTCGGTATATATGATAGGGGCTAAATAGGTTTTTGGACAAACACAAATTATTGACGTAAAAAGTTTTGTTGAAAAACCAAAAATATTTTTTTTCCAATATTACGCCGACTTTTTGGCGGTCACTGTACATAATAGATTCAGCATTTGGCTAGAATCAGTTAAATATCATTTGCTTCCTGTTTATTCTATCTATGCCTGATATTTCACTGATTTTTGTTTAATTATAGTGACTGAAAGGCTAAGAAGCATAAAGCACCGGCCTTTACACTTCAAGGTAAAATGAGGTTTTCGATAATACATACATACAAAGGCCAAGAAGCTTATTCTACTTAAATTCACAGAATAATCTTAAAATTATCTATCCGTGTTTTTGACCCATACCTGCTTACAGCACACCTGCTCAGCAGAATCAGTTTCATCAAATTCAAGGTTAGCAGGTTAGGTTTTGCGTCAGTCTGTGTCAAAACTGACGCAAAAGCTAACCTGCTAACGATGAATTTGATTAAACTGAGAACTCGTGTGTCAGTTTTACCAAAATTGTTTTTCAATATATCTTTAAATCTTGGTAGCCATGAAAAAATGATCTAAATTTTTCGCTGTTTGCCCTACTCTTACTAAAGTATTATACTGGTACACTAGGTGCAAGCATATGTGTCTTGTATTTTATTTTCATATTTATTTTAGAACACTTGTGCTACAGGGTCGTATACAACCCCACAGTGTGATACATGAAACAATAGTGTTTGATAGGTATTTCGCAGATTTTATTATTATTTGTGGTTATTTCTTGATATTTCCTATTTCAGTCTATAGTAATGTTTTTAAACGCTAAGCGACCTATGACTGATGAGGAATTGCGCCGTTATTGGGAGGAAGAATTTAACAGTGACGACGACGGTGGCAATGACTTTATCCACGAAGAAGTAAGTGAGGAAGAAGATAACATTCTAGAAGATGATAGAGAAGACGACGAAGTAGATGCAGATTCGGAAACAGAAGATGCTCCCCGAAGGAAAATAATATACGGTAAAAATGGACATAAATGGTTTAACAGTCCCATCACTTCAAATAAGTCAAGAACGCCAAAGAAAAATATTGTTATTCATTTACCAGGATGTAAAGGTGACGCGCATGTAACAAGCATAAAAGAAGCTTGGAATTTATGCATAACGGATGAAATGGTCGAAAAAAAATCCAATTATACGAATCAAGAAATAGACAGACAGCAGGTAAAATATAAAGTTGATCAGAGTTGTTTAGTACCTACAAATGTAAATGAATTGCGCTCTTTATTTGGTATTTTATATTTTGGCGTTTTGAAAGATGCACATCTTACAGTTATAGATATGTGGTCGAAAGTTTTACGACCTTCACAGTTTAGAGGAACAATGAGCAAAAATCGTCTTGAATTCTTAATCAACTTCCTTAGATTTGACGATAAAACTACACGACCTGAACGAGTGGTTGCTGATAAATTTTCAGCAATCAGAGAAATTTGGGACAACTTTATGAAACGCTGCAGCTTCAATTTTATTCCTTCAGAATACGTAACAATTGATGAACAACTGCTAAGTTTTAGAGGAAGGTGTCCGTTCAAGATGTACTTGCCAAGTAAGCCAGACAAGTATGGAATAAAGATTGTGATGATGTGTGACGCGAAAACTTCCTACAATAATTCCGATCAACCAATACCAACCCATTACGTTTTGAAGCTGACGGAAAATATTCAAGGAACAAACCGAAATGTGACATTAAACAACTGGTTCACTTCATATCTACTGGCCAAATAATTACTTAGCAAGAGGCTTACCTTAGTGGGAACCATGAGAAAGAATAAACCACACATTCCACCACAGTTGCTGGAAACTAAACGCAAACCAGTTTCATCTTCTCAGTTTGTTTTCGACGAAATATCAACTCTTGTTTCATACGTTTCAAGAAAGAACAAGACAGTCGTGTTACTCTCCACAATGCATGATCAATGGATAGTTGACGATGAACTGAAGAAACCTGAAATGATCCTATTTTACAATAGCACCAAAGGTGGTGTTGACACCTTCGATCAGCTCTGTCATTCAAAAACTGTCGCAAGAAAAACTCGTAGGTGGCCTTTGAGAGTATTTTATGGAATCCTTGATACGGCTGGCATTAACTCACTAGTAATCCACAAGTCGAATAAAGGAGAGCCACTAAAGAGATCAGATTTTTTAAAACAACTTGCTTTTTATCTGTTGAAGATCATTTGAGAGCACGAGTTAATTGTCAACGAATTCCACTGGAGCTTCGTGCTTGTATACGAGGAATTCTTGCAATAGATGAAGAACCAGTAGCTAAGAAAAAGGATTTGAATCAACGACCAGGTCGATGTGCCTTTTGTCCACGAAAAATGGATCGAAAGGAACAAACGGTATGCGTGTTATGTTCAAAAAGTCTTTGTGCTGAACACAGGTTAAGCCTTTGTAAGGGTTGTAACGAAGAGATGACGTAATAGTATATTATGTAACGAGAGTTGTAAAGAACATATTACGTACAGGTGGATGAATTACATACGAGCGACGAAGGAGCGAGTAATGTAAATCCACGCGTACGTAATCTCTTTACAACTCGAGTAATGTACTATACTTTTTCTACGAGCATACATCTTATAATTCACAATTTATTAAAATAGTCTTGAAACGAGTGCAATTTTTAAATTAAAAAAACGTGTAGTGGTCCACCTGATTTCACTAACACTTGACGTTTGAGACGTTTCACCACCGTTTGACAAAATAACAGATAACAACTACTATTCTTGTGGACAATAAAATAAGATTCAAAGATTTTATTGCTAATTGTATGTTGATCCAGAATAAAATATGGACAGTGGTCGTTCGTTACGGATATTTGAAAGAACGTAATTTCGAAGTTTTCGGAAGTACCTATCATAACCTGCACGTTTATCTGACTCCTCTGACTATGAAGGTAATTTGAAAAGACTGAATACTGCTTTTTAAACGCCACTCCATGAATTTGCGATAAACATCTTCGTACCGCGCTTTGGACTTGTCCGGGAGCAGACTGACTGTGGTGTGTTCTGCTAGTTGCCTGATTTCTGGGAGCGTCCCAGCAATTTCTTCATCGCAGTCACTTTCACTCATTTTAATAATAAATAATTAAGTTTAATACAACAAACTACCGCGTTATGAATTCAACAACGTCAAATGTCAAATTAATTTTTCTCGTGGTCTCGGGTTACGTGATAATTCAAAACTTTTTCATAACTCGTACGTAATATACGAGGGCCACTAGAAATGTTATCTACCTGGCCATGAAAAAAACAATTGACACGATCAAGCTTTATTTGTCCAATAGTGGCGTCTAATCTAACCTTACGTGGAAAATTTGCGTTACTTGTGATAATTAGTTTGAGTTTTATAAGGGGTTTTGTGAGGGAAAATGAGTGACTTGAAATTAGAATATCGCAGCGTCATTAAATTTCTTACAAAAGAGGGCCACCAGCCAAAAACCATTCTTGAAAGAATGGTCGTCGTGTATGGACATGATGCACCATCGTATTATGTTGTAAAATTTTGGTCTAAACAGTTTCGGTGGGGCCGTGAATCCATCGAAGACGATCCCAAAAGTGGAAGACCAAAAACGGCCACGAGTGAGGAAATTACGCGAAAAGTTGAAGCCCTGGTGCTCGAGGATCGTCGTGTGAAGGTTTCTACCATTAGTATGACGTTGGGAATATCTGAACCTAGCGTAATAACCATCTTACATGACAATTTAAATATGACTAAGGTGTCAGCCAGGTGGGTTCCACGATTATTGACACCTGAACAAAAATTGCGTAGGCTGGAAATTTCGCAAAGTTATTTGAAAACTTTGGACCAGAATTGTGACTTTTCATCACAAATTATAACGGGCGACGAGACTTGGGTGCATCACTGGGACCCTGAAACAAAATCAGAATCGAAGCAATGGGTTCATAAAGGATCTCCACCTCCAAAAAAGGCAAGAACGCAACCATCTGCTGGGAAACTGATGGCAACAGTTTTCTGGGATGTGAGGGGCATTCTTCTCATCGAATATATGCCAAAAGGGACCACAATAAATGCAGATGTCTAAGCTAACACTTTGAAAAATCTGCGTAAAGCAATTGATCAGAAACGACCCAATTTTTCCAATCGAGAAGTGTTTCTGCTGCACGACCATGCAACTGTGCATAAGGCTGCCAAAGTCCGACCAATTATGCAGGAATGCAGCTTTGTAGAGACAGATCATCCTCCCTACAATCCGAACCTGGCTCCATCTGACTTTTACCTCTTTAGACTACTAAAGAAAAACCTTCGAGGTCGCCGTTTTGACTCTGATGAGAGCCTAAAAGATGCCGTAGACCACTTTTTCGACAATCAAGAGGAATTCTTTTTTTACATTGGTATAAATTCATTGGAGAACAAATGGCATAAGTGCGTTGATGTAAGGGGGGATTATGTTGAAAAATAAAAATATCAAAAAAATCATATGTCTTTTGTTTCATGGCTAGGTAGATTTCTTTTCTAGTGGCCCTCGTATATATATAACGTGCTAGTTCCTTTTTCCATTACGTGCATGTGTTCATAATGCCATAGTTACTGATCAAACAAGCGGTTGCGTTCTTGGCTTCTTACTATTATGGGAGTAGAAAAAAACATTCTTTATCTTTGTTTTACTTATAATATGTTATATTCATTTGCCTTTTTTTCTGAACGTTAATTATAATTTTGGTTCGTTATAATAGAATTATGGAGCTTATTAAAGGTTTATAACAATTATACGACGTTTTATTTATATAATTTAGTAATACTTTACATTAACAGCAATATTTATAGATAGGATCGCCGACAACCCACCGTGTGGTTATTGTACAATTTTTTCACTGTGTGGTTCTAGGGTAACTACAATTATTGTAGTGTTGTCATGTTATGGGAACACTCCAATTTTTCAGGATTTTTTGTGGTTCCTATTGCCAAAAATATTGGGGAGTTTTGATAACCTGGAATTTGTTGGGCATGTGCTGGTTTTTTCACATCCCTTTCCATTAAAAATTCGTGCAAGCAAGTTGTATGCCCCTCGGCGTAGTGCTTCAATTAAGGGCCAATTGATTTGGCTAAACTCCTGTGGTTATATGGAGGACCAGGAAGTACAAATGCCTTTTTGACGTTCGAAATTATTGGTTTTGTCGGTATTTGGTTTGCTGGATTTATCCAATACCTTGGGGAGGTCCGACCCAAGGATTATTCGACGTCGAGGACCTGACGCCCTTTTCCCTAGTTTTTTCAGCTTAGCTGGATCGCCCACCCTTCCCGAGAGTTACCCAAATTACGCCGATATTTACCAGCCGGCAATATACCAAGTATAACTTTCGCCATCAGGTAAGGCCGACCCTTAATGCTTCGTCACAACTCTAATCTAGGATACTAACATTGCTCCCTTAGGTTCATTTTTCCAAAGCATTTTTGAGTTTTTTTCTTTTTCCTACAAGTGATGTTCCCAATAGTTGTACTACTTTTACTTGTATATTGTGTATTTCTGTACTACTCTCTTCACTTCTTCTCTTCTACCTATTTTGCTTATGTAATAATTTCGTCTCAATTCTAACTACCGATTACACGAGATTCACATACTTTTATCATATTCAAAATTTATTTAAGTGCTTCTTGAAATGTTCCTACATGGAATGAGGTGCCCGAACTTTTTATATAATATAATTTCATCATTAATAAACTTATTCGCTAGTCTTCTATTGCCGGTAGTACTAATAACCATTTAATTGACTAAAGTTACTGTTGATCGTTTTCTTATTTTTCTCGTGCATTGTCCGGTTATCCGTTCGTTATCGATCACTAAGAAGAGAGCCACTTCATCTGTTGCTAAGCTCCAGCAGGTTTGACTCCAATTTGCTCTCTAATGTTCTGCAATCACGAGATTTGCTTGATATCAACTTCCTGTTTGTCTTCAATTTTATCTTTCATTATTAATTGCAGAAATTAATCAAATGTGACCTAAATAGGCACCTTTTCGACATTTTATTCTTTGCGCTCAACGTAACACTTCTTCATTAGTTAGCAAATCCATCCATTGTATAGGAAGCATTCTTCTCTACATCTAGATTTCCTATGCTACTAGTCGGTTTAGGGAGATTATTTTAAACGTCCACGTCTCAGAAAAGTATGTTGAATTGACTATGTGTAGTATGTAATCAGAAGTTGTCTTAATTTAAGATTGAAAATAGTTGCAGAAAAATGTTCTCATATTTCTGAAATCTGCCCTGGTAATTTCAATTCAGCTTTCACTTCTGTATAAAGACCTAAATTATCCACTATTTAGCTCCCTAGATACTGCTGTTTAATCAAGACCCCATTAAGTAACAACGTTGCATTTTTGTATGTTTTTCGACCGAATTCGATTGATTTTGTTTTAGTAATATTAATGTTTAGTCCTGGGTCAATTCCAGTAGAGCTTATGCTATTTATTAATTGCTGAAGCCCATCTATACTGTTGCACCATCTGTATGTAATAGTATTATGAGCATGCCGTGAATTTTTACTTCCTTTTACAATAAAGAAAGTATTGGATTCACCCCAAAAATTCGAAATTGAGGTTTCAACAGATCTTCACGTTTTAGAGTCCCCTGAACCCAAAAAACATTTTTTTTCATTGGTCTGTGTCTGTGTGTCTGTCTGTGTGCCTGTGAACAGAATATCTCAAAAACGAAAGCAGGTATGACGTTGAAATTTCATATATAAGTTTTGTGTACTATGTATATGCGACGGCAGGGTTTTGAAAAAAATCACATAACCGGAAGTAGTTGTTTACTCTTGTGATTTTTCAGTTTTTTTGGATTTTTTCAAAAACGGCTCTAGCGATTTTTTTCAAACTTCACAGTTTAATTACATTTTGAATGTGTATTGATGTGAGATAGGTGATTTTCCAGTTGAATACTTCTAAAATGGGTTTCTTTTGTTTTTTATTTTTTTTATTAACTCTTATTTTAAACAGAACACCCTGTATATTATTACATTTTTGAATTTAGCTTAAAATTATAGAGAAAATTTGTCTCTTTAACTGACGCTCTATTTTATACCGTTTTTGCAGAATTTGTAATTTAGAAAATTTTTGACAAATGCTTAAAAATTTAAAATCTAATTTTTGGCTAATTACAAGATCACTGTAAAAGGAGTTGTGTGCGTGTATTACACCAGATTTTTTTACATAAATTGATATTATCCAACGCCATTTTGAAAATTCGGTTAAGGTAGAAACTGACAAAATATGTAAAAGGTACACTGCTATCTTATTCCTCCTTGAATATCAATTTTCTGTGTTCTCATTTCTCCCACACCGTTTGTTCCTAGCATAAGTTTTGAATAATTCAAATATCTTTATTATCCTAGTTTAGATATTTGACGGGGTATACCTATTAATTCTGAATATTTTGCTCTATCTAACTCTTATATGTATTATATGTCTTTACGTTGATCTCTACAATTTTGCACATTACGTTGATTTGCTACTTACCAATACTTCACTCATCCTAAAAACATCTCCAAATCTTAGTCATCTAGACCAAGCTCACATTTTACTCTTATATGTGAGTTCCTAAGAAGCCGAGTAGCGCAGATGGCTAGGCGCTTGCCTTGCATTAAGCAAGCCCTCGGTTCGAATCCCGCGAGGGCCGGACTTTTCCGCAGTCTTGGCGATTTGAACCGGGCTCGGTGATACCATTCACAGTTGGCACCAAATTAACTGTGCTCTACTCAGAACCACAGACCTAAGAGATAGAGTAACAAGGTCTACCCACACCAAGACACACACCTAACACACAATGGTTGTTACGCAAGCACGAAAGGCGCGCTCCAACTTTGTATCTCGTAACTCGGGGCAGGTTAAGCACTACACCGCCAGATGCTAGCGTACAAAGCACCAGCCTCTACACCGCTAAGGTAAAAAGAGGTTAACGATTATACATACATATATACATGTGAGTTCCTCATCAAACTGTTTAAGCGGTTGTCATTCTATTCTGCGACGAGCTTGTTAGGTATCGTGATAAATATAAATGTCATCTGGTACTTCCCCACTACTGTAAATTAAATAAAATAAATCTGTGATGTGAACGATGTCACCTACCAGCAAGCAGCACTCCTTCCTTTAAAATGTTGAGATCTTCGGGACAGCTTTCCTTTACATAGTCATTAGTTCTGATATCACCGCAAAGTGCCTTCACATATAATTCACAGGTCCTTTTTGTTTCTTCTTCGTAAATTAAGCGTTTGTTAAAACTATCAAACAGAAGTGCAAGTGTTCTTTTGCTATTTTTATCTTTTGCTTTATTCCTTTTTTTAACTTCTTACATATGTCAATATTATTCTTTACCTGTCGCCGTTGTCCCCCAAAATGTCAGCTCTTATGTTTTTATGTATTGCTATTATTATTATTTCTGTGGGTGTGGTTTTTAAATTTTTACAGGAACACTATCTTTGTTATAAAAATGCTAGATTGGTTACATCTGTTGTAGGTAACTCGTCTAGTTCGTTGTTAAGACATTTTTGGGTGGTGTGTTAGATGTGGGACTTTTGTAATTTTAATATATTAGTTCCTTTAATAGCTGTTGTCTTCTTAATTATCTTTTACCTCAAATTTAGGTCAGTTACTACTGGGATATGATCAAATCCAATATCTGCCCTAGGTAAGTTGTTACTCGTTTAACGCAGTTTTTAAAACGGTTATTAATTAAGAAGTACTCACTTCTATTTGTTAATACGCCTTTGCCAATTAACCCAAAACGCGATTTCTGAGTGCATAAGCTTCGTTTAGGAAATTTAAGCCAGGAATAACTAACCACCGCTATTTTTTTAACAGGAGTCGAATAGCCTGTTTCTCGTGTGATTATTGTCTCCTAAACAATGTACGCCCACTAAATACGCTCGACCACTTTTTCCAATATTGGCATGGAAATTTACTATAAGTAGCGTCTTAATTTATTTAGGTAAGAATTCTTTTTATAGTTTCTCA
Organism: Agriotes lineatus; assembly: GCA_940337035.1. Taxonomy (NCBI): domain Eukaryota; kingdom Metazoa; phylum Arthropoda; class Insecta; order Coleoptera; family Elateridae; genus Agriotes; species Agriotes lineatus. The sequence continues at coordinate 1,775,923 of OW679196.1, read as the reverse complement.
ATTTTAATATCGTTTGTTACATATAGGGGTATATATCTGCATCCCATTTATTCTGAGCTGTTGATCTTCTACTTTAAGCAATATTAATTTGTTTGAAATCGACTGCTCGTAACTAGGGGCCGCTACATTAAATTTGCTCTCCGTAGCAAATGTCCCGAGGTGTTAACACACTAGGAGTGGTTTTAGCTTGCTTTCCTTATTTTAAAGCAGCTGCTTCTAACATGGAAAGCCGACAATGTTTGTATCCGCTCACTTTGGATCAGTTGCTACAATACCTGTTAGTCGGAAGAAAATGTAAATTTCCCGATCCGCCACCTGAGGATGCGCCATATATAGGTTGCAGGTTCCCTCGAGGAATTTCACATGTTCAATTTAAATTTTCTAATAATTCTTCTTTGCCAGATTGCATTTATTTATAACACTGCTAATGTCGCTAGGTATGCCATCAACGTAATTGATGTTTAAGAACTTTCAACCTCCTCCTCCCCTACAAGTTAAAGTTCTAATGTAGGCACCTTGTTTTTTTAAATTAAATTAAATGTTTATAATAGCCTTGTAATACACCATGCTTTTGCTATATTCGGTTTTGAAACCGGTCACCTGATATAACAGGTAGCGTAGACCGTAAAATATAGTTATTATTATTGTACTTGTTCTGTTGCTGTTATAATATTGAGTATAAAACTGAAGCTGAAACAAAAAGAGCTGAGTGTACAATATGCTACGTTTCTTCAACTTGAATTTATTGACTTGCTTTTATGCATTGTTAAGTGTCAGTTGAGTTTGGTAAGATATATCTAAATGGTAAAGATCTTTAAAAAAAATTAATGCTGCATGAGGGAAAATATTTATAGAAACGCTAAAGTTAAAAATGAAACTTTCCCTATTTGGAAATGTAATATAGAAAACTATCGAAACATTGTTTTTAACTTTAAAAGATGGTACCATAATTTTTTAAATTTTATTGCTTTACTTTAATTTATTTTGTAAATATAGAATTTGTAATATCTTTAATTAGTGATGTTATTACATGTAATAATTATGTGCTTTTTTATAATTATATCTTCCTACGATTTATTGCTATTGGGTGACAAGGGTCGTTTGGCATTGCTTGTGGTTTTACAAGATTCGCTACATTTTCCATCTTTGCTTCATGTGCAACTGACAATCATCAATCATCATTTCTCTGTCGCTTTGAGTTAGTTATGACGTTGTAGGTTTTTAGATTTTTAATTCTTTTATTATTATTGTTAAATCTGAGCTTTTCCATTGACTTTTTCTCTCTCCTGAAATATTTCGTCTATCTTGACTGTAGTGTTTCCTAGTTAGTAAGGTAAAACTCAAATTTGTTACATCAGTTGAGTAACCTGAGCAAAATGTATTGTGTTCCAAACAAATTTTTAGCGTAGTTACTGCAACTAAACACTAATGTTGGTTATGCACTGAAAACTCAGAGAGCAAATAAATATTTACTGACGTTTATTGCAAATACACGAATTGGCATTGATTATACATAGTGGGGATCGACATTAGCGTCGAAATGTTAATAAAAGTTGCAGTATCGTTGATTAGAAATGTCTGTACCTCGAAGTCTCTATGATGGATTCTTGAAATTTACATCGTAAAAGTACCACATTAGTTTATTGTTTGAGGTATCATTATATCGGTTTACGGGAACGACAAGCTAATTTTTATTTATGTTTAAATATTTGTTCGGAAAGAATTCTACAAGAAAGAGCTAGTTTAATAGTTATATTTTTGTTATTATAAGCTTAGATTATATAAAACGGAATACCTTTTCTTATTAAAGTGCGGGCTCAATGCGTAAATTCAACCTGCCTTGCACGAAAATGTTTAGTTCAATGAAAACGCGTATTGCATTTCGCTTCACAAGAATCAAACAGTATGAAATCTGATACGTCTATTTAAATGACGCATCAAAATAAATATCGTTTTTATCGGACACAGCTGCAAATTCTGGTACTACAAAAACCTCTACAAATCTACCCGAACAAGTGGCGTCACAAGGGATGAAAGCTACAAAGGTCACTTTTTGATGATCTGATGACAAATTAGCCGCCGATTGTAGATATCGTTCTACACACCCAAATGGGGATATACATAAACTTTTTGCCCGTTAAGCACTCGTTTATTAAAATATGTCAACCGATGAAGCTTAATTACTATTGTATTCAAAATGGGCGGTAACACACGCGGACTTTTCCGCTTGTATGAAATTATATCCCAGGCCGAATTATTATTAGTATTTTATTTTCATCCGTGTTGTTATAGCCTCTTAACCAAATTAATTTTAGTATCGTTAAGAGCTTTATTACCGCACTGAGTGCGGTAGTCGATATTACCCCCACTCGGTGCGGTAATCGATATTATTGCACTCGGTGCGGTAATGGATAGATATTACCGCACTCAGTGCGGTAATCAATATTATCGTACTCTTTTATATTAAAAAATACATTGAAACAGAGTTTATTGATGAAGATAAAATATTGAACAATACACGTTTAATTATGGCACACAACGAAACTCGTTTCGTTAAGATGCTCATAATCAAACTTGTATCGTTAATATCTATAACAATACTAGCTTGGTAAGAGGGTTTTTACTGGTGAATAGAAGGATATGACTGGCTCTCCTGCGGCTCGCCAGTCACCTTCTTGAGCCAGTAAAACCTGTTACTTTCCGTGTATTGTTAAATATTTTATTTGTTCCTCACTTGTAAATAACTAGAAATTTACCATTTATTCAAAATGTCAAACTGACAAGCAACTACATTCATCAATATGACACATACTAAGGAAGACAACTCTGGCTTTGCACGCTATCATTTATCTATGAGCACGCTTGTAAAATTTTACTGGCTAGCCAGTTAAGAAATATTTTCAAGGTGAATACAGTGACTTGATAAATTGATGTTTACAAGTGAGGAACAAATAATAGTATTTAACATTACAAGCCAGGTAAAACAGTTTTTACTGGCGATAGGATTGGGATGACTGGCGAGCCGTTAGGCGAGCCTGTCATATCCTTGAGCCAGTAAAAATGGTTACCGGGTGTGTTTTGTTGAATATTTTATTTGTTTCTCACTTGTAAATAACTAGAAATTTACCATTAATTCAAAATGTCAAACTGACAAGCAACTAAATTTATCAATATGACACATACTAAGGAAGACAACTCTGGCTTTGCACGCTATCATTTATCTATGAGCACGCTTGTAAAATATAACTGGCTAGCCAGTAAATTTTTTACTGGCTAGCCAGTTAAGAAACATTTTCAAGGTGAATACAGTGACTTGATAAATTGATGTTTACAAGTGAGGAACAAATAAAAGCATTTTCACTAAACTCGAAAAAATATACGCCTCGCCATCAATATCTATTGACGAACTAGCATTGTTGTTCAATGACTGTTGTTTAAGGTGGACCCTGTCTTCTATCTCTTTGTGTGGAAATTTTTTTTTTATTCCAGCTTGCATTCATCCGTCGTTCTTTTTCTTGGTTCTGTTTATTGTTTTATAATTCCAACTGCAGTCTGGTATTCTTATGGAACTGCACCCATTTCTCAGATTTATTCTGCTCCGTGGTTGTTCAGCTTTATGAACGACCGAATTACCACATATATGTATTTTCAATGCAATTTTACAGGGATTTCACTTGCGTTTAGATACCGTTCTGTGGGATTAAGTTAAGTAATGAGATTACCTTGCATGACCACTTTTGGCATGTGCTTATTTCTCTAAGCTTATCATATTATCGTAGTATTGTAAATGCACCGTTTATTAGTTGCTATTCATATTTATATCATATTTGCTCATCTCGTATTCGTAAATCTACACTAGTCTTCCATCTGCCTACTTCGTCCATTACAGCGATAATTAAAAGTGGACTGGATTCTGGATTAATAATGGAGGGTGAGTTACCTCACATGCACTTAGGCCGCATTAAGTGGGCCCATTGTGCTACCTCCCAGCAGCACTCCAAGTTGGGTATCACTCAAGCAATCCAATCCTTTGAATGTACTTAAGGACAACCGCAACTGGAGTGTTGCTAATTCTGACCATATCGGGCCAGAAGTCCCCCAACATGGATCCTCTGACTCTTGCGAGAGCTGGACAGTGGCACAGAACGTGTTCTGCTGTCTCGTCATCTTCGTTGCATCCGCGACAGTTTGGGCTGTCCACTAGTCCCATCCTGTGCATATGTTTGTTTAGAGTGCAGTGTCCAGATAGGATACCCACGACTAATCGAAGGTTTCTTCGGGACAGTTGCAAGCAATATTTGGCTGTCTTTGGCGAGGGCGCTGTAATAGCAGCTCTTGCTTGCCGGCAGCTTTGCATGTTAACCCATCTTCGTATGAAGCTGTTTAAGGTTTCTTGATATAGCATAGAGCTTAATATTGTCAGGGATATAGGGATTACGGGTTCTGGCCCCCAGAGAGGTTGCCCGGAAGCCAGTCTCGCAGTCTCATCAGCCTCCTCATTGCCGTAGTTACCGTCATGTCCTTTCACCCATACAAGGGAAACGACATTATTTTTTGAGATATCCTCGAGAGCTTCACGGCACTGCAGTACCACACCTGAGGTAATTTTGCAACTGCCCAGGGCTAGTAAAGCGGCTCTACTGTCACTGAAGATACCAATACATTGATTCTCGATTTTCCTTTCAAGAATTGCTTTTGCACCATGCATTATTCCAATTACTTCCGCTTGGAAGACAGTGGGCCATTTTGCCTAGTGGTATGCTTTGGCGGAGGTTCAGATCGTCAGAGAAAACTCCGGCACCCGTTCCATGCTTTGTTTTAGATTAATCAGTAAAGATTGATATATCCAGATGCTGGGTAAACCCGGCATTTTCATAGACGTTAAATTGTCTGTTGAAGGCATATTGTAGAGGGAGGTAGTCTACTATAGCGTCCAGAAGAGCGATCTTGTCGACGGCCTCATTCAGGATGCGGGTATGCCTACCTCCCCTGCCTGCTGTGTGCCACAGCCCTTTGTAGCGCAGCTAAAAAAAAAGTGGACTGAGAGTTTCTTTTTTTTTTACAACTTTGGTAGTTGTTAATTATTATGAACGTGGCCCATTTGCTTTGACAACGTTATTAGTATTGCTACATAAATTTTAGAGGTTGTAAGATCTTTAGTAGCTCCTATAAGACTTAAGATCTGCCGTATCTCATAATAGTGACATAAACTGATTTTCTATTGAATATGCCTATACTGTTCCACGGCAGTTATTTGGATATAATAGTAATGATATCTCTTTTTATCGTTTGCCTCTGTTTGTAACTAGGCAAGCCATTGTTGCATTGAACCTAGTAGTTGATATTGGAGTCATTGCAAGCTGTAAACGTTATAGCTCCAAACTTGTAGTAGTATTCCCTATTAAAAAACGAATCATACAGCTCTTTCTAACATGCCTTTATGCTGACAATAATTAAATAACAATGAAGAGCTTTCTCTACCACTCATTTATGCTTACAGTCTACGACGCAGTTTTTCTTAGGAGGAGAATAGAACAATATAAAATAGCCAACACACCTTAAGTGCTAATTGTTGAATTCCAGTTGTATAATAACCTAGATAAGTTCTTACATATATTGCAGACCAATCCAATTTGATTATTTTTAATCACGTGAGTCAGTTTGACAAATCAGATCACACTTGTGGTGAAAACGACCCTAGGGAGATTTTCAATCACCATGGAACTACCTAATTAAATTTCAGTAGTATCCTATGACAAGTTGGTGGCACTGTAAATCTAAGTCAAATTCGAGGTTAGCAGGTTAGGTTTTCCGTCAGTATTAGTCCATGGAAATCGTACTAAAAAAGGGGTGTTGCCTTGCATCAAATGAGGTAGTTCTGATTTTTTGATATGTTGTGTCGGATGAAGTGGTAATGACAAATCCGAGTTTTCGACCTCGGAAGCCCTCCGGATCATTGTTAAATACTTGAAAAACCGCTAAATTTTAGGACTTTTTTCAGTTTTTGTTAATTTTTACCACCAAGGACTAATGTTACAGCAAAATAGGAAATTTTAGAGGTTTTTTTAGTTTTCGTCAATTTTAACCACTAAAGACCTATTTTACCAAAAAAGTTATTGTATACGTTATTAAAGTAGACTAAATTTGCACCAAAGCAAGACAAATTTGGTCTATGTAGACCTAATAGCACCTGAGATACAGCTGTTCAAAATTGATGCGATAATTATTATATTTAATTAAAATTAAAACCACAGGAATAAAAAAGATGATATTCGCAACCCACAATACATGGAAACGGTTGACTGACGTATTCAACGATGCAAACTGTTAATACGAATGTATTGCGTAGGTCTGCTTCGAGTAGTGGGTCAACCTGTAGACACAAGTGTAACTAACTGCCTCTATTCGTCAGTCGTTCACATCTATTCGGCCGAGTTAGATATGTTCTAAAAGTTACGTGACGCGTTCAGTTCGAAAGTGAATTAATAATAATATGATGGAGAGTGCACGGGCCTCCGTGGATTCCCGTTGCTTTATATGCAATGATAGTTTGAGTGAAGGTGAAGTGATTTTGGTGAAACATAGAGGAGTGGAAACCCTGCTTACATGCAGTGTTAAATTAAAAAACCGGGAACACGAACGTTTATTGAAGGAAGTGCGCGAGATTTCGGTACATCGTGCGTGTCAAAAAAGATACACCAATCCAAAATTGATAAAAGCAGCTGTGCAACGTGGGGAAAAGGAAGTGAGATCAGCGAGACCTACAAGAAGCTCTTCTGAGCAGTTCAACTTCAGAGAGAACTGCTTTTTATGTGGAGAGCAAATAACTGTTGAATTCATTGAAGCTCAGAAAAAAAACAAGCCTGAAAAAGAAATAATGTGATTGCCGTGGAGAACTTGCAGCTGGTTTCAACCTTATTGAAAGCAGCTGAGAAAAGAGGCGATGAATAGGCACTGAAAATAATAGAACGCATCTCAGAAGATACCAATTTGCCTGCACTAGATGCAAGATATCATCGGTTTTGTCAGAGGAAGCTGTACAGACCTGTTAGAGAAGGACTACAGAGGGGAGAACATACTCGTGGCACTGTTGATGAAGCCATGGATAAAATTTTCGACTTCCTAGAAGAAAACTCGGAAGAGTGACAGTTTTCCCTGACAGAGTTGACTGAGCTGTTAGGTGAGAACCCACCTGATGTGCGAACCATTAAAGGTCGCCTAATTAAAAAGTACGGAGATGACGTAGTACTAGTTACCACATCAAACAAAACAACAATTGTTTGCTTCAAAAATACTGGATACAAAATTTTATCAGATGCCTGGTATGCTGAACAGAAATCAGATCCCCAAGAAGAGCGACTCCGGGTGGTTAAAGCAGCAGCTGATATTATCCGGGAGGATATTCGCTCTCAAGTGTACAACACAAAAGAATACCCGCCCTCACATGATTTTTTGCAGGATGTGGATTCTGTAATACCAAAGTCGCTGAAAATGTTTATGGAGACCGTAATTGTAAAAAATAAACGAGGTTGTCTGGATAAGTGGCGTAAAAAATGTGTTGCTCTGTCACACTCAATAGTGTCAGCTGTCAGACCTTCCTCATTCATATCTTCATTGCTTCATGGCATAGGTATTTATTTGTATCACAAGTTTGCGTCCAGTCACCTTTGGTCACCTTGTTGACTTGTTGTCAACCATGGGGTTTTGTGCGAGTTACAAAAACATTGTAAAACTAGAAACCTCTGCCATCCTAAGACCAGACCATATGCAATTGGAGCAGAGGAGTTTTGTGCAATTCACCTTTGACAACGCAGATTTCAATGTCAACACATTGGATGGATTAGGCACCTTCCACGCTGTAGGAGGTATAATGATGGTGACTCCCAGTGAATCAATTATCCCAGAACAAAGTTTTGTCCGTGTGGAAAGATGCGGTGCTTCCCAGCTTATGCAACAGAGACCGTCTTTGCAGTTGCAAATCTACCAACCGAAAAAAAACCAAGGTTTGGCTACCGTCACTATTGAGGATGTGGACAGTATTCAACAAATACCTGAAGACATTGTGCCATCTTCTTCGGATATTGCCTGGCTGTTTGGCAAGAGTACGAAAAAGTGGAGTATACCGGGATGGAATGGTTATATGGAAGAGGCTACAAATTACCTGCCTTTCGAAACGACAAAAGTTGTCTGTCTACCTTTCATAAATCATCCTCCGTCACAGTATGACACCTTATTAACCGCTCTTCGGGTGGCCAATGAGAAATGTGGTGTCTATACTGTCTATGGCCAAAAAACATGCTTCGTGACCTTTGATCAACCACTATACAAAAAAGCAAAAGCAATAATAGCAAACTGCGATGACTCCCGAGTTGAATAATGTTGTTGTGAGGTTAGGTGGTTTTCACGTACTTATGTCATTTATGGGAACAATAGGCAAGATAATGGAAGGTTCTGGATTAAAGGAAGTCTTTTCAACAATTTTTGCGCCAAACAGTATTGAGCAGATAATTTCTGGACACTCTTATGCGCGTGCTGTGAGGGCTCACACTCTAACCCAGTTGGCATTAGCAATAGAGGTTGTTAAAGCTGTTATACATCTGACTGATGAAGATGAAGGTGTGTTCGATGACGTGTTCTCCAGCTTTGACCACTCCACCATCTTAACGTTACTGGAAAATAAACAATGCCAACTTATTCAAACCAAGTTTACTAATGCGCTTGATAATCTTGAACTTAACGGACCCACAGCAAAGCTCTGGGTTCAATATATCCGAATGGTAACTTTAGTGAAACAATTCATTGAAGCAGAGCGAATGGGAAACTGGGATCTGCATCTCAAGACTATTCACAAAATGCTGCCATTTTTTCATGCAGCTGGCCACTTATTTTATGCCAAGTGTGCCCACATGTATCTTCAAGATATGTTGACACTGGAAGAAAGAATGGATCTTTTCGAATTCCAACAGTATACAAAAAGTGGGTACTTTACAATTCGACGCACCAAAAAATTCTGGTGTGGTGTATGGCCAGACATGACGATTGAACAGGTTGTTATGAGATCTATGAAAACCTACGGAGGTCTGACCCGGGGTCGCGGAATGACAGACAGTGTGCTAACCCGATGGACATTAGGAATGGTCTACCTCCAAAACGTATGTACAGATGTGGAAAGCTACTGCGACATTATGAGTGGTACGTCTGAACAGCATATTGATATACGACCATCCAGAATGACCAGAGACGAACAAGATGCAGAAAAACTGTTTGACTTATTTCACATTCACCCTCCATTTCCCAAGAGTGATTCCATAATTTCATTAAGTAGTGGGCTCGTCGGAAGTAAAGAGGTTAACTGCCACAATGCTGTAAATATTGGAAAGGAGATGATGTCAAAAGTTATTGGTGAAAATTTTGAAAATGTAAAGTTTACTAGAAGAAATACAGTGAACACGCTTGCCTCTGCTGTCTGCTCTGTTTCAATTGGAGAGAGAAGGTTGACCGTTAACCCTCTCACTTTGTTCCACAGATTATGCATTTTGAAAAAGACTGACGAAGAATTGAAGGACCTTTTTACACATGAATTGTCACCATTTCCCATGGCACTTTTTACTGAAGATGGAATCAGAAAGGGTACGAAGTCATCATTTTACACAGCCTTCAATCCTGTGAGTCTGGATGAAAAGCGGCAGAGGAAGGATACGTACGTAGTTGTAGACGGTGGACATCTACTCCACAAAGTTGTGTGGCCTCGGAGTGTGTCTTTTGGGGAAATTGCCGCCAGGTATGTCAAATACTTGCAAAATCGCTACGGTTCAAATATAACAGTAGTTTTCGATGGGTACCCATCTGACGCATCAGATAAAAACACCATGAGCTTTGAACGTCTCCGTAGAGCTAGAGCAACGTCCTCTCCTGATGTTATCTTTGACGAAACAACCATTGCTCCAGTTGCTCAGGACAAGTTCCTATTAAATGACAGGAACAAGCTTAGACTTATCGACATGCTGAAGGTGCATTTAAAGAGGAACAAAATTCTAACACTACAGGCAGAGGAAGATGCTGACCGGTTAATAGTAACCACAGCCATTTCCATGTCCGCTGCCTACGACGTCGTCAATATCGCCGGCGAGGACATAGATTTGTTGGTCATGCTTTGTGGTTTGCCACGAGATGTAGGAGACCACACCCTTTCAACATACAGACCAAAGAACAACATTACATTTGAAAAATGTGGGAGAGGAAAAAACCCAAATATCACCTACTCGACGAATTCCTTCACGCACCAAGCACAACCCGAAATGGCACTGTTCCTTCATGCATTCAGTGGTTGTGATACAACATCAGCCCTTTTTGGTCAAGGAAAAATGGAATTTTTATCGACGCTGAAAAAACAGCAACGCATTGAACAAAACGCTGCAGTTTTCCTTAGCCCCAATGCCACACCTGCGCAGGTCGCCGAAGCAGGAGAGAGATTTCTCGTTTCACTGTATGGAGGCAACATTGAATCCCAAAATCTCGACGACCTTCGCTTCCAGCGGTTCACAAGGGCAGCAGCTAAGTCCAACATGAACCTCGCCAGGTTGCCTCCAACCAGGGATGCTGCAAGATTTCACTCTCTGCAAACCTACCACCAGGTAAAAAGATTTTTTTTGCCAGTATTGATTTTCTGGAGTTATGGTTCCTAATTTTGTTGTTGGTTTCTTTTCAGGTACAGAAGTGGCTGGGAGGTGAGAAGAATCCCCTCGATTGGGGCTGGATGCGGAGTACACAAGGCATCATTCCTCAACTGATGACGAAACCACCAGCTCCTCAAGCCCTGCTAAACATGATTTCCTGCAACTGCAAAAAAGGTTGTACCAACAATTGCGGTTGTAGGAAAGCAGGACTCAAATGCTCGGCTGTTTGCAACCAATGTAGCGGTCAATCTTGTGAGAACATACCAGACCTGATGTGTGACGACACTGATGATGAACCACTTATCGATGATCCAACATCAGATGACAATTTCGACCTGCCTGAGCCGGTCGATGAAGAAATGCTACCGAAGCAAGCTGCCCCCAAAAGAAGTGCTGTGGATTTAGAGGACCAGCCTGGTCCATCAAAGATGTTCAAGAAGTACGACTAATAACAATTTCTCACACAGTACTGATTATATACAATGAGGTGTTTCATATTACAACAAAAAATTTAAATAATAATTTTATATTTGCTACAACGGTTTTTTATTAGTTATTTATGAATTAAGGGCATTATTATGATGTTTATGCGCGAGGGCGACGAGTTTAAAAGGTCGAGGGCCGCTAGGCCCGAGAGTTTTTAAGTCGCCAGAGGGCATAGACATCAAGTAATGCCCGTGGTACATACAATATTTTATGTCTTACCCCCAGTTATATACCTTGGAGAACAATAATTTAATATTGATATGATTGAAGTTTATCGTGACGAGTGGTCTGTGAATTTGGTAACTAGGGAAAGTATCTAAACAACCAAAAGTTTGTTTTGCACAAAACGCTGACAGAACGAAATACAAAATGATGAATAACGGAGAAATGATTGAAATTCCCAAAGAAATTCTCGAAAGAGCAGCGAGAGCAACGGAAAATATATTACCCCGAAAGTCAAAAGGATTGTACGAAGTGGAATTTGACAAATTTCAAGAATGGATGGTAGACAATGGTGTTGCACTCATTAATGAAACAGTTTTGTTGGGGTATTTTGAAGAATTGGTATGTCTCACACTGTTATTATCATTATGGTAATTTGTTTACTTATTTACAGTCTGGAAAGTTTGCTGCAAACTCGCTCTGGACAAAGTTTTCTATGCTCAAGAAAACAGTACTACTGAACCAAAATATTGACATTGGAAAATACCCCAAGTTAGTAGCTTTTTTAAAACAAAGATCTAAAGGATATGAACCAAAAAAATCGAAGGTTTTAACTCGAGAGGAAGTGATAAAGTTTATTCAGGAAGCACCAAACGAAACGTTTCTGATGATGAAAGTGGCGCTGTTATTTGGGGTGTTTGGAGGTTGCAGGCGGGAAGAATTAGTGAATATGTTAATTAATCATATAGACGACAGGGGTGAAGTCATTGTTGTGACCATACCCGAAACAAAAACCGACAAGAAACGTATTTTTACCATTATTGATGACGAAACAATGGGTTCTTTGAAGCTGATAAGAAAATATGGATCGTTGCGACCACAAGGCTTACGGAGGTACTTCGTAAATTATAGAAACGGCCGCTGTTGTGCTCAGGTTGTTGGAAAAAATACATTTGGAAAGATTCCTGCTACCATAGCTAAATATTTAAATTTGAAAGATGCCGACCAATACACAGGTCATTGTTTGCGAAGAACATCAGCCACCTTACTAGCGGACGCAGGAGCCAGTATGACTACATTAAAAAGACATGGCGGCTGGAGGAGTTCGAGCGTTGTGGAAGGATATTTAGAAGACAGTATCGCATCCAAAAATAAAGTCGCCAAACTTCTAGCTGGAGGGTCTTCAATATCAAATACCGCAACCTTACAATTAGACGGGAAAAGTGTTTCTATTACTGGTACATTTAATAATTGTTCTTTCATTGTAAATGAAAATAAATAAAATGACAAATGTCAACTTCGTGTTTGTATTGTATTAATCTATTTAAAACTATAGCAACCCTTAATGCCCTAGAGCATAATCATCCTTTTTATGCCCGCGTATCGAAGTTGTTAAGAGCTAATAAGGTACTGGTAAGACATAATAGTTATTTACTATACAAGTGGGATAACAGCATCATTAATATACGTGTGTGTAAGTTACAAACGAGTGCGTAGCACGAGTTATGTAAGCACACAAGTATATTAATGATGCATTAGCACACATGTATTGTACAAAATTTTATCTACGACTGCCTAAAATTGAGAAAAGTGCATTAAGAGAAATGTCAGATCTGTCATTTTCAAAAATATTTTAATAGGCAAATGTCATTATGTCATTCATTTGACACTATTTCAGTTACGTAATGAAGTCATTACACAACTCAGTTGCGTAATGAAACCATTACATAACTGAGTGGTGTAATGAGCTTCATTACCTAACCGAAATAGTGTCAAATGAGTGACGTAATGCGTTACTTATCCCACTGGAGTAGATAAAATAAATTATAATGCTTATTTCGTTAACGACCGTACTTCATATTGTTTAATATTTGCTTACTAACCTCATCAACTTTGGACAGCTGTATCTCAGGAACTATTAGGTCTAAATAAACCAAATTAGTCTCGTTTTGTTGAACGTTTAGTCCTTCTTAATAATATATATATAATAATTTTTGCCGTTAAATGGGTCCTTAGTGGTCAATATTGACAAAAACTGAAAAAAAATAACTAAAATTTCTTTTTTTTGTTGAAATTTTGCAAACCTTTGAATTGCTGTATCTTAGAAACTATTTGGCCTACCAAGACCAAATTAATCTCATGTTGTTGCAAATTTAATCTACTTTATGTCCTACAAGTACATTAATTGAAAGTAATGACTCTATTTTAAGGTATCTTAGATACAAAATAACGCTCCAGGGCAATTATTTTCTTCATAAGAACACTAGGGTTATTATGAAAAATTAACAGTATTTGTTTCCATGGATACAACTTTAATATGCACCACTATCACAATGAAAATTAATGACAGCTCAGCTAATGTCACAAATCTAACTTAGATCAGCTAACTAGATCAATCTTAAATAGTATATCATAGTAATTATATGAATTGAATATGAATATGAATTAGGTAAGAAAATTGGTAGGACATAAAACCTTGAAGGCACCACGGGCATTATGAGCTAAGAGCCCGCGATTGTTGTACACACCTCGGGCCAAAGCCCTCGGTTAGCACACTAACAATCTTGGGCTCTTATTTTACTCATAATGCCCTTGGTACCTTAATAACTATTAGAAGTGCAAATAATGACTTTTGCTGTAACACAGGTCCTTGGTAGTCAAAATTGACAAAAACTGAAAAAAGTCCTAAAATTTAGCGGTTTTTCAAGTATTTAGCAATGATCCGGAGGGCTTCCAAGGTCGAAAACTTGGATTTGTTATTACAACTTCATCACATACAACATATAAAAAAATCAGAACTACCTCATTTGATACAAGGTAAAATGTATCAATTCCATGGACTCTATGTGTCAAAACCTCAAATTTGACATAGACTTACAGTGGCACCAACATATTATTATAATGAAGTGTCAAATTAATTTGTCAGAAAAATGGCTAATTTATTTAAGAACTTATCTTCCCAAATTCACCTCGGCCAGTGATAAATCCTTATAACTTTGACAAATAATATCCCTCAAGTGCATTGCCTTTAAGAAATAACCCTTGGCTGTACTTCGGGTTATTTATAGGCAAGCACTTTCGGGTTGTTATTTGTCAAAATTATTGCGGGTGATTATCACTGCCCTTGGCAAATTATAGCTGATAAGTCCCTCGCAGGTATGGTCGTTGATACTTTTACTACGTTGTCACTTGAGAATGTGGACGTTTCTGTTATAGTCTCTACTCCATGGAGTCTACAAGCAACAATGTTGACAAGACGACGAAACCATCCATGATGTTAGCAAGCTATTATTACAATACCTCCAGAAGTTTCCCGGGATAAAACAGAACGCTCACTTTTAACTGACGCTGACCTAGCTTTGTAGAGTAATGGTTAGCACGCCTGCTAAGCACTCGGGATGTCGCGGGTTCGATTCTCCTGGCCGTCTGCACTGATTCAGGTTTCTAGGTGATTTTCCTGAGTCAATAGAGTACTTTCTCTGAGGCGAATGCCGTGGCAGTCTTCTCCAACTTTCCTGCCCTGTCTTCCATTCTCCACCCATCCTATAATTTCCGTTCTAGGTTGAAGAGCGACTCAAGGTCCCTATAGCAGCCCGCCCCCAGTTGGGGAATTGAAATGACCCTGAACCTGTTTTACCTTTTTACTAACGCTGGGTGGTTACACCTTCAAACCTAAAGGCACCCGGCGTGCACTTTTGTCTACGACATTTCGACGCAAGTCCCGACGCGTTCCTTCTCGGTATAGCGAGATATGCATAAATACGAGTACATCAGCGCGTACTTAAACCACCAGTGGTGTCCGCCCCACTTTTACAAATTGTACTAACTCTAATTATTAAAATCAACTATCAGATAATAAGGAGCATACATATAGAAATCGGCTGCATATTAAAATGTTGCTTAAAATTACAGCTTGCCAGGATTGCAATACTGCAACATTTTGTAGTAGTTTAGTATCTTGCTTTACCATAAATTTAAGAATTTCTGGTTTGATTTGTCAATCCCTGTAGATTCTCTAATTATCTATTACGTTTACCTGTTATTCAATTGCACCTCTGCTTCTTGTGTATCTTCATTCATCAACGTATGAGATTTGGTTGATTGTCTTCTCATACATCTTTTTCAGGGTTTTTCTTCTTTATTTTTGATAATTCTTCATGTTTATCAATTACATTTTAGGAATATGTTCTTCTGTTGCTAAATAGATGTTTTCGAAAGACCAAAACTCATTTTTTTCTGCTTGTTTTGAAGTTTCCCTTCCCAACTCCCTTACGATACTTTTTCTATTCCTGAACTAGAATTTTAACTTTTTGCATTTGTTTTACATCATAGGTATGAATAGTTGTGGTTGGTGAGCAAAGTTAAGATATTTTCACCAAGCGTTCTTCTTGTTTCACAGCTGATTGTTTATATTTTTATTCAACCAGACTATACACTTTTGCCTGTTGATGTATTTAGTCAGTTGGCACAAATTTTTTCAACATTCGCGCCGAAGATTATTTATAGATTGTTTCTAATGGTTCATACTTCACTTTATGAGGTTCGATCCTCACATCTAGCAACTGGCGAGTGGCTCATCCAGTTGTTTTAAAAATTACATGCCAAAACCACATCACTGTTGTAGTAGTAGGGAAGTAACAACCCCCCCAATATGTAATTTTCACTATTTCCTATAGCAGCCGGAGATCCTGCATGGTTATCATTTCACTTTTCTATTTACAATCATTTGTTTTTAGAAAGCCGTGGTTACCTTTTCGCTATGAAAGTTATGTACGGTACATTATAAGCCTCAGTTTAAAATGAAATGATGAACTTTAACGTTATAAAAGTTTTTAATGTGAAGGGTGAGGATAGCGTACGGGTAAAAATTTTTAATAAACTGGACCTCTGGCGTAGCAAGATGCGACGATATTACTCTATGACACGGACACCGTCTACGACAGCCGACATTGATAAATGGTTTAATGATAAATCAATATATCAAACGCCAGCGATTCCACAGTTTAATAAAAACTACTCCGCGCGTTTGACAACAGAAATTGATTTGAGGCACTCTTGCAAATCCGCGCTGGACGCTACCGCCGTGCAAAAATTGCCTACAACGCGCTTAATTTCCGCTCTCGCCCAGAAATGACGTCACCGGTAAAAAGAGAAATGACATTTCATCCCTAATAAGGCTGCAGCACGCTAGATGCGGCTTAGCGTTCGTTATCGCATACATCATCCAGACGGCGTGGCGTTCCAGACGCAAATAAGGACTTTTATTAGATCACGGCGGTTTGAAAATTTCATGCTGGCATTATGATCGGTTTGCCGACGAATTGCTGAATTATCCGATTGTATTACGTGGAGGAGCAAATTTAAATCGGGGAGGTTCGTGTACCGCAGTGGTGCAGTTTTCTCACATGTCTGATGTTCAGCAGTAAGCATATATAATTGTGCACGTGCGAAGAACTATAACAACCGCTGTGCCCTTGCTATAAGAATAATGGATTCTATGTTTAACACGAAATCCGAGGAAAATTCCGACATTTCCTGAAGGAACTAGCACTACATACGTTGGTATCATTTTCAGTGCAAATCGCAACATAATCCTTGGACTCGAAATTTATTTTAATTGTAAAATTTTCTACATGTTCTATAACTCCGAAGCTGCTGTGTAAAAAGGATGTCAATTTTATTATATAAGTTTTTTATTTAAAAGAAGCCGTGTAGAGCAGCTGTAAAAACGCTAAGCTTGCATTAAGCAAGTCCTCGGTTCGAATCCCGTGGGGGCCGCAATTTTTCCGCAGCCTTGGCAATTGGAATCCCGCTCGGTGAGACAATTCACAGTTGGGCACCAAATTAACTGTGCTCTACTCAGATCCACAGACCTAAGATATAGAATAACATGGTCAACACATCACCATGACACACACCTCACACAATGGTTGCTGCGCAAGCACAAAAGGCGCGCTTCAACTTTGTGACCCGAATCCGGGGCAAGTTGAGCATTCTACCGCCAGATGCGAGCTTACGAAGCACCAGCCTCTACGCAGCAAGGTAAATGATGTTACAGATAATACATACATACATAGATAGACACATACATTTTTTATTTAATGTAGTTTCGTCTTCTGGGATTCATAACATAGAGCTAGTTCCTTGTAGTTCCATACACAGGCAGAACTGAGGTAACAGATGTCATAATAAGAGCTGCTTCGCTGAAATGGTCCTGGGGTGGACACGTAGCGAGAGATGAAAATAAATGGAGCGGGAAAATAATCAGATGGAGATGGACACATAGAAAAAGTGTAGGTCGCCCTCAAATTAGATGGAGCGACGACATAAAAAGAACCGCAGGCTTTAACTGGTATAGCGTTGCAAAGAATAGAGATAATTGGAAGTGTATTAGGTAGGCTTATACTCACAGAGTAGAAAGCAGCTGACTAAAGAAGTTCCATACAATAGTAATGTGAATTTATTCATAATCAACCAATTCTATCTGAAGTGCATATGATAAGTGCCGATGACTACGAAGATGGTCGGCATAAAGTACAGATGTGGCTCGAAAAAAAATTTATTTCAATTTTGTTACAACAGGTTTGGGTAAAATGCAATAATAACAGAATTTGAATACTATTAACGTCGCAACTTATTAATACTCAAAACATCTAACTCACAATAAAATGCCGGAGAGACGTTACAGGCAAACGGAGTGCAGAATAAACCGCTACACACAGTGCCGAACTATACGGAGCTGTACTTCGGGTACTACGGACAACTCGACGCGGCTAAATCGACGCGGAAAACTCGACGCGGCCAACTCGACGCGAACCCAACTCGATCCGAGTCCAACTCGACGCGGGATATTTCGACGCCACGAATTATTAGTCAGAAAAACAATTTACCGAGGGAAAATTTACCAGAAGGAAAGTTTCTCGAAAATTATGGTATGGATAGTATGTGTAGCTTAATTTACATAATCTGCCTTTTAATATTTAGTATAGCTCTATATGACAAAAATTGATCTTTTTACCGAATTACAATTTATTGGAAGGACGATGTTTAATTACTGCTAGCCGCTTTAAATATTACAAAAAATGATTTGTATAAAATCACAACCAATTCAGGTGATATATTAAAGCGGCCGCAATGCAGCAGCCTATAGTCACAAAAAGTATTTACAAGAATATGTACAGCGTTTAAATTATAATTTCGTCGAATTTGACTGGGGCCCAGAACTGGGTCCTTCCGACAAGTTGTGATTCGGTAAAAAGATATACTTAGGTATAGAGCTCTATTAAACATTAAAAGGCAGATTATTTAAATTACTCCTACACATACTGTCTATATCATAATTTTCGATAAACTTTACCTCCGGTAACTAGTCTTTCCTAGATCGGGTTATTTTTTGTTTATATTTTCGTAAAAATTAATGACCGTTATGTTTTTTATCATCCAAAATACTGTACTAATAATTCGTGGCGTCGAGTTGTCCCGCGTCGAGTTGGGCTCGGATCGAGTTGGGCCCGCGTCGAGTTTGTCGCGTCGAGTTTTCCGCCTCGAGTTGGCCGCGTCGAGTTGTCCTAGATCGATACGGAGTAGTCGATATACAATGTAAGATACACACAAGTAATAAACACCCATTAAAACAACAACAGCCACTGTCAAATATCAGCAATACATTTATTAAAAGCCTTAATGCACTGAAAGACAAGTTGCTATGTAAATATGTAAGAGAGAAAGATTCTATGACTAGTATACGGAGCAGTAGTAAACGAAAAATATGCACGAAAAATGACTGACTAGATAAAGGAGTACAGAACCAATTTATCTAAGTATAAAAATTCATAAGTGAGAGAAATGACCTGCATTAGCTACTCCAAAAAATCTATTTAATAAGATAATCTGCATATTGCGTCGTACGACTGGACCTCCCTGCTTACTATTGTTACAAATAGAAAGTACAGCATAAAATAAAAAAGACACAAGATGAAAAAATCTGGTATACATCAGTTATCTGTTCCCAGTCGCGACGTTGCTATCAAGTTAAATTATTTAATAACTGTTGTTTACGGAAGTATTCTCTAATATAATCAAAATACGTGTTTGAAGGACCTTTTGCTCTATATGTCTACTAAATTAACAAGCGATCCTTACCTTGGATTCTCGGTAGCGAATCGGCAGCTATGTCTAGCAGATTTATCTTCTAAAAGCTTCTTTAATAAGTCCTGCGACAGTTCACACACAAACACCAAAATCGACAATTTTTCTTCTGTCACAAAAATAAAAAAACTAGACGACATGATTATTGTTCAAATATATATAGATATTTGTTCTCCGCAAGGTGACCGTCAAGTTATCAACTCAAGAAGCAAAAGGTTTGACATGCTCAAATACGCGATGACGGAAGATTTACGATTTACATAAGTTTCAAATAAAAAAATTAGATCTACAATAAGTTAATCATTTCTATATGAGCGCGACTTCAAAAGCCATGAATATCACTCATAGTGGGACGCGATAGATGCGACTCCAGGTGCGCGAAAGTTTGGAAGAAATGAAATACCCGACTTGAATCGCTACGACAAGTACTGGAAAATCAAGGAGAGGCTTTTCCCAGCGCAAAAACTGTAATTCAACAGGCGGACAGAACAGCATCGTGAAACCATTTCAAAGGTGTACGAATTTTCGACATCATTCGTAGAAATGACGGCAAATGAAGCAAAATAGAAATCGCAACAAACAGGGAAAGATATGAGAACAGAAAAAGGCCTGAAATTAAAGTCGACCGAGAGTTAGATTACATGGAAGCAAAATAACCAAATCACATCGATATTTCCAACTACTATCAAATTTTGAAGTGATCAGATTGGTGTAGCTCTTCACCACACAAAGAAAACCAAACCTACCTGATTTTAGCAATTTTTGCAAAACATCATCATAAGCGAACAAGCTTGTCCTGTAGTTTTAGAGGTAAATGTACGACCCTTAAAAACTGCAAAAAAGAAATAGAAACCAAAAAATAGCTCCTCCCTGAAACTGCATACGAGAAATTTTAGAAAAGATAGAATTCCAATTGTGCATTCAAAAGGAACAAACCTAATTAAGCAACCTGGAATACACGACAACTAAAGTTGATGACCCGTCAGCAAGAACTAAAAGTTTCGGACCGTAATCATTTTACACCGTCATTAGCACAAGCATCGCTCTAAAATATCGTTGCAGTAAGACAGCTAGTTTGTCCTTGACAGTTAATTGAAGCGGTTGATATGTATTTGAAAAGTTCATTCTGTTATAAATTATAAAACGGACTTTCTTGAGGACCACTTTGTGACTTCGTACTCTTC
This sequence comes from Agriotes lineatus, assembly GCA_940337035.1. Lineage (NCBI taxonomy): Eukaryota > Metazoa > Arthropoda > Insecta > Coleoptera > Elateridae > Agriotes > Agriotes lineatus. The sequence continues at coordinate 1,755,267 of OW679196.1, read as the reverse complement.
AATCAGAAAATATGCGACGCTTACAAAACGTGGAAGATCGTGGCAACATAAATGGCGGACACAGTCAACGGTATCATTTTGGCCTACCGACAGTTGAAGAGGCGGAAGATTTTAGAAGCTGTGGGAGCCTCTGTTGAGCAGGTAGATCATATCTTGAATAAAAAGTTGCGGATATCTGAAGGTGCGCCTGTGTTGTTCAAAGGAATCTAAAGGAGTTGTAATTTTGAATCAGACTTTGGTTTACTGGTACACCCCGGAGATCTTAGTCGAAGCAGTGAAAGGCCCATGGATCTCCAAAATAAAAGAAGGCAGTCCGAATAGCAGGAAGATTATGGCGTTGAATCATCTTCCTAGGTAACATACAAAAAAGCCACACTATTTCTGTGGACTACTGGTGTCCGCTGTTGCATAAATTAAATGCGGAAATCGTGGAAAAAAGCCATCAGACTTCCAGATGGCGCATTCAGCAGCAATAGCAACCAAAAAGTGAGAATATTTACCATAACTGAAGCTAACGCCTATTTTGCAGAAATTGCCTAGGGGATAAAGGGATAAAAGAACCGAGCACCATTGAACCAAATGCGTTGGTCTTAGGACAGATTGCTTTGAAGTATAGAAAAATTTCTATTTCTTGACAACCTATCCCAAATCGTTTGGAAAAAGGAGTACAAAACCTATTTGTACATCCAATGTAAATTACAGTACCAGTAGACAATAATCTACTCTAATTAAAATAGTGTTGTAAATTTTTCTGTAATGCAGTGCAAGAAACTGTTATAGCTGTCCTGCTGTCCATTCAAATACTACTTGAAATATATCCGATGGCCATATTTTTGAACTCGTATGCTACTTTAGTGGTTTGCACCACTGGAACAGTTATGATGTTTATTAAACGTTGTTCGCCACTGTGGAATTACGTTCAGTAAACTTCAACCGTTTGTGAAAAACAATAACACAAAAACAAAATACAACATATACAAATTCGTTAATATTAATTTAAAATACAAATACGAATTGTGAGTAGCCTGGTTTTCAATACGGAATTGTTTATTTATAAAAGACCTTAGAATCTGACCTTGGTCGCACACCCCGCCAAAACGCGTAAAGTCTGAATATGAAGTGAAGTGAAGTGTAGTGATATCAAAAACTAAACTATCTTCTATTATATAGGTTGCGCGTGAATGGAAGGGACATTCCCTATTCTTTTGCGCACAATAGGATTTTTAAGCTAGGCCCCCTTTGCTCTATTGTTGCACAAGTGGTTAAAATAACTTTCGCCAAAAAAGGACTTTCCCTTTTGCCTGCTTCATTCATAGTCGACTGTATTGTCCACCAGGGATAACTTTCCTTTCCGCCTGGTCTTATTGTTAGTCGGGGCAAAAGGATTTGTTGGGCAACATGAATCCTGCTGTGCTAAAAATAGCATCATAACATTTAGATTAGTTAGTTTGGTTCTTCAACTCGACAACACAAATCACACTTGATATTACAGATGTTTCTTATTGCACGCATACAATTGATACTCTTTAATTTTTGCAAAACTATAGCGCAACTTAGTTGCTTCATCGATTAATACTAGTGTCTCTAGAAAACTTTACTTGCCTTCAGAGAAACGCACCTAAAATTACTCTCAACTATCCATTACCGTATATAGGCTGAAATGCTTAAATGTTGTATGCCTATTTGTAAATGTTTTATCAGATATGGCTGCTTTCGTTATGTGATTGTTTACAATCGCCTTTCTGTTTTTGAAGATCAATAGAAAGACCAGTCTGTCCTATGTAACTAAAGTACTCGTTAAGGTACCCATCATCTGCCACAAATGATACTTGAAGCTATAGAAATAGAAATCATCCAGATATTATAAACCGTGGACTTCAAGCGCACTGAACTCCAACAACCAATTAGCGTTACGCCGCCTGCACGGCTAGCACAGAGGGCTTTAAATACTAACCTACCTTAGAGAAATGTTGACTCTCATGGGGTAAGCTGCAATGTTTTGCAAAACATTAAGCTACGTACAAGGTGGGCAAACGGCAAAGTGTTCTCATTTGAAAGATACGTGCTTTAACAAGAAAGACCAAATCATGGATAGCTTGTAATAGTTTATGATCTACCAACGAACATAAGGCACATAAAGTCAAAAAATGCTGAGAGTTTATCTAGAATGGCAACGCGGTCTAATCCGAAATATAATATTAATATTGACAATTCTACTAACCGAGAGAGCATCAAACAATGTGTGTTGTTTAGAAAAATGCAGGAAGGTACCTTCATAATATTATAAAGTTTGTATGAAGAGGAGATATTAAAATTCACAACGAAAATCTAATGTTATGTATATGCTGAAGATAATTCTGTATTGTCAGTGATTTATTAATATGCTTATTATACCTTTGATTTCTATATATATTCCTCAATTGTATCTTGAACTTTGTTGTTACATCCCTACTGCAAAGGTATCAGACTCTCCTCTTTGATGAATTTGAGGCATTAAGATTTGTCAAAGCCAGGTTGGGGAGTAGTAATGGACGCGGAAGTAAATTGTAACAGCTGAAGTGGTAAGACACCAACACGACATTTTTTGTCTAGAGCGAGGCGCTAATCTGAAACCCTTTGACTACTTAACACCAATATATTTATATTTCTAACATTTTCATATGCTATATCCTTGGCGAAATCAGAAATGATAATGTCAATTTAGCTACACCTAAGCCAACTAATAGATCTAAGCATTTAACATTTAAACAGTTAATTTTTGTGTTAAGGAAAGGACAGTGAAAATACACATAACTGACTGGTTGGAATTAAAGGTCTTGTACATTTTAAAAATTTCGTTTCGTGGGAAACAATAAATATAAAAAATATAAAGATCAAGACAAAGTGGTTAGCTGGTAACAACTTACACCGTCCTTAGAAATGGCATTAACTGAACACATCAGAGATAAAATTTGTGACTTATCTCTTGTTCTGTCTTTTCCTAGAAACAACTTTTCCTGTGTTGAACCAACAGATATCGTACGACTAAATCCTTTGTAATTATGTAATTAGTGCTACTTCCTCTTTGCTGCTACTTTGGATGATACTGTACCGTTACTTGGTTTTAGTAAACAATACTAAAATTCAGATGCGTTAAAATACAATTAAGTAATCTGATTTCATTTTGCACAGCCAAAACTTATGGCTATGGTTTTAAATTTAGTAATTCCTCTTTTCGATTTGGAACGATTCAGTATTCTGGCTAATAATACTCTTTCCCAGAACTCAATGTAATGCGTCTTTTCAGCAGACGTTTATTCCGACAGAAACCAGTAGTTTTGAGTATTTTGTCCTGTTCTTGCATGTATTGGATCGTTGACCCGTTACGGTGTTATTACCGCCGGTCTATTATTTTTAGGCATTTGGGAAGCATTCACCCAGTTTTAGCTACAAATGCAGACATTAAATGGCATTGATTATGCTAGATGTCTGAAATTGGTGGCTAAGGTTAGCACTGGGATAATTTTGATATTCATAAAAAAAAAACAACTTGTACTATACAAGACACGCACATGGCAGGTATTTAATAATTACCTCTGCAACCGGGTAGTTTTTAAACTCATTTTCCGCGTTAATTTTTGATGTTTCGTAAAATCAATAAAAACAATATTTTCAATCTTGCCAGGTTTGTATGTTCTTTACAAATGATTCTATTTTCTTGACCGCTCATAACATATATGTACAATCTTTTTTAAATATTGAAAATGATATATTATTTGAAACTTTTTGTGGCGTTCCAGTATTAGTCTTTATTTGACGAAGTAATATGTTCCAGTTTGCTGTTGGAAAAAAATATGATAGGCATTAGGAAGAGTATAAGACAGACTACACCAACATATACTATATAAATAAACGTCAAATCATTATGCAACAACTCTCTTAAAAAATTGCATCAAGTAAAACTGAAAAATGTAATTATGCTTACAGTAATTCTGGTTGCATTGCCAATATTTTTCTTTGCTTTTCAAAGTTATTTAGTGTCACAACATCCACTTGTGAGGGAAGTTTTGAGTAAAGCCCTTTACAGATTTTTTAAAAATGCTGCACGGTCAGAGTTGAACAGGCTGCCCTGAAGGGCTACGGGTTCGAGCACCGTAACCGCCCCGCGGTTTTTACTTGTTTCGATTTATCGAAGTGAGAGTGCCGCTTTCCGGAAAATGAAAGTCTTAAAGGGAAGACCGATGCACGTTTTTTAGGGCAAAAGAAAAATATATTTCAGAGGGATTACGTCGTTGAAGGAAAAGTGGAGAAATGCAGAAAATTTAAGGAGGATTGTATTAAGAAACAATAAATAAATTTGATTACTATTAGTGGTTTCAGAACATAAATTGCAGAATCGTTTGAAGGTTAGTCTTACATCTATAATTGGTCATATCTTCTGTTGATTTTTTTTAAGAAGTCGTTCCATACTATGGATTGAATTGCTTTAACTGTATATTTAAACTTTTTACACTATTACGTATATTATAAATCTTCATACTTCTTTAGTCGCATTTAATGTGTTGCATTGCATTGTCATACAAACATGAAGGATGGAGTACATGAAATCCAAAATCCATAACCCTTCAAGAATAGTCTAACCAGAAAATAGCGAAGGTCCTCAAAGTTTAATGTAGGTGTAGGTAAAGCAATCCACCTCCGTACACAATCTCGCGTCGGCGGGCAGGAAGAATTGCGAACAAGGAGCTCAAAAGCGAATTCCTCAGGGTGTAGGCTAGCGTTAGTCAAACCAGGTAAGTATGAAGGCGCGGTGAATTTGTAAACGAGATGGATGTGTGAACTGGTTAGCATACCGTCGTAAAAAGCGGCATCGAGCGCTTCGCCCAGGAGAGCGGGCGAATCTATAAAACAGATGAGGGGATTTTCGGATAAATGAATTTGAGAACAACCAACATTTTATTTCGCGCAGGAAATTCGTAACACGCTCACGCCCTACATATGCTGCCGGAAACAAGGCGGGTTTAAAATACAAAGTGCTTTTGGTTAAAGCTCGTTAAGGCCGAGACAGACTTCCAGTTCAGACGAAGTTGCATTTTTTGGGAAATAACTTCAACGTGGTACGAGTTGGAGAGCTTTCAGAAATCAGGAAGCAGAAGTTATAATGCAATGATCTTGTTGCCACAGCGAAACAAAGTTTTCCTAATAGTTCTTAGATTTATGTGTTGTATTTAACGGTATCTTTAGCAATTTGGAATCTATGTTTTGCGATTTGCCCTAAAAAAGGTTAAATATCACAATAACCTCTTATATTAACAGCAACATTCAAAATCTTAGAATAATCACAGCAGGTCGAAATTGTAAAGAAGATGAGACGGTGCAAGCCCATTATCAACACTTTGGCACATTGTTCGAATGGAACTGTTTTTGATATGCGGTCTTTAGGACTGGCTACTGATCTAACGGTCGAGAGTTCGATCCCCGATCCCGGTCAGCTTTTTAAAAATAAAAAATGCGGATGAAAACCTCTACAGAATGCCATCATTCGGAAGTGATGTAAAGCCGTGGGCCCCATGTTACTACGATGTGTAGCATGTAAAAGATTCCTTCCCAGGGTTGGAACTATTTAGTCTCGGCATAATCCTAATTAGGACTTTGATAATATGACTATAGCAGTTGGTGTTTAAGGTACCCGTACTCCGCATGCCTAGACCTTGTCCATTACAAACAAACAACGGAACATAGGCGGAGAAAATCGGGTTAAAACCGAGTCGGCGATTTATCAATGCCGTTAGCGTAGAGTACGGGTTGGACAGACAGCGCCCATAATGTGGAATTTCAGATTTATATATGCAACCGCATCCTTCAGTAATTTTAAAATCAATCGTGTCCGAACCGAGACAGAACACTTCATTACCGCTGTTCATTCTTATATTGTTATAGTAACGAACAATTCAGAACTTCTAGATTCCTGTAAATTATAATTAATAATATAATTTTGAAATGGTGTTAGCAAAAATAGCATGCTCAATATGTTAGAAGGGTGATTCTTTACATGCTTGTATAAAATTATAACACCTGATTTTCTGTTCTCGATCGTTCACACTCACACTCGCTGGAAAACTCTCACTTTACCTAGTTGTAAAACAATATTATTATTTCATATTTTCTAAAGAAATGTCTCTTTTACAATTTTATATATTCTTAATACCCAATACTTAAAATACCTGAAATTATAATACCTACTTCTTCGCTTTGCTCATTAGTCGATAATAATTACTTCTGTTGATTGTGCTGCAGCTATATATAGCTTACAAGTTTCCTGCTTCGCAGTCTTTTTCTTTGCAGACTTCCACATTTTTTATTCTATATATTTCAGCCCTTACTTTCTGATCTATCCAGTAGATTTGTTTTGAAAACTTTAACTCATCTACAAAGTGCACACCATAACAACATATATACCAAATTGTTGAAATTCATGTCGATTCTGTTATTGCTTAAAGCAGTTAGGCTAACTACTGCTAATAAAATAAATTGTAGCAACAATTTCCGAGTTACTGGATAAAATTAGAGCTTAATTGCGGACTTTTTAAACATTACAGGTCGCTAATCTTTATATATTATAATTCTTCTGGACGTCTGTATGTAACTGAACTAGTGCTAAACGGCTGGATCGATTTTGATGAAATTTTTTGTGTGTATTTAAATAGGTCCCTGGATGGTTTACATTCACAATTGAACCCGGTAGGTTGCGCTGCAATCGGGTTCTAGGAATTTTGTTAAAAATATTTTTGACAAAATTTTTATAATTTTTTTAAAAAGATTCTCGCATATCAGAACATATAACCCCAAAAATTCACCCCCCACCGCCCCCCAATATTTTTTAAAATGAAAAAAATCGAAAAGTCAAATATCGAAAAAAAGTCTGCTGAACCCGCTAAAGCAGGCAGCGGGCAGGACAACGTCTGTCGGGTCCGCTAGTATTTAATATACATTGCAAAAGAAAACAAATCACTAATTGCAGTATAGCCAATTGAATAACATCTGTTTATAAGCAACTAGAGTAGAACGATGTAAATGAATATGTTTTATGCTCGCAAAAAGAAAAGTCCAATACACGCTGATTTTTTAGCAAAATGAACCCTTTACGTCTGTCTATATTGCGAATTCTGCCAAACACACTCTACATTCGCCAGTAATTTCCAATACCGCTTTAGAAAGTGAAGAAGATGGTATATTATTTTATGGTAGGGTTATCAATAACTTTAGATATGCTAATGATACCGTTCTATTAGCGGACAGTGAGGAAGGAATAGTATGGAATATCTCTACAACAGAGATTATGTAATTAGTAAGTAGAACAACATGATTCAAACAATATATAAACGCTATATAGGCTTTCAGAGAATACATACCATTTCTTACTAAGATTGTATTAAATAATGACTGCGAAGATAGCAACTAAACTCAAATACGTATGGAAAAGTCCCGATGTTTATTCTAACAGGTGGCTCAAAAGTAATCACCCTATCGAAAGATGCTCTCATTTTTGCAAATGCCGTCTTATGTCATTGCGACTTTGACATTTGTGAAGTAAAGAGAAGTAGAATACACGTAGACAAACCATGGATCGCTATATTTCTCAAGAAAGCGGAATAATTGTGTCAATGTTTTTGACAAATAATTGGTTAGTAGTTTTGGCTCAACCTGAATTTTGTTGTCGATTTCTTGGTCGTGTGGGATCAATTGGGCAAACACTGTGGCGGTTAACCGCTTGCGTCGAGGAGAGTAGCTCAACACGAGACAGTTGCAAACGTGGCCGGCTCCAGAGTATCCGTTTAGTCGAGAATATCGCTGCTGTGGCTGCAGATGTCCAAGAGGACCCTCAAACATCAACCAGACGACGGGCCACGCAATTGGGCATCAGTACACGATCTTTACAGCGAATTTTGGTGAAAGACTTGAAGGTGTTCCCGTACAAAGTGCAACCGCACACACAGCACGAGCGACAGTGGGTCTATACGAACAAGCCACAGATCTTGGCGTCCCTAAAGGAAAACATCTGACTAGAATTGAAGAATTTATCACCAGAAATTTTGAGAAAAGTCATGGAAAATGCTGTGAAACGAGCCGGAATGTGCATCAACTCTGGCAGTGTCCACTTGACCGATATTATCTTAGCGACTAAATGGGAAAAAAAATTAAACGTCTAAATAAACATAATCAACAAACAGAACCAATTATTTTTATTTACAAACGAAGTTACTGCTTTAGGAAATCGAGTGAGGACTTTTGCGCCACCTGTTATAATTTCAGAGACGTTCCTAGTAACGCTTGGTCAGGCGCGTAGGAGCCACGGGGGCCAATGGCCTCCTCAAATAATTTTCAGAGGGGCGTGGCCCCCTCAAAAATATCTGTTTCTAGTTTCATCATAATTTATAATTTTACGTATTTCTTGCAACCACTAACATGAACATATATGAACTTGTATTGTAATTAAAACCCGCGTCTGTAAATCGCCTTATTTTTTATTGCCGCCGAGTGAACGATATTAAATTTCACTATTCCAGAAAGTAATCGGTGTGGTCGGATATAATTGAAATTGGACTACGATAACAACACTTTTCTTATCGGGTATTTGCCGTGGTTGTTTCCAAAAGATGCCTACTATTAAGATTTTAACCGCCTTTTTGAACAACCGATTGGCGCGGGTTTGATAATAGTTATTTACTATACAAGTGGGATAATAGCATCATTAATATACGTGTGTGTAAGTTACAAACGAGTGCGTAGCACGAGTTATGTAAGCACACAAGTATATTAATGATGCATTATCACACATGTATTGTAAAAATTTTTATCTACGACTGCCTAAAATTGAAAAAAAGTGCATTAAGAGAAATGCCAGATCTGTAATTTTCAAAAATATTTTAGTAGGCAAATGTCATTATGTCATTCATTTGACACTATTTCAGTTACGCAATGAAGTCATTACACAACTCAGTTGCGTAATGAAACCATTACATAACTGAGTGGTGTAATGAGCTTCATTACCTAACTGAAATAGTGTCAAATGAGTGACGTAATGCGTTACTTATCCCGCTGGAGTAGATAAAATACATTTATTGATTTATTATGTGGAACATTAGTAGGTGCTTTACCAACTAGAATTTCTGATTTTGGTACAGGTTTCTAAATGATAGTTTCTTAGTTGAATTTATTTTTGTATTTGTGTTTTATTATTTTTAATCTGTATTTATACCCTTTTTATTTTTCGGAAACTCGTTTCTATATTTATTTAAGGTTGCTTATTCATGTGTATTCTTTGCTTATGTGAAAATCTGATAATAAACATTGTTCATTGTTTAATAAATTTTTTTATGGTACAGTGTTTTTTTAAAATAAAATAGCACTTAGTAAGTAACCAGTGACTACAATATACTATTATAGTATAAAACTAAAAATTGATAATCAGGAAATCAGAAATATTATAGCTCGTATGAATGGATCAAGTTAGAAGTGAAGGGTCCCTTCTCACGAGGCGTTTTTGCAGCGCTGCAGAGTGGCGCCGCTGGTAGGGAAACATTGTTTTAAATAGACGCCTTCACACGGAGCGTTCAACGAACGCGCGGTGGCGCGTTTAAGCCACTCGTAGCAGACTTCCGCTACCAGAAGCGCGCGCTGCTAGTCGCGAGACCCCTTCACACGGCGCGACTCGCAGCGCTACTAGCGGCGGGCGGTGATTCTCGGAAGCGCAGCCGCAGAACTAAGCCAGTGCTGCCGATTGATACATAATTTTGGCAACATCATGCCATAATTTTACGTCAGGCCAACGGCAACACTAACTTTTTAGTTTGTTGCGGGTTACTGTTAAATTCGGTTGTATTGTATGTGCTTGTGAAAATGGATAGGGAAGTTTCCAAAATCGACACTGCGTCCATCTCGATGCACTGCAAGTGACAAACTACCTATTTCGGTTTCACCTGGCAACGCCGGCCGTAGCGCTGCTGAGCGACTTAGCAGTTCTGCCTGCTACACAGTAGCGCCGCAATAACCCGCCACACAATCGCGTACCCTGCCACTTCACGGCGCCACTCTGCAGCGCTGCAAAAACGCCTCGTGAGAAGCCGGCCTTAGTCTTTATTGAAAATAGAATGGCCCCCGCAGTCTAGAAAACGCTCCTACGCGCCTGCGCTTGGTTAAATATAGACCTTACGATAAAGGTATAACGTTATCCAGTTTCATTTGTTCTATATGGCTTCCAAGCATCGACGCTCATAGAAAGGCGTATAGAAGATGAATTGCATTTGAAGTAAGTTATTTAATCTTTTGAAGCAGCTACCAGCTATTAATAAAGTTACCTGAGTCAACGTTATTTTTAATATTCGGTGTGAAAACGAATGCCTTATAGAAGTGGCAGAAGTATAGTCACTACTATTTATACATTTCTGAGCCTCGGGTTTAGAGCCGCTTTGAGTTTTAAAAAAAATCATGCGTTAATATTTCCATTTGATTGAACTGCATTTAAGAAAAGCATTTTTTACAATATCAGTGATAAAATAATATATATGCTAGAATAATCCACACGATATAGTTATTTGTTTCGTTAGTACAAACCCGAAAACGCATTTTTTTGTGCGAATGAAACATACAATTTTTTCTCCAACTACTCATAAACTCGTTAATATGACTTATTATTTAGAATCAAACATTGTAGGTTATATTGTAGAACTGTCATGGCGCAAATAAACAATCACTATATGGGAAAATTAAACAACAACGACGCCGACGGCGATTGCCGAATATTGATGAAGCGTTTGTTTTTTATTTAAAATTTGTCCGATAAAACCCTATCTTCCGTCCATTTTTGTACTAGTGCAAATATGTTTCGAAAAGTGTACAGTTGCCAAGGTATAATTGGTAAACATCCCGAAATGACTTACTTTTTATACAAAATTATTCGACAATATGACGTCTTATTCATGTAGTTGGAGAAAAAAAAAATTAATAAACATTTGTGCAAGTTTTAGGTTACTACCAGGTCCAGTAAGTTTTAAAACGTGACGTTTGAGAGTATCATTAAGGTACTAGCTGTAAAAACTAATTATTTTAATGGCCTTGTAGGCATCCTAATTTATTTTTTACTTATTTATTAGTATGCGCCAACATAAACTGCTAAATTGGAGTTTAGAAGATATTTCTCTCGAGCCGAAAAGTAAAATTTAAAACTGACTGTTGTCTCTCACGCCGACAGCATGATTTATGCACATTGGAAATTCCACCAAAACCTCATTAATACAAACGAGTTGCTAAACTTATTTTTAAGGGCGGTCTAGCGTTTTAACACCCTTTCAGTGTAATTCTTTATTTTCGCCACGCGCCTTTATTTCCTTTGCATTTTGTGCTGATTTTTCCGCGAAATGTCACGGTACGTGTGATCGATGTGGCTGAAAGTCCCATCAATGCTCCAACAGCGAAAATATTTAAAAAATAGTGTAGAAATTGCCACCCTACAGTTTATTTATCCCTGAGATGTTTCAACTTGGAAGATCTGCAGTGAATTATTTGTTTTCAGTCACTCCGACTTTATTGTATCTTGCTCAATTTACTGAATCTAATTAAAGCAGCTCCTTATTAAACATAGCTAACTGAGTCTTGAATGCTTAGAATAGAATTTACAAGGACAAATGGTCTCTTTGTGCAATAAAAGTAGCTATGATTTTGCTGCAGCCATGTCTAGTTAGTAATGTCTCTCTGGTTTTACTGTTGCAGCACTATAATTTCGCATTTTTGTCAAATTTAGAATAGAAAAAGTCGTAAACGAGGTTAATTCCCAAGCAATGAAATCCGCCCGGCGGGCATCACAAAAGCGATGTTTGAATAAAACTCACTTATCGCCGGTTACCAGCTTTTTTACCGGCTCGCAAAGCACTGCAATTAATTCACTCTACTGAAAAATACGTAGCAACTCAATTTTGCTACTATCTCTATTGGGAAATGAAAGTTTGTGTTCAAGGCTTTTCACATCTGGAACAGAGCAAGCTTATTTATTAACTTCAGAGTGCAATCTGTTCTAATTTTAGCTCATCATAAGTATATAGAAACCTTTAAAAACCTGTTAATTGGTTTAGATGCAATATATGCAGTATATGCTAATTATGTAATTATTATTTATTTTGTCAAAAGAAATGGGCCATCGACCAGGAAGAATCGTAACATAGTATAGTATGATCAAAAATTATTTTCTTCTAGTATGGCTATGGAATAGCTCCTAATTTATGAATGCAACGATAACTAACTTAAAAGTCAAATGTCAAGTTAGACATTTAAGTAAAAACATTGTTGCATTTATAAATTAGGAACTATTCCACAGCCATACTAGATGAAAATAATTTTTGATCGTACACTATTTCCTAATGGTTGCTTTCATGTTTATACGATATGCAGCTGACAAAACAAGGAATGGTAGAGTAAAAATTAAGTTATTTATATTTACGTAACCATACACCTGTGTACGGTAACAAACGGTAATGAATTTAATGTTAGCAACGTAACATTATAACAGTATCCACAGTTTTACACATTGTTATAAGATAAAACGATTTAAGATATCGTCATAAACTAACAGAAGATTTTATATCTCAGTTTAGGAGCAAGAGATTCTATATTGTGTTTGTTCTCCGAATTTTAATATGTAGTTGCTCCACAAGGGTACAGGGAACCTTAGCGCCACCTGCTGATCGAAAATCTGGAGGTGCAAGCTACAATATAACCCGACTGGTGACGTCACGGAAACGAACAAAATAGAGCAATTTAGCCCTGCAGCAGCACCTGAACTATTCGCTGAAAATTATCATGATATATCAACTTCGATGTAACCTACTGCTAAGTAATTAGGTTATGCACAATTCAAAACTCTGTAAATTACATTATATCATAACACTTAGCAGAAGACATCAAGGCGGCGTAGTTCGGCAAATACAAAAAGTGATAGGAGGCCGCAAAATTCAAATTGTGGTAGACGAGAGATGGGATACGGACCCCGGGTCGATGCTAAGACGAGAAGCCTTATAGAAAGAAAAATTCGAAGTAATTCGAAGGGGAAGCACTTCATGGAAATATTTTAAGAGCTACAGTACGTCATAGATACTTTGAAAATGCTCATCTCGTCGAAAAATTAAAATGTCAAATTCGCGGAAATTCGAGATCATGCTCTCATGGCACAATCCACTTTCAGATGAGAAGAAACGGGTCGCGGCACGCGTTCGAAACGTCAAAAATTAGCTAGATAACGGCTAGAAGCGCCGAGGCCGATGAATGAAAACATGTGTTCTTTGTAAAAATTTTAAAGTTTAGATGTTTAAAAGCAAGAGATTCGATGCCAGTTTACTCTTGAGGCCCCATCGCCGAGCTATTCATTATCAGCAGCCGAAGGTTATAGTGTGGAATAGCTATACAAACTTTGCACAAGCACCTGGCTTTCATTGAGCTGTATGGACATGGTTTTGCTTCTGGTCAACTCGGAATACACCTGTCTTCAATCTTTTCTCTCGCGTTGAAGAACTGGGCCACAATATAGCTTGCGACCTCGACATAACCTGCAATTATGGAATTTTTTGTAACCTGTAGTGTTTTGCTTTAATGCTAATATATTCGTCAAATAACAGATTCTCGTCCTATCTACATAAAAATAGTATAACTTAGAACTTTCCCGTGTAGGGCAAATAGTTTGATTCAATCAAGTCACTGTATACTTAAGATAATTTTGCAGTGTCAAGGTTAAACCAGAATTTGAGTGATTTGGATGTGTCGCATGTTCCATCAAAGTTATTGTTATTTTATTGTTGGATCTTGTGAAGCATCTTTGCAAGAGCCTTGAAATTTAGTTTGGGGTTTCACTTCATGTTTGAACTTGCTTGAATTAAGCCTACATATTCCTCTATTTGTAAGACATTTCGTTAATTATTCTCTCTACCCGATGATTTGAAACCGAATTATGATTTTAATTAATTGCTAAGCATGTACCTGGTTTTGTAATGGCCTACTCTGGACCAAGTACTTGGGGTCTATAGGACCTATTCTTTGGTTATGAATAACATGAGAATGTTCTTGCATACTGATCAGTTGTTCTCCCTCTTTTACAGGAATTGGTCTAGTTGCTACTTGACGCCCATATTTATTTTGTTACAGTACTGAGACTGTCATTTCAACCCACGACAGGTTCCGGCTGAGAAGTCTGCTGCCTTTACTTCTACTTATCTGTCAGAGTGACGTAACACTATCACGTTTAATAAACCTGTGGCTCTATCTATTTATACACTTCCTGTTTATTAGTGTGGCTCTAAATATTTTCTATAATACTTTTCATCAGCTATCTCTTGTGTGACAATTATTTGCTCAAAGATATCCAATATCTTCTATCCGAATGTTTCTTTTACTATTCCCTGCTTTTGTAACTTTATATAGATTTCTTAAATGCTTCAACATTTTCATGGTTGTGGGGCCTTTTACAATAATAAGAACCAATTTTATTTTTTCTATGATGATTTTCATACCCAGGTTCTTGTGAGGGGTGTTATATCTTGTGTATCATGGCGCACCGTTTGGTTTAGCTAATCGGATCTTGTTCATGAGTTTATCTCTAAACATTTTTTATACTCTTGTCTATCTGCTAGATTTTTGATGTCCGTTAATTACTTACGAAACTTATATATTATTTTGGTAGTTGTTTTTAAATTTTATATATTTTAGTTAAGTGCTTCCACATGTTCATCATTGTGGAGCCTTATATTATTTTTCAGTTATGCTTTCCATACAAAGGTCGTTGTAGAAGTTATTGTTATTGTACTATGGCTTGGTTTAGTTAAGCGAATCCTGTTCGTCAGTATATCTCTAAACATTTCCTGAATTGTAGTCTATCTGCTATACTTTTTGTGGTTGTTATTTGCAAAGCACTTCTCTTATCTTATCGTTATTTGCAGTTTGTCTTTTAGTCCTATTAGGTGCTTCGACGTTTTCCCGATTGTAGAGTCTTATTATGCCAGAAAGCAATCTTTTGATGATTGCCCTTCCAAGATTCTTGTGGAGGTAGCTTTTTTTATGAATCATTGGCATTGGTTGGTTTAACCAAATGAATCCCGTTCGTCAGTCTACCTTCAATAGTTTCCCAATCAGTTCGTCTACTTATGAGGTTTGCGTTATTTTTACTTTTATTATTTGCTTCTGGATGGAGTCATATCGTTGACTGCCCTGAATCGTGATCATATCCTTCCTTGTCGTATATAATGTTTGCTAACACATGTTGAGATATAAAGAAGTCAACTGGGTAACCAACAAGAAGATTTTATAACAATTTGATTTGTTGGTTTGCTAGGTATTGTTGTTATTCGTTATATGTTCGCACGGGAAAGGCTATACCCCCATTTCGACATAAGAAAATGTAACGTTTTTTATTACTTAATTGGAAAGTTTTAAATCGCCTGTGTATATTGTATTCTTCTAATTAAGGACTTCCATTCATAGTTTTTTTTATTAATTTAAATTATGTTTTCTCTACGAAGGATTTTAGAAAGGAGTGATTCAGATACTTATTTTCGGTCCTAATTTTTTGCATTGTGAACAGTGAAATACTATTTCAGTTGATAATGCGTAGAACTACTGCTATCAAATTCATATTTTGTGCATGCAAGTGCAGCCTATCCAAATTATTTTACAAATAACATTTTCTTTAATGTAGCCGTTAGGTTTTTATTCCTCTTCTTGCTTTACTATTGTAAAACCATTCTTTCTTTCTATTTGAAGTGCATCCTTTTTCAAATTATTAACCAGTATTGCTAAAAGGTTTTACGTTCTAAATTTATGTAACTAAGAACTCCATAAAATCTAAATTCTGTGGATTTGACAATAGTCGTTTGTTAACATTAAACGCCTAAATTTTGAAGTTTTTTCACATTTTTTTTATTGAAAAATAGAAATAGCATTGGCTTGATTTAATGTTGTGGTTGTAGTACTACCTGTATTATAGACAGGAAAAGTATAATACAGCTCAAATTCGCATTTTAAGGGTTGACCACTAGCAAAAATTAATGCCGATATTTTAGGGTAATACAATTATTGAATATTGGTAGTTACTTCAAATTGTATGAGAAATGGGTTAAAATACATAAAATACATCTACTGTAAAGTCAACAAATAAACTAAAACTGGTTTGAAGTCAGGACGAAAACTTAAGGATATATTAACTTCCGATAATTTAATGGGTAACTACTTTATAGAGTACTTGATTCTACGATATAAATAAAACCTGAAGCACCAGGCAGGACAGGACAGCTTTAGACTCCCAAGCTTTTACCTTGTTGATCGAAGAGTATCTGGTTTGGTATTTGACTTTACACTCTACAAGCAACGGATTCTGCAATATGTTTTCACTATACGAGCATGGTGCATAACAACTCGGCTTGTAGCGATCGAGTCTTTCAAGTGCAGTCGATAGCAAGTGTTCGTGCTATAGAGATACTCGGTAAACGTAGCAATATCAGAGCGGAGGTACAGAATAAATCTCGTTCGGTGTACACAGGGATGGAGACCCAGCCGACAGGCATAACTTTATACAAATTACGAGAAGAAACTCAGTCGTCAAATTCGAGTTTAAAATAAATTAAAAAGATTTAAAAAGCAGTACATGGTGCTATGTCTAAGCTAGTAATTGATATCTTTCGTGAAAATTGATATGAGATCGTATTACAATGCTACAAAACCGACGATGCCTTACAATACTGTTTTTAGCCAATATGTAGCGACGTGAATTTGTGTCGCAAGCTAATATGTGTGAGTCGCTGATCATTTTTAAAATACCGTTTTATTTAATATGTACAAACAATTAGTTATCTTGTTCTAAAACATATATTAAAGATGAATTTTAATAAGTTATCACAATTACATGATTATTATATTTTGTAATTATTCCTAAACCTAAGAGTGATTTGGAGCAATAGCTCAATAGGATTGATCTCACTAGCAACCACCAATCGTTTGTTAAAAATTATTGTTTGCTATCACCATTTTTATGGAAAAAGAGAAACTGACTGCATTAACGAATATTGGCAATATAACATTAGTAATAAGTTTATTATGCAAATATTTTCTACAAGCATTTTAATGTACCATTGTGAAGCTTTCAAAATCACACTTGTAATATAGAATTCCTTCAAATGATATTCCAAAATTACTCCTAATTTTGAGCGAATTTGAGTACTCTGTTAGTAAAACTTGTGGTGTATGTATGCGTTTGTAGCCATGCTGTGGTTCGAATTCCACTGCTGCAAAATATACTGTAATGAGGCGTTCGGTAGCCTCGTCGTTGTTATAACGTGCACAATTATTTTCGCGGTGGTTTCCAGCTAGTTCAGTTTATAATAAAAGAACTCTTTGTTTCCCCTAGTTTAGGTTACGGATATTTAATGCAAAAATGTCCCAGAAGTTAACCCACTAGAGCTCAAAACCTGAAATTATATGCTACAAGCATTTACTCAAATAAAAGTCAATCTCGTCACAATCGGTGTAAACCAAAGATATATTGGTTTCAAATACACACAAATAATAGTAGATTATATTATAAGTGGGAGAAATGCATCATTATTTGCGAGTGCGAATTTTTAATCGCGAGTGCCCCAGCACGAGCGATACAATTTCTCACGAGCTTATAATGGCATTTCGCTCACGTGTGATATACGACGTTTTATCTTACAGTAGCAATTCGTATGCCTAAACAGTTTGAGCCGTCAGAATATGTCGCAAAACAGACAATAAATAGTTACAGTAGCACCTATTACCATACATTATACAACTATTTTCAGTGACTAAAATGAAGTTTTATTCACTAGTGAGTATAAAATACATTATACAACTGTTTTCAGTGACTAAAATTAAGTTTTACTCACTAGTAGGTATAAATCCTTTTATACTCACTAGTGAAGAAAACTTTATTTTAGTCACTGAAAACAGTTGTATAATGTATGGTAATAGCTGCTACTGTAAGATAAAATAATAAAACAAGTAGCACTACACATAAAACGAATGGCCATCGACGAACCCCACGATTTTAATCAGTAACATAAAAACTACGGACACTATAACTTGGTTCTATGCGCATTTACCTTGTATTCATAAAACAATACTGAAATAGCAACGAAATAGCTGTCCTTAATGCGCAAATATTGCCTGAAGTCGGTCCTGTACACGTTATTTCGCCCAGACTGGTGATGTAACCGCATACTCTTCGTCATAGGTTGGCAAAAGCGCCTTCGGCCACATCCATAAAAACGTCACTGCTTTGGAAAATGCGATGAGTCAATGTTGCGCAATTTGTTAATTGCCCAAATTTTACACGGTAA
Source organism: Agriotes lineatus (assembly GCA_940337035.1). Classification (NCBI taxonomy): domain Eukaryota; kingdom Metazoa; phylum Arthropoda; class Insecta; order Coleoptera; family Elateridae; genus Agriotes; species Agriotes lineatus. Next base: position 1,736,899 of record OW679196.1, on the reverse strand, counting down.
TACACCAATCTTAAAGGCTAGAACCGCCCTCTGGAAGTTTTTTTTTTGCTTCTACTGGCGATGCTGTCAGCTTTTACGTGCACTGCTACTTCTTGGGCACTCAAAACTACCATGACACCGGGCTCGAAGCTTCAGCTCTTGAAGACGAGACGTGATTTCAAAGCATGCATCAAATGCACTTTTGCGGCGCCCGGCGGTAGCCCAGTTTGGCAATGCGAAGAAACTGACTCTTCCATTGAGGTGCCTCGTTAGGAATGCCGCTTCTCCTGTTCACGTTTATTACACTTAATCTTCTTCTTGCGTTTAGTAACTCACTTCCGTCGACGCTTGCAAAGCCGCACCCATAACACCGCAGTGTGTAAATGACGGAAATTAACGTACACTGGCGATAGTTCCAAACTTACCTACAGCTATCTACATATTACAATATACAAACATACAAACTGGCTGTATATTGGAAGAGTAGGAACCACTGTTACTGAGTACCGGTGTAGTTGGGCCAAATCCCGTTTGAAATGCCACCCCAGGGATTTTATCAATAAGCAAAATTCCTGTCGTTGCTGACTACAACAATACCCTTATAATTATTTCACTCCTAAGAAATTGAACTATCCAGAAATGAGGGTTTCCATAATATATTTTCCAGCTTTTCCTAGAAAAAAACAGATTTATTTTTCAACACACTATTTTATACATTAATTAAACAGCTTTTGGGCTTGCATCATTGTATTCACAAAAAAAATATCCATGTTACACTTAAATTTTGAATGAATCTGATTTTCTGCGCTCACGCTTGTTGCCGTATCCACTCATGTTAGTTTGATAAAAAATCCTTCGTGCAAGCACTAATTGTTTGTTTCACTGTAAATCGTGGCCAGTAACACTAAGGTATACAAAAAAAAGGTACATTTTATTTCAACCGTGCAGAGTTACGGCCTACACAATTGGTAAGAGTTTAGGATTGCCGGTAATTTTTGTAAACAGCCTAATTTTGAACTACCAATGGGCAGTTAAATTCTCAGATTTGACTACCTTAGATCCTTTTGAGGAAGGATATATTAAAAATTTGCAGTGACGTAGTTACTCCACTTTTAATTGTTTCTTTAGCTGCAAGGCTTTGCAATAGATACAAAGTACAAACAGATACAGGGCTGGCGTGTTGTGAGTACTAATAATATTCAATAGCAAATTTCCGACATACAAAGAACAAGATGCATATCTTTGTAATTTTAATAAAAACTACCTTCCTAAGGGAAAATTTCGTTTACGATGCGTAGCAAGTTTGCAGGTCTTTGAGTGAAGTAAAAGTGATTCTCTCACAATAAATGTACCTGGAAAGATACGAAAACAAATTTGTGTTATTTTTAAGGGCACTACCTGGTGTTTGTCTTCCAGTGTGTGCTGGAGAAATATTTTCTTCGTCAGTAGAGGCATATCTCTTCGCCCATTGTGGGTGTGCTAATTTTGAGTATTTGGACCTATCTGGTTTCGTAGTCTCTGAAAGCTTATATCTACACAACACATGCAAACTTGGTCTTAATTCACATATGCAGGCAATTTATAACTTAGTATAACATATTAAAATTTGCCCTAAATTACATTTGAACCACTAAATTACTGGATTAGTAAAACGTATTCAACTTAGCTTCGTACAAGAGGTTCGATAAATCTGTAGGAATGCAAGCGGGGTTGAACGAAGATCGTTGGCCACGAACAATAGCCCGTCAACGGCGAACGTTTTGCCTGGAACTAGAAATTGAAAGTAGGAAATGGCTGGCGATCGGGGTTTGATATAACCAAAATAGGCAGCTGAATTATTTTCTAAGACTTCGTCGGGAAGAATGGACAAAGGAGCTCAGATATTGAGTACGAGCAATCGCCGCTGATATACAGGCTGGCAACGGTGCACTTATTTTGATCTGCGCCGAGATCGGAATTTCAGATTGGTAGGCTGCATTTGAGCGCGTGGAAATATTCGATAAACGTCGTAATGAATCACAGTTGGCACTGTAAGGGTTTCCGAAGGAACTACACTCACGAAAAGATGCCACTCAAATACAAGCACTAGACGAGTGTTGCAGTTTCTTCGAGCCATCGCCACGTACATTGTCCTCAACCCAGCGTAACAACTTTGTTAGTATTGTGGCTAAATCTTAGAAACGAGGAAGTAATAGTACTTCACATGTGTTCTGGCTGGTTTTTCAGCTATTGTTGTTGCACGTAAGAAACTACTTGTATACCAGAAATGTACTTCATTTCGTCGCGAAGTTGAAAACGGCAGCTGCAATATGGTTCTAACGTTTCGAGAAGCTTGAGATAGAAAGCAAGTGTACGAGTTGTATGGGCCTTTCAAACGATATTACTTAAAATGCGAGTACCATTGATGCACTTGCGTTCTACCTAAAAGTCATCCTCAAAAGCTTCGCGAAGCATTAAAAAAATTAACTGCTGTTTCTTATAACGCAAAACAAAGCCTCACACTTACCTTTGGTTCTCATCACGAAAATTGTCAAATTTTCTTGCCGACCGACATTTCAAAACAAAACGACAGAAAACAGACCAGTCAATTTAGGACCACGCTACTTGGCAGAATGAGTCAAAACAGTATTGACTCATGACCACTACTTCACATTCGAATTACGGTTTCGCTTCGACACTCCTCTTAAAACCGCCAAAAGATTTATAAGATCATGAATAATACATATTTGAATCTACAAATTCGAAGAAGCATTTTTTGTACATAGAAGTCTTAAGTAGCTACTTCTAAACTGCGATATTCTATTAAATTTTCTTCTGGAGATTGCTACCTCACAAACACGAATTTACGACCTAATTGCGAAATATATCTAGAATACGCGGCTCTAACTCTGTCACGATGGCGGTAACAAAAGGTTTGCCGGCTAGAAGAACTTAGTCGAGAGAGCGGGTTCTTTTCCACCTTTGAGTTAGGACAGGATTCCGATAACGAAATAAAGCGATGTTCAGTAAATGGTGCTTCACCACATTCGGACTAGATCGGGAAAAACAACATCAACAACAATGTAGAAGTAAGTGCCTCACCTTTCTACTTCTACCTTGGCACAACTTGAGGTAGCTATTGCACAGCTGCATTGAACATACCTTTCATTGCGTTCATTTACATCATAAAATAAAACACAAAAAAACATACAAACATCAATGAAAAACATGTAATTAACAATAAATTTTATTAAAGTAATAAAATATGTGAATAACAATGAACATGAAAATGTTTACTGGTTATGTTAAAAATAATAGACAAAAGGGGTTAGTTGGGTTAAATGGTGACGTTTAAACTACACACGTGACAAAAATGATAACAGTTGACAGAGCTACATTCAAAACAGTATTAACTCTCAATGGTACAAAAGAATACGCTACACAAACAAGATTTATCAACCTTCATACAAATAGCGACGACGCAACGACAATAGTTACTTGACTTTACAGTGCAAAACAACATATCAACAATAAAATTTGACGGTAAAGCTAAGAATTCACTTTAAAACTGTAGTGTCTGTTTGACATCTTACACTTTAAACAACAAAAGCATAGCTTGGCAGGAAAACACTTCACTATACATTTTTTAGGCTAACATATACCTTGAGTTTGAGGAATCCAGACGTTACATATTGGGGTCCAATTCTGGCTGCGTGTCGCATCGCAACTATGTCTCAAAAAGAACGGAAACGACAGGAAACTGTTGGAAACCGCATGAAAGGGCGACAATCGAGAGAATGCGAGCGGTATAACATCCCCAAGATAAGGGTTGACTTGAACGAACCCCGGGCAACAAGCAGACGGCGGTACGGTATTGGGTATTCGTTCTACTGGTAGGTTTAGCACACGGTTGAGAATTCCCAATATAATCCACAATAAGTGTGAACGGAGTTGTTTAGTTCCAACGGTATAGGAGACTCGGCTAAACGTTCATCTTTAACTACTATGCACTGAGCTCGAATTGCCGGTGACGAGGTAGTTTTACAACTTGGTACAATTTTGACTTACGTTGCAAAGCAGCTGAAGCCGGCGTATGCGGACACAACTCCCAACACCTCTGAACGAGTTGCAGGCCGAACGCTGAGTGAGCCTCCGCTCTAAGATCTCAGAAGCCATAATGAATTGCGCAGCAGCTACTTAACTTGATACTTGTCCCACTCGGAAAATTTCATACTTATACAACTAAATTCCATATGGACCATGCAATCGCCTGAATGGAACCAGGAACTCATTAAAACGTAATAAAAGCAGATGACATCACCGATGCAGCATGCGAGGGCAGAACAAAACTTGCTCTGTAAAACAAGCGTACGGAGAATTAAATTGAAGAGGTTTGATTACATCACTAAACTACGTATTTAGCTTAAGTTATGCGGAAAATACAGGAACGTACTAATTTCGAAAAATTGTCTTTACAATTTATTGTTCGAAAAATGGCTATTATGTTTCATTTACTAAACAGTTCTTATATTAATTCCTTCGTCACTTCCTTTTCTGAAATCGTGTTTTAGATTTGTAGTACGAAGGTAGTATATGGTAAATTTATAATACCATCTAAAATAACTTTTTGGCCGAGTACCGACCAAGTTTTACACATGATTCTTCACTTGAAGATTACCTCATCGTCCAAAAAGGTCATAATTGCATGAGTATCAGTCTTGACAGTACAAAAGTTGTTATGGAAGTATTTCATACTTAACTTTGCTGAATGTCAAGCTCGCTATATGTGGCCTAGCATGCAGAAGTCTAACGTTTCGTACCGACTAACTCGGTTGTTCAGTTAGGTAATTGGCTTCATTCTCTTCCTTAGTAGTGACGAATAATAAGTTGTAGTAGTTGTTCCTTTCTGAGTTGTTTTTGAATCATCTTTTCAGAAGGCGGCATAATTTACTCATTTTGAGTTGTAGGAATTGGTCGTGGTTCTATTGCATACCTTTTCGTAACGCGGGAATGAAGTGGTGCGCGCAAAATCCATCCTACCTTAATATCGGCTGTAGAACACTTAATCCTTCTCTTTCAAATCGTTTTAGAAGCACCCTGGAAACCCCAATGCGATGTCATTTCTCTTCTGGAGTAGGAAGAGCGGCAACACAGCGAACGCATTTCTGTATCCAAGTTATTTGTCAATAGCTCGTTGCATGCAACCGATACTACTAATTTGAATGAGTATAGTATTCCAACCAAAAATTGGAAAGCTATTTAAAATCCAGTACACCATGAAAGGTGTAAGTCATGTCTAAGTTGGTTTCATACAATCAGTAAATAATATTCTAATGTCATTCAGCTTTCAAGTAATGACAGTTCATCTGCAAACTCCACATGAGACTGTTTTGTTAAGGCATTGCAATATTGTGCATGATTTAAGTAGGTACTAGTTGAGTTTTTAAAACCGTATAGTGCATAGAAAATATTGAAAAACGTATATGTCTTCCAAACTTCCCAATGCATCTGTCAAATATGAAGGTTATTATTATAAGTGTCACTGAATGACAATCAAACAGTAATTTTCTGAATTAAATTACGAAGTGACTTCTTGTTCTCAATGCTGGCCTGATTTTAAATAGCTTTCCAATTTCTGGTTGGAATGCTATCTATATAACGGGTGTTCATAAACAGTCGTCATCCCAGTTGCTTTGAAAAACAAAATGTTATGTCTTTGATCAATTCGTGCAACACAATGAAACGTCATTGAGTACTGTCATACCGCATATTTTCTCAATTTTAATAGACATACGTTTCTGAAGTCAAAACCTACTGGGATGACGACTGTTTATGAACACCCGTTATTTAAAACGTGAAGCGTTTTCTTTCGACATCTATTTTGAGACTTCCACCGGGCCGATTTCGATAATTCTTTTTTTAAATGAAAGCCGTCACCGTGTAGATGTGCAAATAACTGCATACATTTTAGAGAAAAACCAAAATATATTAGCACGCAAGTGACGTAGCTACAGCGCTATAGCTGTGGAACAACGCCTGCTATATTATGAGAAACGTCAAAGTACATATACAGTGACAGCGAATTTTTAACAAAATTTCAATCTTTTCTTTCGAAAAGTAGCGTGTATGAGTGAATCTTGACTGTACATCAGTTCATTATTAATCGAATGAACCTACACATCGCCCATTCTCATGCAAATTGGAAATGGAGAATATCACACGATTACAGGTGAAAAGGATACAATAATTAAAATACATCATTGCAGAAATATTTGGTAATAGTTTGTCAACTCTTGAGAACATCTTTAGTATCAACATTGCGACGAAATTAACCACAAAATTATATATCTCAAAAACAAATATTTGAGTGTGATTACATTTGCAGATAGTGACGACATTTTACAATTTCTAGATTCGTTAAATTTCAGTGGAATACCTCTACATTGCTTAACACTAAAAATAGCAGCAATTGTTATTCTCTTGAAAAAATTAAATGTGTACTGGTTTACTAAATGGGACAGGATTAGTGGTAGGCAATTTATACGAGAACTGTTTAGATTTGGAAGTATTAAATCGGCAAGCTACAGGCAGAAGAGTATTACTACCGCATGTAGATTAAACACCTTCTGATATTACATTACCTTTTTGCTTTCGGAGAAGACAGCTTCCTGTACGCCTAGAATTTGCGATGACAATTAATAAAACACAAGGACAAAGTAGCAAGGTATTTCGCACAACGGGTATTTAGCCATGGTCAATCATACCGTATGATCGAAAACTTGTAACCTCTAGAGAGCTGTGGATTTAAAAAAAAAATAAATTTATGTTGGCAGTGATGAGTAAAGCTACTTAATAATATAACCTATACAATTTTAACAACTAAACTTAACTTTTACAGGATGTTTAATGCCGAGCACTAAGTGGTGCTGTGCATGGAAAATGCAGCAAATCATTTTGAACAGCTGCAGTTGTTTTTGATGTATTCAACAAGAATGTTTGTATTTGTTGAAATGACAATTTCTGACATAACCTTAAATTGACAGATATAAAATGCCAATGTGACTTTTACTACCACCACTGCCAAGAAATTTTTTTGACAAAATAATTCCACAGCCCTCTAGAGGTTAATAGTTTTCGATCATACTGTATGTAGCAATGTCACAGGTGCGTTGTTTTAAAAACTTAAAAATCAAAATTTTACCTAATGGATCGTGCCACACGTTAAACATTGTCTACAAAAAAGTTTTATAAGTTGCAAAATATTTTGCAATGGGTGGTTTTTTATTTACTGTGATTTTACTAGCTCGACGATGATATTTAAATGGCAGTTACTCTGAAGATAAATATAAGTACATATTATAACAGTGGTTTTTCAAAATACAGTATCACAAACATTTCAAAATAAAGTGCTACGTATAGCGACAAACGCTCCTTGGTTTGTTCGAAATACTGAAATACACCAAGATCTACAAATCCCTACAGTGCAGACGTACATAAAAGAGTGCATTAAAACTTTTCACAGTAAACTTAGTGAGTGCTCAGGCGCTGTCCACTACGTGCTAGCAGAAAAATCTATCCATCAACGAATTAAACGTAAACTACCGCAGGATCTACTATCATCAGACGACTAACTTAGCGACTGAGTACCTTTCGTGAAGACGCCCTCACAACGCCAATATTGAGAGAATTATCAGTGTAAAACAGTGAACGATTCTGTGTATAGCTATTAAGCTGGTCCGGAAAACTTTAAAGGGAAAAAAATACAGTATTAGTACAATAAGGACATATTGCCTGGAATTTACATAAGGGTTCACCTAAGAGGATATTCCAAGGCCGAATAGTTTTCCAAACTTCTGTTGAAACTCGGCAACGAAAACCTATGTCAAGCAGTGACAGATATCGCCAACCACACTAACATAATATATTCAAGAACATAACAGCCAAACCTGTGTCCTGGCTTCGAAAAAGGGCGATTATCACTCTGAAGAATTATAAGGCACTAGAAATCAACAACACGCGCCTCGGAGCCTTTCATTTGGAGGAGAAGATCTATCAGTCGATTAACACTGTGATGGAGGCATAGGACACAGTGCACTACCACGTTGAGTTTCTCCTCACTCTCGACCCTCCCGGACTTCGTCCAAATCGCCTACCTTTGAAAGTTAGAGCACCCATTATACTACTGAGAAACGTGAAGACTCCCAAACTCGACTTCCGGTGAAAGCTCCGCATCAAAATGTTACTGAGGCCACAATTTTCATAAGTTTTGGAGAAAGGGAGACAGTCTTCATTCCTCGAACACCTCTTATTTTTTCAGACTACTCTTTTCAATTTAAGAGACTGCACTTTACCGTCAAAATCTGCTTCACCATGTCGATCAACAAGGTGCAGGGGCAATCGGCTGAATCAGGCTGGGGTCAACTTGAGGGAAGACTATACAATATCGTCTACAAAGAAGTTTTTTTTACTATCTATTCGACGGGATTGAATTTTACTTCACAGATCGTTACATAATAGCATGTAGGGAAGGTAAAACGTTGTAATTTGCCATATTAATTCTTTTTACAAATAGGGTCAAATTATTTTCAGGGCTTTTCGAAATTCTTCCCCCCTAAGGAGCCAACTGTGGTAGACCTGTTTTTCTAAAGATCTATAACACGGAAATTACTATACATGGGAAGCTGAAATTCGACATATTAGTTCGTTTTACAAATCAGATCAAGTAAATTTCTAGGTTTTGCAGAATTCATCCCCGAAAGGGGTTAAATGGGACAAATCTTTTTTTCTAAATATCGCCAAAAGGAAACTACTACAGGCAGTAAGTTGAAATTCGGCATTTTAGATCGTTTTACTGATCGGAAATAATTTTTAGGGTTTTTTGAAATACATTTCCTCAAAGTGGTTAAATAGGCCAGAAGTGTTTTTCTAAAAATAGCCACAAAAAACCTACCACAGGCCGGAAATTGAAATTCGGCATATTAGATCGCTTTACAAATTAGGTCAAATCAATTTCAGGCGTTTTCAAAAATAACTCCGGAAAGGGTTAAATGCGGTAGATGTGTTTTTCTAAAGATCGCCATAATACGGTAACTGCTGCAGGTAGAAAGTTGATTCGGCACAGTAGTTCGTTTTACACATCGAATCAAGTCATTTTCAGGATCTTTCGAAATGTATCCTCTCAAAGGGATTAAATGAGGTAGATGTGTTTTTCTATAGATCGTCACGAGATACAGGTAGGAAGTTAAAATTTGGCATATTAGTTCGTTTTACAAATCATGTCATACCATTTTCAGGGTTTTGCAGAATGTATCTCCTCAAAAGAGTTAAATGAGATAAAACTGTTTTTAAAGATTGCCGTAACGAGCGAACTAAAACAGACATTTGGCATATTAGATCGCCAAATAATTTTCAGGAAATTTTGAAATTCACACCAGAGGTTGTTACGGTGTAAATAGTCTCTTAGCTGTTGGTACTGTGTGAACAAACCTTTAGTGCCGATATTCGGTTCGCGCGCATCGAAATTCGTTAGGTTGGCGATTATTTTTTTTTTGTGGTGTTCGGATTTTGCAAACTCATTGCACTTTGGCCTTCGTCTCATTTTTACAGCGAAGCTAGCAGCTTGCACGGTTTTTCGCATTCTATAATCTGATGGAGGAGTTAGTCTGCTTTTGATTCTTTGTGTGTCTCACGCCGTTTGACGGAGTTTTGGTGTAGAAGTGAATATTTGGACATTTAAACCCTCGCCAATTGGCGGAGTTAGTTGCAAACAAGCTTCTGCAAAAAAAATCCGTACACATGGCCTATATTCGTGGGGCGAGTTATTTTGAAGTTTTATCCGCTTTCGCGTGAAGGGCATGTCGCTTATTTAAACGATTTTCTAGCTGTTCCTACCCTACCAGCGGCCCTCAAAATTCTCAATTTTAGCCCTAAAAAACGAATATTGCGATGAAATCGACAACAAAATTAGATCTCTCTTGCCTGAATATGAAAAGCAATATTGAGTGTGAATACAATTATATCACTGAATGACAACATTTTATAATTTTCACATATAATTACATAAGAGCATTAATTCTTTCCGGAATTTTTTTTTTGAGTGCGTTCCAACAACGTCGTATTAATTTGCCAGAGCGGGACGCGAGGGCAAATTAGGACGTTGTTGGAATGCACGAAAAATAATTTCCGGATATGAATTAATGCTCGAATGCAGATTCGGTAAGAAAATCGTAACGACACAAACCCTAAAAAGAAGTAATGTCTACCTACAAGAAATTTCCAAGAAATTTTGTTGTTGTCTTGGTTACGGCTCGTGAACTAATTTTCCTATTGGTCATTAATGAGTGTCGTACGATTTTCTATGGAACTTCTAGATTCGTTAAATTGCAGTGGAATATATCCACATTGCTTAACACCAGAAATAGGATCAATAGATATTCCCTTGAACATTTTAAATGCGTTTACTGGCTTAATAGTTGAGATAAGATTTATTTGAGAACTGCTTAGATTTGGTATTAAATGGACAAACCACAGTCCAGGCAGAAGAGTATTAGTACCGCGTATAGATTAGCACATTCTAATATTGCACTACCTTTTTCCTTTCGGAAAAGGAATTTTTCTCTGCATTTGTCATTTTCCATGACAATTCATAAATCATAAGAACAAACTGTGGATAAAGTGGGGAATATATCGAATTTGCCACAACCGGTATTTAGAAATGGTGAGGTATATGTAGCCATATCACGTGTGAGTAGTTTTAAAAACTTAAACATTTAAATGTTACTTAATGGATCCTGCCACACGTTACAAATACGTTTTGTAACTTGCAAAATATTTTGCTACGGGTCTACTAGTACCCATTTTAAAACGTGTAACATAATTTGATCAGTAAACCGTCAGAGTACTGAACTTCGTCTTGCACCTGCATTGTATGCTGCGTATTAACAGAATTTCGGGCTCGAAGTTTTAAAATGGACACTCAAGTTTGCGGTCTTATTGGATGCGACAGATTTTTATATGCTCCTGCTGATCGGTTATACATCACTCATGTTTTGACAAGAAAGAATTTACAAACTGTGTTTTTTCTTGGTCTGGCCAAAATGTCAATCTTTTGAGGTTTTTCTCCACCCAGGATTCGATTATCCGCTTTGTGCAACCCAAGGATCAACTAGTTGTTCATACTGACAGCTACTAAATAAAAATAACGAACATGAATTGTTTGACACACGCTTATTCGATTTTTCAAAAAAAAGTTTTTCTGTTTATTATTATTCACTTAGATTGCATAGGTGGAGAAGGGTTGATCTCTAAACTATCCTCAATTTCAAAAGTTTTTTAATACAATTTTCCCGGGGATATACAAATTCAGCTGAACTGGAATATGATGTTAATAAAATGAATCCAATTGAATTTTCTTTCAATTGTGTATATAGAAGTTGAAAATGGCAAGTAAACGTTGCCTTTATTTCGTTGGAGAGCTCTTTGCGCTGGAGAGCTAAATAGCAGAATTTAATACATAAGGGAAGTCTATCCTCCAGGTCTTCCAATTTGAACTGCGCTTGTGCTATGTAAATTTGTAGATTCTCAATTTTATGCAACTTCCAGCCCCTTTGATGTCACGATTTATACAAAACTAAGTTCTTAAAGTAATAACCAGGCAATTCCTTGCTGCAGTCTCCCACCAATCGACAGCGTTTAATATTCAAGATCCGTTTTTCTCATTATTCCCTTCACAATTCCAGGCTCTCTTCGAGCAAGTGCGAGTTCCCAACAAGCACGATAAATAAATTTATCAGTTTAGGCTCGGAACGAGCGTTTGATTTAACTGATAGCCGATCGCCTTTTGGAGCGAAAACAGAAAATTGAACTGCCAGTTCTCGTGCAAACGAGAACGGTCGACGGTTTTCGCGGCCAAATGCGATAAGATAGCATTTGATGGAAAAGTTTCGTTTGTTTGAGCTCTAGTATTAAGTTACTAATAGTGAACACATTATCTGTAATAAGATACCTCGCCTGATTCGAAACCGTGCTTCCAAATCGGTGGTAATAGCTCGGGTTTCATCAAATTGCGTCCATATTATTGTGATCCATTTTTGTAATAGGCGAAACGGCTTCCAATCGCGCTGCTCGGAAAACGAGCGTCAGGTCGTAGACTACTGCGTTGTGCATTAGGTTATAAACTTCGTAGGAATGACAACTTTATTACGGGCTTTTAGTAAAGTTTGTCTAAGCCTAATCCAATTATGCGGAATTCTGCTTGCGATGATCCTAACTTTGACACCTACACTACTGAGCTTATTTAATAATTACTCTGGAAGCTGCTTAACCGAATGACTTGCCAAAATGTTAACAAGCTAATGGTATTACAGCGTCACACGCAATTTTGATAGTTTCCAGGATTAGCTGCTAAATGCTTAAATGCTTAATTAATTTTTTTAATTACTGAGTGTAAGAAATAAATAGCGAATTTGAAACTCAGAATTCTCACTCCTGGAAGTGGAGTTTTATGGACGCATGAAATAACTATGAACATTATATACCATTTTTTATTTGTGATATAAGGTATTCTATCTTTCAGAACCAATTTTATAAACAAAATTTGATTAAAATGCAGGAGAATTATAATCAGCTGTATGTTACGAATTCAAGCTTCACGCTGACCATTTTCTAAAAGAAAGTTATTATATAAATCCAATTTTATTCAAAGAATTTTATTGGATAACAAAAAACAATACAAAGTCGAAAATAGAAGATGAAAAAAGTATTCCGTAAATAGTGTAGGATCTATTTTTGCTATAAATATAACAGCTATTTTAACAGCGAGTTATTTTTCACAACCATAAGAACAACTAATAAGCAATTTAGCTTGCGTTATCCCACACAAGAAATTCCAAGATACCTGAAAAAAATTTAAAATGAGCTTTTTAGTTATCAAACATAGAATTTAAGAAAATTCTGGAAGTGTTATGCCCTAATTTATTTCGAATTAGACTTGTAAACGGTAATTTTAAGTGTAAAACTGAAGAAATGGTAGGTAAATTAGTGCAGAGGAAAAAGAGGGAATATAACAATTGGCTCAGCTCACAATCGGACGAAGAACATAAAACAAGACAAAATCATCACAGCGGGCTAATGTGTAACCTTTTTTCTAGAGCCCTTTATAATACAAGCAGACGCATGTCACACAAGTTGCATAAAACTTTGCATCACAGTACTTTCGCGTTTACATGTTGGTGGCCATGATACAAGCAAAACATAACCCTACAGTTCACTCGTTGTGGGTTATATCATCTATGCTCGCTGTTCTAGCTTCTAGCCTTGTGTTTGAGTTGCTAACTGTGTTCGTTTTCCTGTGTCTTTTTGCCTTTTATGCATTGCCTCTCACATTCTTTATTAAAAAATCAGTCTATTTCAAGACTAAGGAATATTTTTTTTGGCTATAAGGTAAGCCTAAAACATTGATTCATTTTTGAATGAACTATTTACGGTCTTCGAGCATGACCGGTTGTTCAGCCTCGAATTAGAACTATTAAACGTATAGACATTAACATATTTTCATTTTCTGAAAAGTAACTAACTTTTTGAATTTTCCGCTTTTGTGATGTGATTCAAAATGGGCGACAAGCATGCTCGTATTATAAAGGTGCTTTATCTTTTTCTGTGACGTCAAAAATAACATACCATAGCTTTTAAAACGTATTTCTTATATTGCATTGAAATTCGAAAAGATCATTTAGATCGCAGGTAATAGACTTTAGAAAGAATTTGACATATACTATTTGTCCCAGGATTCTTCCTCCTGACGTCATCTGTATATGAAGTAATCAAAGAAATAGTTGTCTAGCACTTTTACATTGGTTGCCGTTTGATAGACAAAGAAAACAACAGTAATTGATTTCTGCTAGCGCGCCCATTAAGTTACGACGTGTGTCCAATAGGGCTGGCAGTAGATACGAGTGAAACAGAAATTGTACAGCACTGTCGAATTTTGATCTGCCGGGCAACGCCTTATGAATTTGGTTTCTAATTTGACTTCGTGCTTGTGTCAAATTATTCCGATTGTAAATTTTCTGGTTTCAAGTGCATTTTTCAGTTTTCCTGGCCTTCATTAGATTATAAACAGTTTTTTTCAGAACTACTACTACTAGCGTTTTTCCTATCAGGTATGCAGTCTGTTTTGTAAATTTCATGGTTAGGTTAAGTATGTTTGCGTTTCCAGCCTATTTGTTTTGAACTTTTGGAAAGCAATGCCTGGAAAACGTTTAAATAGTTCTTTCGCTTTTAGCGTACTTTGAGGCAGAGAAAATTAATGGTGGACCGTTGTTGACCGCTAAATTTTAGAGAGTAGCCAATGCATTAAAAATCAGTGAGTCAAGTGTTACAACGATTAAGCAGCGAATTAAAAGCAATCCGATTTTATCTAGTCCAGGAAAATCAATGCCAAGACGTAAATCAAAATCCACTGATTTACACGATGGTGTGAAGATGGCAATTCGAGATACAATATACGACATGTACCAACAAAGTACTTAAATTTGAGGTTACCTTAAGATATTTAAACTAATTGTAAATTTTTAGAAAAACATGTTACGTTGGCCACGTTGAATACCGAGTTAAGGGCTAAACAAATAACACATATTAGCAGAACCAGTTTACACAGAGTCCTTCCTTCCATCGGCTTTAAATTTGCAAAGGAAAGTTGATTTTTAGTGGAAAGAACTAATATTGCTGCCATGCGAGGCTACTTTATGAGAGAATACGATAAAAATTTACAGTCTCCTATTTGAGATATAATTTTTCTAGGCGAAACCTGGATTTACTCTAAGGGAAACCCAATGAAATCATGGCAAGACAGTAATGTGAAGAGCGTCCGTAAACCTGAAGGCTATGATGGCAAACGTTACATCATTCTGCATGCTGGTGGTAATATTTGTTTCAAAAACAATTTCTGCTGATTATCATGCAGAAATGAATGGTGATTTATTTTTCAAACGGGTAAAAGAACAGCTGGTCTGCAATTTGGAAGGGTCTTCATTAATAATTATCGATAATGCTCCATATCACAACATGTTGCTTGAAAAGCAACCCACTTCGACATGGAGAACAGCTGAAATTATCCAATGGTTGAATAACAATAATGTGTCAATTGAAAACAATATGAACAAAAATGAATTATTAGCGCTAGCAAAGCTAAATCAAAAACCAAAAAGGTATGTTATTGATGAGTACATCAGAGAACAAGGCCACGAAGTTCTTCGCTTGCCACCATATCACTGCGACTTCAATGCTATAGAATTAGTATGGGCTCAAGCAAAAACCTATTATAATAAGCATATAGGTAGAGATGGCTACGGGGATACACAGGTTTTAGAAATGTGGAAGGAAGCCTTAGAGCACGTTGGTCCAGATGTTTGGGAAAACTGTGTAAGGCATACGAGCATGCTCATCACAAAGTGGTATGAACGTGAGGAGCTCATCGAAGAAGCCATTGAAGCAGTTAAACCACTAGTAATTCACGTTTCTGCATCTGATACTGACAGCGATATATCAAGTGAAAATTTTATGTAAATATAAAATGGTTTGACCTAGTGGTAAAATAATTTTTTTTTTTAATAATAGCATCGACCACTATGGGCCATTAGCTCATATGGTACAGTTAAGTTATAATTTACAATTCATTATACGTATTTATATATTTCAGAGAGTTGGTTAATCTTCGTACATTTTCAGGGGTGTCACCAATTGCTTCTTTTATATCTGCAGGCATCTTACTTGTTCTGCGTTGTACAGCATATTTCGGACATTCCACGAGTATATGTTTGATTGTGTTAGTAACTTGGCATGCATTACATATGGGTTGTCTTTCGCCACTGAATATGTATCCGTGGGTACATTTGGTGTGACCTATTCTGATACTTGTAACTTTGTCTTGCAATATCCTGTCCACGGGTAGCCGCAGAGAATAATCAAAGTCAGGAGTAATTTCGTATCGACTTTTTCATTCATTGTTAATCCTATATGACATAGTATATAGATCATCACTATTTCCTTTCCACGACTTAATAAGTGAGTTACTTTTGTTTTAACATTTTGTATCATAGGACTTGAGGATTAGTGTGTTTGCTGGATTGGCTGGATTGCGTCTAACGAGTCCGTGCAAATTGCATATTTCTGAGTAGGTGTGTGTGACACATGATGTAGAGCCTGTTGTATGGTGTATAACTCCGGTGTAAAGGCGCTGCATACGTTTAGAATATGATAGTAGAACGTTTAATTTGGCATTACCTCAGCAGACCCCACACTTTCTTCAGTTTTGGATGCATCCGTATATATAAACGTAAAGCTTGCATATTTCCTTTGTAACTGATAGAACGACTGACGAATTACGATGGGGTGAGTTTCCCTTTTATGATAGCTGGTTAGGGAGGTATCTATTATTGATAGAGCGATAGTCCATGGTGGAACAGAGGTTTCACTAGGAAAAGGAATAGGTGGATATTCGTACTGGATTTCTTCGAGATACGCGTCAATGCGTTGGTAGAATGGAGGTTGGACAATTTTCTTAAGCTGATAAACTATTTTATAGCAGTTTGAGACAGTATTGTTATAACTGGGATTTTTTGGGGATATTGAAATGCGAGCAGCATAAAAAAGAGATAAGTGTTTGATGCGTTGTTCTATTGGCAGTTCTTTTGCAATACAATATAGGTTCTCTATCGGGCTGGTGCGAAAGGATCCGATGGCAATTCTTAATGCTGTGTTTCGAATGGTTTTGACTACTTTAGTAGGTTTTTCTGCAGCTAGAATAAGCAATAATTTCGTAATCAATCCTTGATCTGACTAGATTTCTATATATAGCAATTGGTTTGTGTCCGCTCCCCAGTGATGATTTTCCTGTGTTTTCATCAACTGTCGAACAAGTGTGTTTTACATGATTTATATGAACTTTCCAGGTTAACCTTTCATCAAATATTACACCAAAAAAATTTATTTTGCTTACAAATTGGAGTACTGTGATTCAGCTTCAGCGTTGATATTATATTCGGCACTCTTTTAGAAAACAGAATGCATTTAGTCTTTTCTGTGGAAAATTTAAAACCAGTTGTTTTGACCCACTCTTCTATTTTGTCGATAGCAGTTTGTAATAAGTTCTGTATGGTATTTAAGGTTTTGCCTTTACCATATATAACTACATCGTCTGCAAACAAGCTTGCTTTTACAGGGGCCTTTACGTCTTGGATGATGTAATTTATAGCGATTAAAAATAAAGTTATGCTTATTATAGATCCCTGCGGTGTTCTGTTTTGTAGTGCTCTTTTGTTTGAAAAGGTACTGTTTATTTTCACTCGAAAAGCTCGATTTCCTAGAAAATGTTTAACAAATGCTATTATATTTCCTCGAAACCCCCAAACATACTTCTTTGGTATACCATACCGCCATGTCATGTCAGACGCTTCATGAATTTCTGTTTCTAGATTGATTATGTTATCGTTTGTTGACCGAGATTTGCGTTTGACACCCGATGGGTATATGGGTACAGAAGAGGAAGAAAAAGACCGAGATTTGCAAAAGCCACTTTGAGCTGGGCTAAAACCCAAACTAGCCTGTTATTTATAATTTTTTCTAAGGCTTTACACATTGTGCACGTGAGAGATATGGGTCTGTAGGATATTTGGTCTTGGGGTTTACTTTGTTTTAGTATTGGCAGTATGTTGGCTTATGTCCATTTTTTAAGAAACTGATGACTACTCCAAGTTAAATTGTAAATTTTGAGAAAATATTCTTTCGCAGTTTTGGGTAGTTTTTGGAGAAATCTTCATCGGTGTTGTTAAGGGCTATTAACCAAATTAATTTTAGTATCGTTAGGAGCACTCTTTTTGTATAAAAAAATACATTAAACCAAAATTTATTGATGAAGATAAAATATTGAACAATACACGTTTGCTTACGGCACTTAGCGAGACTTTCATGGTTTGGAGGAACCGAGGTCACCGACAACTCAAAATTGGGGCCGGAACTGTAGAATTCGGTGCGGATGTGTGTGTTCCAGATGGGGAAGCCTGCAAGCAAATGATATTGAGTATTGTATACATGAAAGCTACGAATTTACGTACCAGTGAAATTAGAGCTGTTGCGAACCAATTATTGCACCAAATATGTCCTTTGAGGACTCCGGGCAGGTTACAAAGCAGCTCCATACTTGGAGGAGGTGCGAGTAAACATTGGCTAAAGAATAAATGCCTGAACATTTTTATTAAGTATTACCCAGATTATAAATAATTTTACGACTTTCTTCTGAGTTACTTTACCCTATAAAAGCCTGGTTTCAGAAGAGAGCCTATGAAAATATGTATCTACCGGAGCGCGGCATTTTAATGTTTCGGGAAAGTTAAAGACCATGTATAATAAAGAATAAACAGTAATTTTTCTACACGGGTGGACCTATACTAAAAAATAGTAGTGTGTATAACAAGGCACTGAAGTTTAGCTTTTTATCACGAATGTGGTTTTAGTTGCCGAGGCCCGTAGGGCCAAGTCAAATAAACCACATGAAGGATAAAAAGGAACTTCAGTGCCGAGGAGTACATTATGTTTTATTTGAAATCGTGAAATTTTAACCATTATTTGTAGGTTATGTTAACGTCGGTTGACGTTTACCTATCGCCTCGCCACCTACAAAAAAGTCGTAAAACAATGGATTACTTTAATGCCGATTTCTCGTATTTTAATGACGATTTCGAGGTACTTGAATTCCGATTTGAAATAATAGTAGTTTGTATACCAAAGCACTAAAGTATAACTTTTTATCACGAATGTGGATTTAGTTGCCGAGGCCCGTAGGGCCAAGGCAAATAAACCACATGAGGGATAAAAAGGAACTTCAGTGCCGAGGTGTACACTATGTTTTATTTGAAATCGAGAAATCGTGAAATTACAACATTTTAACCAAATTTTGTAGGTTATGTTCGCTCCATTGACGTTTATCTATCGCCTCGCCACCTACAAAAAAGTCGTAAAACAATGGATTACTTCACTGCCGATTTCTCGTATTTTAATGACGATTTCGGCGTACTTCACTGCCGATTTCAAATAAAAATTTACATGATATGCTAGTTATTTCGTGTAAAAAACACACTTTTAGTGCACCAGTCTGTATGTGAACACTCTGCAGGAACAAAAATAATTTTAGAATGTACACACAGGGTGTACCCATCGTCGTGCTAAAAAATAATCTTAATAACCAGAATGAGAAGCTATCCTCCAATAGTATCGGAATGCATTTGGAGTTTTCTCCTAATTTTTGAGGATTTTAATTAACTAAAATAGGAAATATCAACATCAAAATATATTCACCAATAATAAAGATCATAGTGGATGTGGGTTATACCGACACAGTTTGCTATTGACTTCTGAGAAATGAGTAAATAACGAACATAATACAGACCAAGAAACTTTGACCTAGAATTTTTAATTTGAGATCCGTTCCGAGCAAGAGGCGCGCTGTAAAAGTTCCAAATCATGCTTCAATGCAATCACTTACTGCGATAACATCTTTGGATATCACAAAACGCGAAATTATCATAACTATTGCGCCGCCTGAAACTGAAAGTCCACTCCTTTGGGCGCCCTAAATTGGTTTTACGATTTGCAGATACCGAAACACAATTGAGGCATTTTTATCTTCCAACGCTTTATGGAACTCCCGGATCTAAATTTAAATCTTTTTGTGAATTACATTAATCTTACAGCTTTAAATGTCTAAAATTAAGTTTAGTGGGCTGTGAAATTAACTCGAATCGTTTAAAAGACGAGCATATTGGGAAATTAAAACGGACAATGATGTCAGACCAAGTGATTACAGCACTAAGGCGCAGATTGCAACTTTGTTTTAGAAATGTCTTTTTATATTTTCTATTATAATTATTAAACCCCATTGTGCTTTATAAAACGTTTTTCAAATAATTGGGCTTCCAAAATAATTTCTTGCAGAAGTTCAGCCTTCAAACTTTTTAAATCGAAAACTTTTCAGACAGTGACACCTTGAGAAAGATTTCTTCCTTTGAGATTTTAATATTGAAATTTTAACGATTAAATCTGAACAGATTAGCTTGAGCGAGTATCTACGGTTTTCAGAATATACCACTCAAGCCGTATCTTAACTGACCTATTTAGCGGACATTTTCCACTGTCTGACACCCATATGCATAGTCGTTTGCCAGCGGCTCGCCGGCGACTCGCCGGAGTTCCCTTATGAACAGTATGTTGGTGGCACTGTACGTCTATGTCAAATTCGAGGTTAGCAGGTTAGATTTGGTGTCAGCTTCTGTCAAAACTGGCGGAAAACCTAACCTGATAACCTCGAATTTGACATAGACGTACAGTGCCGCCAACATACTATTCATAACAAAACTCCGGCGAGTCGCCGGCGAGCAGTTGGCGAACGACTGTGCATACGGGTGTGAGTGTTTTCAACACAACGCTTCGGGAGTCCATGATTTACTCCCGTCATCAGGCATGTATGTTTTTCCTGCGTATAGTAGTGCCTACCCCGGGATTTGAACCCGGTCCACCGCGCAGTAGTATTCAAATGGGATTGATTTGTGGTACAGCCCGGCTAATCGAACCTCTGCCAGTGTGTAGCTTTTTACTTCCCTTGGGGAAGGGTCTCTAGATGACGAAAAACAGGTTTCCTCAATTCCGTGTATCTGTCTGTCTGTCTGTTGGCGGTATAACTCAAAAACTATTTGTCGGAGGAAGATGATACTTTGCATACACATTATATATATATATAACCGTGAAAATTTCAAACAAATATATACAGAGTTAGTACCTTCAAAAATTTAATATTGTTTATTTTTGCGTTAATTTTCAAATAGAAGGAAGTAGTCATTTTCAAATAGTTCAGGCTTTATACTTGCCGAAGATCGGACTGAACAGATACAGGATAATGTCACAAAAGATTCGAAATGTTTCAACAATCAGACCGTTCTATTCAAGAAAATCGCGGGCCGCACTCGTTCCAATGTCTCGATGGCGCAGATTTAAAAGTCTATGTGGTTACAATCTGCTACGGAGATGCGGCGGAGATTAAATCCCCCCAACGGGCTATATATTTTTTATTTGAAAATGTATTTAATGTATTAGAAACGTGAAGATATTTTTACTCCTAACTTAATTTGATTTTTAAAATTTAGTGTCACAATGTCGACGAGGGAAGTTCTGGGTAAAGCCTTTTACATATTTTTCAACTTCCATGATGAAAATAAAAGTGATCCCGTGGAAAAAACAACTCTCTAATAGACGCGAACAAGTCATACTTTTCCGTCTTCGAATCGGGCACACAAAACTCACCGATCAACATCTACTTACCCGAAATGATGCGCCCATCTTTCATCGATGTCAAGAAACCATAACCGTTCAACACTTCTTAACAGACTGCCCAAAATATGATGAACACCGCAAAAAGAACAATATCGCAACAAACTTAAGCGATCTTTTGAATGAGCAATGTAACATCAGTAATATTATACAATTTTTAACAGATATTAACTTAACAGGAAAATTGTAAATTAAGTATAATCATGTACTGTACCGCCGCTTATAACCCAAATGGTTGATGCGGCTTGTTTTCTAAAAAAAAAAAAACTTCCAATGCTACTACTGAAACTGTTTACCTGAAGTGATTTGTAATAATACTAGTCAGAGCACTGAGTCACACAATTCCTTGAGTGTGGGTATAAACTCAAGGGTCAACCTTTTTCATTACTAATAGAAGGTTTTTCACCTTCGTCCATTCCCAGGCACTCACCGTGTTTAGGGGTCGCTCCTTCTTTGGTCACTGGAAATAGAGGCCAGACAGGCCTGGAAACAGCCGTTGTATCCATCCCAACGCTCGCTCTTACCTTCGGGTCTTCCTTTTTTGCTTACCCGAATTGATTGCAAAACAAGACCGTTTATTGTTCGCTCATAAGTCAGAACTTTTTCAGCATACTGCTGATAGCAGCTGACCACATCAGTTAGAGTAAATATACTTACCTACTGTATGTCTCAGTGGACGTATTCCACAATAACATACTATTTAACTGTTTTCCTGTTTAGCTACTATTAATATGTTATCCCATTGTATGCGGTGGTCTTTGTTTCAGACGTGTGACCTTGGATTTGGTGTTGCAGAGGAATTTATGGTGGTTTTTAATTAATTTCGGGTCTGTACCGAAACGTACGAGAGCACGCTTGATGACGGGAATAGACCAAAAACTCCCGAAACATGGTGTGAAAAACATTATATCTATACTAGGCATTTAGCAAACCGAAAGGAACGCAAATCTTATAAACTGTTTCTTGCTTTTGTATACTGGAATAATTATAAAAACAGTCTCTTCTTCTTGTAGTGCCTATCCTATCGGATGTTGGCGGCCAATAAAGCTATCTGCACTTCAGACACCGCAGCACGAAATAAAGATGTAGATTTTTTATACCAGTTGCGTAAGTTTTTTAGCCAGGAAGCACGTCTACGACAGGACTTCTGCTTCCATCAATTCGGCCTTGTAGAATAAGCTCCAGGAATTTCTATACCTCAGCACGTGACCCAGATATTCCAACTTCCGCTGTTTGATAGTGGACATAATTTCAAGTGAACAATTCATTCTTTCTAATATCTCCGCATTGGTCACTCTGTCCGTCCATGCTACCCTCAGCATGTGTCTGTACGCCCACATTTCAAAAGCATTGATCTTCTTACATAGATCTTCAGTTGTTAATGTTCAAGCATCCATTCCGTACAGCAGCACCGAGAACACATAACACTTTAAAAACCGCTTTTTCAACTGTAGATTTAAATTGCGGTTATGCAATATGGGTTTTAGTTTATTAAACGCATATCTAGCTTGACCGATACGACTTCTTACTTCCAGTTGTTGTCTTCCTTCACTACTGATTATGGTGCCTAGATATTTATATGTGGTTGTTAACTCTATTGCTTTGTGGTTTACTATTATTCCGGCCAGTTTTAACTGTTTCTTTGTAATTGCCATGTATTTCGTTTTTTTAAAATTCATATCTAGTCCGTAATCTCTACTGGTTTCGTATACTCGGTTAAAGAGAGTTTGAAGCTCTCGTTCTGTTTCGGCGATAAGGACGGAGTCGTCGGCATATCGTTGTTTATTACAATACTATTGATTTGCATACCTTTTGTAATGTCTTCTAACGCTGTTTTAAATATTATCTCAGAGTAGATACTAAACAACAATGGGGAAAGAATGCACCCTTGCCTAACTCCACGTTTAATACTTATTTTTTCAGTGTTGCCTTGTGCTATGCAGATCTGGGCTGTTTGTTTCTATTATAAATTTGCAATAATCTGTATATCTTGCCTATCTAGATTTATTTGTTGGAGAATTTCTACAAGTTTATTATGCCGAATTCGACCAAAGATTTTCGTATAATCTATGAATCCTACAAAAACATCCTTGTTAACATCTAAGCATCGTTCGGCTAGTGTTTTCAGGGCAACTAGCGCTTTACGGGTTCCATATCCATTTCTAAAACCTAACTCCTTCTCTGACAAGATCAACTCACATTTGGTGTATATGCGGGAATGTACAATTTTAAGAATATTTTCAGGGTGTGACTTAAAAGACTGATGTTTATATAATCTTCACACTTTCTTGGATGTACTATTTTGGGGAGTGTAACATATGTAGATTTTAGCCACTCTTGTGGAATATTTCCTGTCTTATAGACTGCATTAAATAACGTTACCAAGAAATCTACGTTTCCTTCGTCAATGAATTTTATCAATTCTGTAGAAATTTCGTCTGTCCCTACCGCTTTATTATTTTTTGTATTTATCTATAGGATTCATAATATCCTCCTTCGTTATTTATGGCGCCTCTGCTTTGTTTGTTAAACTTGTTAGTTCCGCTTTTTCTCTGCTCTTTTCTTTCATCGTTATATAATTCCTCCATATCGAAATGGTCGTTAGCCCGTTACACAGCTCTGCTTGCAGAATCAATAATTTAAAGGAAGTCAATAAAGCACAGAGCTGGGGTAAGCAGTCAACTGCAAGAAGTCACATTAGAAATTTTACTTCATGATTACATCGGTCAAGCATAGCCAATATTAAATGAAACTACTTCAGAGTAAATGTCATAAGGCAGAGCTCAAATTTGTAAATTGGAGTCACTGAAATATCAATTAACATAAGGTTGGTGCAAAGTAAAGCCAATCAAAATTCAACAAATCTATCATCAAAGGGATTTATTACATGCGGGTTAAATAAATTTGCATATCTGTTTAGTTGAATAGGTACAGTTCTATGAACTTTTTAAATAAAGGTATAAAGGACAGATTGTTCAAAATACAGTGCAAAAGAGCACAATAACAGATCTAAAGGCAAATTATAACATGGATCAACGACATTCAAGATTTGATGAAATTCACACCAGGATTTGGAAGTGGAAGAAAAGTAGACACTTCAGTGAACTGCAAGTTGGTAGAAAGGAAGTGCACGAAATGAACCACTAGTCAGTGCATCAATTAAGTGAAAGGACAGTTAAATTGTGCAATGTGAGTGACATTAAGAGACAGTAATTACAAGATTGAAAGGACAATTTTAATAAATAGGATTTTATTGTGAAAGTAATTAGTTTTAAGCATTTTAATTGTAACAGTACTTAATTTGAATCAGTTCAATTTCCGTTTTTTGTATTTCTGATGTGTTTTTGTTTATAAAGAACTGGATTTTAAACAATTGAAATAAATTATTTGCAAACCTGGTGAATTTGTGACTATATTTAAATTAAGATTTGACCCACTTACAATTAGAATAAATAAAAATTAATTACACCACTGTGTTAAGAAAATTGTGGAGTACCAGTGAACGTATCGGCAACGTTTTGCAAGATAAAAAATTATTGCACCACCAGCCAGCTTCCGAACGTGTACGGTGACCAGCTCAATTTTCCGAAGGGCGACTGCGAACAAACCAGTAGTCGAAATCCAGAGCTGACGACTGCGAGACATCGTGGGGAGCTCTAGCAACAAGGCCAGCATCACCGACTTCGCAAGAAGCGGTTCCTAAAGAAGATCCAGCTTGGGGCTCCGTTCCGGAGAAACGCTAGACCACCTAGAAATTTTAAGGTATTGTAAAAACTGCATTGACATCTTGAGGAGCCGGAAATGTATGTACCAGCGAGACGTTACCATTTCGAGTAAGCAGCCGGCATATCCTAGTCTCCAGACAAATTATTTACCTAAGAAATAACCAAATTAGAATTGTGAGGTTAGTAGAGCGGATAACATCTGAATTCACCCAAACCTCGTCCTTTTACGTCATGAAACAAAGAACACTGGAAACAAAAGAGAGATTAACCCGCGAAATTACCATAAATTGAATAAATACCTGATAGTTCGTTTCTTGAATCATATACTTTCTCCAGCTCTTCAATTTCTTCACACTTTCCTGTTATCCATATCTCCTTAGTTTCACGTTTTTTTCTCGATATGCACTTATTAATTGCTTTGTATTATTATTGTATTTAAACGTCCGTTCGCTGGCTGGCGTACGCAAGAAGGTATCTGGCTGGCACACGACTAGCTCAAGCCGAAGAAGGCGTGCGGTAAATTAAATTAGGACGGATAGCCGGGGCGCCAGCGAACCTTAAAGACAGCCAGGTACCTCGACACTCTTACAGACCATTCGCAATCTGGGTTACTATAACTAACAGAACTATAGCTGCAAAAGGCTCAAACTTGGCAACAACCAAATAAAACGCTAGAATGTCAAAGTTATCACAATTTACTTCAGCATCTTAAACAGTATCACACAATAATAATTCGACGATACATGAAGTTACATACTACATACAGTCAATGAGATGGAGTCCCGTGCCTGGAGAAGCTGGCTTCAACAACGCTCCGGGCGCTCGTTGGCTGCGCCCAGAATTAGTGTACTCCCGGAGATGCTAGAAGCCCTGGGCCCTGTGGGGGCGGCTGCAGTGCAGAATGGAAGCAACCAGGAAGCCTCCCATGCCGAGGTGCCCGAATCAGGAGAGGGCCTCTACGATGACGGCAGAAAAGCAATTTTGCACAGGGAAACATTGCTAGCTACTCTCCCAAACGAGACGCCGAGCTCATATTGTTGGCTCAATGCGTCACGCTAAGAATAAAAGCAAAACCTTAACGAAGCCCCAAGATTTTAAGAAGACTTACCCCATACGAGCACGTGTTTCGCTACAAGACTAAATTCCGCCAAGGCGCGGTAAAACCAAACCACATAACTGATCCTAGGGAAAACGGAAGCCTCATACAGTGAGGGCTACAGATTACTCCATCAATTAAACCCCTAAATTTCACTAGGACGACACAACCTTGTAGCTTCAGCGGGCTGACCTGAGCCGTAGCAGGAAGGAGAATACCGGAACTTCGTCGCAGATAAAAATGTTATCACCAGAAACGAAGGCCATGATGCAGCTAGAGCAAACAATGACTAGTAGATCGGGAGCGCGCGGTATTTGAATACTCCCACAGAGCTAAGATTCAGAGAGCGCTTTCCATGAAGTTACCAAAAATTGTAGAAAAATGTGAAAAGTCTGGAAAAGGCACATTTTAACCGTAACAGTATCTCTTTTCATTTCTGCTCTTCACTTCTCTTCTTCTGTCCATTAGCTCCAATATCTCTACTGGCATCCTTTCTTTTTTGGTGTAAATTGTTTTTACTTCCTTTTACGATAAAGGAAGTATTGGATTCACCCCAAAAATTCGAAATTGAGTTTTCAACAGATCTTCACGTTTTAGAGTCCCCTGATCCCAAAAAACATATTTTTTTTCATTGGTCTGTGTGTCTGTCTGTCTGTCTGTCTGTCTGTCTGTCTGTCTGTCTGTGAACAGAATATCTCAAAAACGAAAAGAGGTATGGCGTTGAAACTTCATATATAAGTTTTGTGTACTATGTAGATGAGACAGCAAGCTTTTGAAGAAAATCGCATAACCGGAAGTAGGTGTTTACTCTTGTGATTTTTCAGTTTTTTTCGATTTTTTCAAAAACGGCTCTAACGATTTTTTTCAAACTTTACATTTTTATTACATTTTTAATGTGCATTGACGTGAGATAGGTGATTTTCCAGTTGAAAACTTCTAAAGTGGGTTTCTTTTGTTTTTTTTCTATTTTTTTTTATTAACTCCTATTTTAAATGGAACACCCGGTATATTATTACATTTTTGAATTCTGCTTAAGATTTTAGAGAAAATTTGTCTCTTCAACTAACGCTCTATTTTGTACCGTTTTTGTAGAATTCGTAATTTTTGAAAATTTTTGATAAATGCTTAAAAATTAAAAATTAAATTTTTGACTAATTATAAGATCACTGTAAAAGGAAGTTGTGTGAGTGTATCACACCAGATTTTTTTATATTTCACTAGATGCGTTTCCGATTTTTTCTTTAATAGTTGTCCATGTGTTATCTGTGTCCTTTTTGTCAATCGTGTTTCTTGATATTTGTTTTAAGTCCTCGTTAATTCGCACTCTTGTTTGTTTCTAATATCGATTTCAGTCATCTGTTGAATGTTTAACCCCTTGGGATTTTGTGTACCAATCAGTTTTTTAAGACGTAAATAGAACGTAGAACTACTGGATTATGGTCAGAAAATACATTCGCCACGGGATACGTCTTGATATTCTCTATACTATTTCTATATCTTTCGTTGATAAGAATGTAGTCTATTTAGGTAACAAACGACTTCCGGGATTGGACCGTGTCATGATTGAGATCAAAGAACTCAACGTTGCCCCCACTTTCGTAAGGGGCTTAATCAGGAGGAAAAAAGCAAAAGAGCACGGTAACTCAACGTGTTAACCACGCCAGAGGTGAAACTCTTTGCAAGGGAAAGGACAGAAGAGCACGGTAACTCAACGTGTGAACCACGTGAGAGGCGAAACTCGACTGACTATCGTAAGAAGAAAGGCGAGAATTTATAGGCAAGAGCCATTAAAATGTTTTTATATTAAAAACCTACTATATAGTCCAGGGAAATTAGACATTGCACTTCGGAAAAATTCCCGGAAAGCTGGATTTTGGTGGATTGTGGTTCTAAAAAAAATGTCAAAAGTCCTCATCGATCCGAGTGCCGCTAAAAATTTTACGCGGGGTCAAAGGTCACTGAAAACGGTTTTTCGTGAATATCTCGTTAACGGTCGCTTTTACAGAAAAAATATTAATTATCAAATTTGTAGCTTACGAAATTTCTTACAGAAAATATATAATGATTTTTATTCGTAAGAGTAACTGTTTTGGAGATAATTCGATTTGCAGAGTTGTAACGAATAGATGCACTCCTCAACGGCATGTATATCTCATTGGAGTTGATACAACAATAGAAACAAACACATATATAGTACACTATAGTCTAGATGGAGAAGCAGTGTGCTCCGAAAAGTTCCCTTTCCTTGTCATAAAACCTCAAGAGACATCTGCTTGCTGCTCTTGTCGGAGCATAAATTTCTTTACGTTAGTATTGAGTGATATTTCCTTGTGAACGGACGTGCTTACTTAATATTTGCATTAATTTTTATGGCAGAAATTTAATAATATCTCTAAAAATGTCGGAAGTTTGTTTCATTTGCAGTAAATCTCTGTTGGAAGGTAAAACAGTTGTTGTGGAACGTGAACTTGAAACTTTGGGAGGTCGAGTGTTGAAAGAAAGGACGGCAAAGTTGAATATTTGCGAAATATTAATTCTGTGACAATTCATGTACAGTGCCATAAAGAATATACTCAAAAGTCTAGCATATTGGCATCAAAAAGACAGAGAGAAGAAGCCAGTACATCTACGAATCTTTGTATTTTTTGCAGTGATGAAGCGAGTGTGGAAGAAGAAAAGAAAAAAGAAAATATTCGCCGTAAAATTCATCAAGTTTCGACGCTTTCCTTTAAGAACTCTGTTTACCAAGACAGAATGTTATCCAGACGTGATTTTCAATAATGGAATTCGTTTTTTCCTGGCTATGTATAAGGCCCCAGAAATGAAGTATCTATTGCTCCTCACAGATATTCAACTTTTGTAAAATCTACACAGCTCAAAAATCCTGTTCAATTATCTATTCTTCTGCCAACATCTAGTGCTGCTCGGCAACAGTTATATCGGGTCTATTACAGGTTCAAATATAGCTAGGTAACGAGCTTACTCCTGAAGACTGTGGATGGAGGGATAACATTTTGGAGTCAATTCAAACTCTGCTTCCAACTGCTCCACACATTCTGCTGAATACTATTTTTGAAATTGCATCAAGGGCTGTAGATTAAACTGCGGCTGCAGAAAAGTTGGTTTATATTGTTCACCAGTTTGTGGTAGTTGCCAAGGTCAGTCTTGCTTAAATGTAAGACCCGATATAAATGACGGCGATAATTGCAACTCCACTGAAGATATAGATCCATCGCGCTTCCTGACTGAATCTCTGGAAATACAGAAGACAGCCGAAGAAGAACAAGAAGATAATGAAGAAGAAAGCATACAGATTGGAATAGAGCCTGAAGATGAATATTAATTATTGAGATTAGTAACTCCTGTTTTGAATCCAAAATTGATTAATGAACAAGTTCAGAATATATTTTTTTAAATAAACATTTTTCAAACAAAAATAAACGTGTATTAGGTCTACTAGGAACACCACAGGAAAAAACACGCACCTTGTACTCTACCTCGAAGGTGGTGTGGAAAAGAGTGCACGTTTCATGAAAAACATAAAGGTTTCAACTCTGTAAATCGAATTATCTCCAAAACGATCACCTTTACGAATAAAAGTTATCATATCTTTTTTATAAGAAATTATATAAGCTACAAATTTGATAATTAATATTTTTTCTGTAAAACTGACCGTTAACGAGATATTCGCGAAACACCGTTTTTGGTGACCTTTGACCCCGCGTAAATTTTTTAGCGGCACTCGGATCGATGAGGACTTTTGACATTTTGTTTAGAACCACGCCATGCCAAAATCCAGCTTTCCGGGAATTTTTCCGAAATTTTGCTTTTATTTTGTCTAATTTCCCTGGACTATATATTTAAATGTAAATAAATCCAGAAAACAGTCGCTGGTTTAATCTCCTTTAAAGCAGTACTGTCAATAGATTCGCTGGATACTTAACCTGTGTTTGTGTACATCATAGTTTTGTCCAGTTTATAATTTTCGTTGAATCGGACTGGCTCAATCTTTTCTGTCTTGGACACAAAAGAATCTAACATGAAATTCTGATTCTATTCATTTATTATATGTCCTCCATCAATAGTCTTCTTTAAAATGTTTTATAAGTAGATTGAAACCGTGAAAGTTTTTATAGGGGCTTTTATATGGTATAAACATATTTAATTACCTAGATTACGTTTCCCCTGGAATACAAGTTTTACAAAAAAAAAAAACTAGACAGTGCAATCCAAAGTTAAATTAGGGAAATGGATTTACACCTGAAAATGCATGTGTTGACAACATGCTGATAAAGGATTGATTTTGCAATTCACCCCGCCTTTGTGGATTTTTAGGAAGTGTATGATTTTATTTCATAGGATAAAAGGTAGGAATCCATTTACTGCTTGAGAAGGTATCGTTCGGTTCTAGATTTTATAAAGCAATTGTGCTAAGAAAACTTCTCTACCAATATCCACAACTAAATGATGAAGGCAAAGATGTTCATCTCTAGTGCTGTGTAACGTATGTACATCTGGCACCTGCACAGAATGAGTATTACAACTGGAAATAACTTAAATATCACGGAACTATTACTTCAAAACGGATCATAGAATTCAGCGATATCAGAAGCAGGGTAGAACAAGGCTGTATTGTAGTGGAATGCCTAAACTTGGAGTGGTGCGATCAACTCACCTCATGACAATGGATAAGCACAGATGCCGCCGAAAGAACCTTAAATCGAGTTTTGGTGATGCTCTCACCCGTATGCATAGTCGTTCGCCAGCGGCTCGCCAGCGACTCGCCGGAGTTTCGTTATGAATAGTATGTTGGCGGCACTGCATGTCTATGTCAAATTCAAGGTTAGCAGGTTAGATTTTGTGTCAGTTTCTGTCAAAACTGACGGAAAACCTAACCTGATAACCTCGAATTTGACATAGACATGCAGTGCCGCCAACATACTATTCATAACGAAACTCCGGCGAGCCGCTGGCGAACGACTATGCATACGGGTGTCTGAGTCATGGAAACCTTGCTGAAGGATATGCTCAGAATTGGCGAAGGTGGTATCCAGGAACAACTGGAACACGACTATATGCAGTATAAAACCTAGACATATATTTATCATCATTTGAATTACCTGTTCTTACTGACAACATTCCATATTCAAGATATACACTAGCGAAATTGAGAACAGAGAGTAAATTAGCCTTTACGTTTTGATTGCCGGATTGTCATTTTCTGAATGGTCGTACTAAACGTGTTGATTAAAATAATCTGACATAATTCTACTTCAGATTTTTTTTCGAAAAAAATCCTGATGTTCTTTTACTTTCTTCGGTATTAGGATTTTTCAATCTTTGAATTTGTATATTTATCTGAAAAATTCTAAAAGGATTGGTTTCGTCGTTGTAAGTAATATATTTGTTAATTTTTAAATTCGTACCAACTTCTGATATTTTTAGATTATACCGATGGGCCCAGAATTATATACAGTGCTACCAAATGTATGGAACCGGCCTTGTTATTTCAAAACTATTTAAGCTAAATCGATAAAATTTTATATTCATGCGGTTTACAAAGCCTTCTATTATTTTCACAGTTTTGTTATTTTTTTAACTGACAAGGTCGGAAGCTGCACAGCCAACTTGATTTTTTTTTAAATAGGAAGGGCGGTCAAATCGCATACCATTTGAAAGATATTTTCAAGTAGAATACAGCGACATGCCGCTTCCCATGGTTATCTCTAAAGATAACTTCGCTATTGTAAATTAAAGACTAAATTAAAGGCTTTGTAAACAGCATGCATATTAAATTTTATCGATTTAGCTTGAATAGTTTTGAAATAACAAGGCCGGTTCCATACATTTGGTAAGTACTGTATAACAGCAATGAGATAACATGAACAAGAAAATAACACATAGGTATTGCTTGAGCAAGAAAGAGTAAAAGATAGCAAATATACGAGTAGTTCTGGCGCTCCTTTAATTATGACATAAGTCAACTAAACACGCCTACTACAATAATTTCTTCGTATGGTCATCTCCTTCTTACACAAGCATTCTATTTTGTTGTTCATGTTATCTCATTGCTGTTATATACGGAAGGGGCCATAATTATATATAACAGCAGTAAGATAGCATTAACAACAAAATAGAATGCTTTAGTAAGAAAGAGATGACCATACCATAAAATTATTTTAGTAGGCATGTTTAGCTGACATGTCATAATTAAAATCAGCGTCATGCCTACTCGAATATTTACTACTATGTCTATCTCTTTCTTACTCAAGCAATACGTGTTATTTTCTTGTTCATATTATCTCATTGGTGTTATATATAATTGTGGCCCCATCGGTATAATTATGGCCCCATCCGTATATATTGAGATGGTATTTAGCCCGTTACTCAACTCTGTTTGCAGCATAGATAAATAAAGCAAGTCAATGAAGCACAGAACTGGGGATATCGGACAACTGCAAGAAGTTACATCAGAAACTTTAATTCATAACTACATTGATAAAGCATTGCCGATATTAAATGGAATTACTTCAGAATAAATGGCAATAAGGCAGAGCTCAATTCGTAAATTAGAGTCACAGAAATATCAATTAGCATAAATTAAGAGGTTGGTGCAAAGTAAAGCCAATCAAAATTCAACAAATATATCACCAAATGGTTTATTACATGCGTGTTAAATAAATTTACATGTCAGTATAATTGAATAAGTACAGTTCTATGAACTTTTTAAATAAAGGTAAGAAGGACAGAATGTTCTCAATACAGTGCAAAGAGAGCACAATACTAGATCAAATAAGGCTATAAAAAATGGAACAATAATATTTGAAGAATGGTGAAAAGCAGACAATTACTATAAAATACAAGAAATTCACACAACAGGAAATGAATGAGATTGGTGTTTAAAAAAATGAGTCAGTGAAGTGACATAAGTGAAGAGACAATCCAAATAAAACATAGTGGGTGGCGCTATAACCCAGTAAATACGAACGTGAACAAACAATAATTTTAGAATTAAGATTTTGTACATTTTTATAATATAAGTTAAAATTTGGTTTATAAGTAACTGATTTGTACTTGGTTAACATCCACAATTATGAATTTAGATAGGCAATTGTTGTGAACTACCCAGAGACAAACAATTGAATAAAAATTATTTCATGACAGTCTAATTTGTCTCTCCAGATTAATTGAGTTTTAAGCCATTTACAATTGAAATAAATTAAAAATAATTATACCATCGTGATCACGAGTTCGTAGTACATGTGTGAGAATGTGGGTGTGAAAATCCATCATCTAAAAATTATTTTCATCTGCGACCACCTTCCGAACCACTTTCCCAACGACGAGAAGTTCACGATCATCAGATTTTGAGCACAATTGAGGTCAGGCGTTTGAAATTTTGGTACCACCACGTCCGCACGCCGTGTAGGAGTACACCGCCGCAGTTCCAGCATCCTAGAGTTCCGCTTCCAGCAGCGAGCATCAGGAGAAGCTGTTCCGAGCCAGTTCCCGCAGCCTAAAAAAGGCCAGGAAGCCACGAACGATCTAAAAACAAAACACGACTAGTGACGCTTAATAAAGCGCGAAATTCGAATTACTTGATAATTTTTTCATAGATTTGCCTTTGAATTAACTTGTAAATACACCAGAAACGAACCGCACGAAAATTCAATTTGTTGGTAGATAAATTGACAGCGTAGTGAGTCTGCGCGTTGGTGCTTTTTAATTTCACAGCCCAGTGGCGTAACACGGGAGTTTAAATATGAACATGTCGGTGAACCTAACTTGCAGATTTGCGAATTACTATAGGGGGAAAAACACTACAATCAATGATCCTATTTATACAATTATTTATTTACTTTTAATCAGTCTTGTACATGATGTAAGTATTAAGATTATTAATAATTACAATAGTCCTGTACAATATTTATACTATTTACAGTAATTCCGTGTCTCTTGAACATTTTTTTTTATTTTCTTTGTCTCTCTAATAAAACAATAGGATAAAAGAATAAAATTTCTAACACTATACAGAAAGCATAGCTACATATATCTCATAAGTTATATCGCCCCCATTTTACGCAAGTAATTTTATGGCCTAACGGATGCCGAAGGGATCCATAGGATTCTTGAGATTACACTAAACAACCGCTGTTCTTCATCTAGGTAGTTAGTGCATCGAAATTGGGATTTTATTACGTTATTTTTGGCCAGTTACGTCAATTATTTATTACCCGCCTTGGTCCGCGGGTGTTCCCTAGAATGTGACCCGTGTCAATCACTTGGCTATTCTGTTATTAAAAGGGTGTATGCAGCTGCGTGTTTTGCAGCTATTACATCTCTCGAAATGTGAACTTACACCGTTTTTGCGTAGTGTCTTTTGTATACAAAAAATTGGAATACTAGCCGCCCGTAGTGTCTCTGATCCCCTATAGTTTTGTGATGCTACAGTTTCATCGAAAGGCGCACTTTAAATATCTCGTCACCTTCTGAAATGGCAAAAGTAATCTGTCAATCCGTGATTCACATGCTAGGCACATAACTTACTGTCTGACGATAGACGTTGGGCTGCACATCGCGTCGCGTTCTAATTTGGAGGCCCACTGATTAATCTGCACATCTATAACAGAGTTTTACTTTTCATTGGTGTCTTTGTGTGTCTTTGCAAGGCGAATTATGTTGGTGCACGTGCCAGTTCTTCCGCTACAATTTTATTTATAGTTTTTGAAATCTCTAATTGAATTATCGTTACTGTACATCTTTCATTGAATAATGCAATGGAGAAAGTTTTAAATACATACTGTTCTGTTTGTGTTTAAAAAGATCATGACTTTATAGGTTTCAACAAGAGTTTGACAGTGATATGTCAGTGCATAGATATACGGAGTTTATATTTTTGAAATCAACCAAAATACACATTTTACTAATCTTCTAAACAGATTTGAAGAATTATGCGAAATTGCCATTCCTTATAACGCTTTATAGAGTTTTCTACATGCAAACAATATAAAATGCATATTTTGTAACAAACATACAATCTGCTTAACATAACCATAAAAGAAACTCATAAAAGTAGCATGCAGCACCATATGTGCTTCGAACTTGGTAGATAAATTCTACAATCCTTACAATGCCAACCAAAACGTATTGCAGTGTTTTGATACATCAAGAGAATGTCGATACCATAAGCTGGCGGTTGAAGTTGTTGACATAACATTCGAAGGCTGGCGATGAAATTAACTGTAGATATTATCGGCGGTTTCAAAAACCTGGATTGTCAGTTGCGTTAGGAGATTAATTGGAGTGGCAATGTGGCCCGCCTTTGATGGGCCATCCATAATTTTGTTTGCTATTTCAGGACCAAATCACACTTAAAGCGGCCGTAAAATTCTCCCTCTCGTGTAAACGTCGTTAAAACTTTAGACGTTTATGACACGGGATTTAAATTGTTCTAATGAACCAGTTACCGAGTTCTTTCTATCTATTATTTAATTTTTCCCGCATCTATTGATTTACCATCAAATGCTCATGCCCCTTATCTCACAGGAACGGTTTTACTAAACTCGTCTAAAGAGGAAAAATTAATAATATCGCTCTCAAAATTTGCATTTCATAATCTCGGGTTTCTTATGTAAATAATTTATTATTCATAATTCGATTAAAATTAGCAATTTTTGGGAACAGATTTTAATTTATTATAAAATAAATGGAAACCTTGCAAGGAAGAAGGTACTCATGAATAATGTACGCTACTATTTAGAAACAACTTTCTCGGGAGTCATTTGAATATGAATGCTCTGCTCTGGACCAAATTTTGAGTTATATATCGAATATCCAAGCAGCCTTTAAAGGAAGAGGAAAGCCGTGCCTTTCTAAAGCTCATCTGACCTTTCTTGCACTCAACTCAAGTTCGATCAGGGTTTGGTGGTCTTAAAAATAGTTTAAACTTTCTAAATAATACAGTACATAAAAGTATACTTGTCTTAGCTGCCCTTATTCGAAGATTTAGAAAAGTACACGGCTTCAAGTTTCATTTTAAGCCTTTTTGAGAAATTAATGTGCTTGTAATAAGCCGATACGATTGAATTAAAGCGCGTGCTTGTGCTTTAGATTTGAAGTTGATAGCTATGATAATGTTTGATTTTATAATAAAATTTAAAAAAAAGTGAAACTGCTAATGCACAAGTAGGAAGATGGGAAGCTTTATTTTGTTATTACATTTCCCGCTTTGCTGCAGAAGGTGACCACTACTGCAATAAACTAGTTTCTTTCAAAGGGCAATAGTTACAGACTTAGTTACTACTTAGTAAAATAAAATTGTTGGTGTAAGTAATAGTTACATAAAATCAAAAGGTTTCCTTTGTATTCCTTGTAAGTACATACAGTCTGAAATAACGTTAGATTTCTTCTTAGTTATTTTTGTATTATTCTTTAAATAAGTTCATTTTGTTTAAGTTCCACAAAAGGGCCTTTAAATTTAATGCCTTTTCTTTAACGACAATTTTGGAATCGCCAAGAATGTAATGACATCCTTATTGCACCTGGAGAGAGTATTTGAGAAATTTTGCTTTTGTATCCAGATAGTTTTTCTTTATTTCTCCTTGTAGCGATATTAGTTGAGTGCTAGCAGCTTTGAGGTTTGCCCTATTTTTTGCATCAAAATATTTTCAAAATAGAAGGTTGTACAGACATTAATATACATTAAATTTTATACTTCTTCTTCAGTCTACTTCATTTATGTATTGTAAATGAAGAAAGCTTGGTGTAAGCAGAACATTTATTCATAAATAATAAGTGTAATAGATGTATTATTTTTGTAATATGTATTAGAACTCCACTTGTAACACCTATTTAATGTTATAATTGACTTCTACTTTACTTTATTTTATTTTCATTCAATTTCAATTTAATTAACTGATTTGCCCTTTTATATCATGGATTGTCAAGATTATTAAATTGCTAACTCCGGTAGAAACATTTTACTCTTTCTGAAACACAGGTAGGATTCGCCCATAATCTAGACTGCTTCTATTCCTGAACTTTGATTCTCTTATTTCATGACAACTTAAACGTCTGTCACCTGTCACTTGAATTATGCAAGTGCAAAATCAGTTAGAAATACTTGTTCGTTACATTTATTTATTTTATTTTTATTTTATTTTTAGCGGGTTTATACTGCGGCCAACAGTACAAAACTAAAAATGGGCCACAGTTAAACAAACATAAACTGGCATATTAAATTAATTCACATCACACAATTTAAATATAATAATAATTGAAGTGCAACTAACGTGTTGCAGTGGTACACACCTATAGTGGAGTAGATCTGGCGAAAAAAAACCCGAAAAACGAACTCTCTCTGTTCGAAAATTCTTGTTTGTGATTTTATAGAGTTGGGGTCCCTCTTTCAGATGATCACTATGGGAAGACTACCGGAGGTGTGAAGGGGGGGAAAATTGCCGTTCAAAGATATGGGCAAGCGGGATTTTCGCGAATAACTCGCTGAGTTTTATCCCGATCGGAACAGTTTATATGAGATGAAATAAAGGGCTCGCAAATACAAACAAAATGAACTTTGGTTGGTCGAAATAGGTCCAGCGGTTCGCGAGATATTGCGTTTTGAAGGTCGAAAAACTGCTCCCGGAATTTCGCCACGACGGGAACCCTCCGCGGGCCGTGTTCGCATTTTTCGCAGGAAAGATATTGACCTAGCGACTTTATATTTTTTCTCCTGTTAGGTAATCACAATCAAAATAGTTTGTCCAAATTTAAAGTCACTAGGTCAATTAGGAAGGGAGGGGGACGGAAAACAATAAAAAAACTTTGATCGGGGCGAACTTTTTTGTTTATTGGCCGATCCGGGTCATCCAAACTGGAAAATCTTTGTTAAATTTTTTCGCTACAAGATGAGTCGGGGGTGACCAAGATTTTCGCGAAAATGGGGAAATGGTGGGCAATTTTCCGATTTAAAAAACCTTATTTCTTCATTTTCGCGATGAAGGAGTGGAGTAGGAAACAATTTTTTTCTGACACCAGATTGCAATTTTTTTTTCCTTAAAAATAAGTCCTGTAAGAATCCGGTAAGACAATTATTCAGGGAGGAAGAGAGGTGAACGCGTTTTGCCCTATAGAAGGGCAAGGGATAGGGCTAGCGACTTTGGGCAGGGCTCATTCTCAAGGTTAATAAATTCCCTTTCATGTTTTTTTATCGCGAAGTGTTACCTTGATCAGGGGCTGCACGCGCGCGTGATATGTTTATCACGGCGAGCGCGAGATGCCGGCGGCAGAGCCTAGCGCTCCCTATCCTCGTTCTACTCTCTTACAAATCCATATTCACGCTCATCTCGTCTGTGTGTACCGGTGAGCGGGAACTCCTGATAAACATATCACGCGTGCGTGCAGCCCCTGATTAAGATAGTGCTTTGCGATAAAAAACCATGAAAGGAAATTGATTACCCTTGAGAATGAGCCCTGCCCAAAGTCGCTAGCCCTATCCCTTGCCCTTCTACAGAGCAAAACGCGTCCACCTCTCTCCCTCCCTTAATAATTGCCCTACAGGATTCTTAGGGGGCTCATTTTCAAGGGGAAAAAAATTTCAATCCAGTGACAGAAAAAAATTGTCTCCTACTCCACTCCTTCATCGCGAAAATGAAGAAATAAGGTTTTCGAAATCGGAAAATTGCCAGCCATTTCCCCATTTTAGCGAAAATCTTGGCCGCCCCCTACTCATCTTGTAGCAAAACAATTAACGAAGATTTTTCAGTTTGGATTACCCGGATCGGCCAATAAATAAAAAAGTTCGCCCCGATCAAAGTTTTTTTATTGTTTTCCCTCCCCCCCCCCCTCCTAATTGACCTAGCGACTTGAAATTTGGACAAACTATTTTGATTGTGATTACCTAACAGGAAAAATATAAAGTCACTAGGTCAATATCTTCTCTGCGAAAAATGTGAACACGGCCCTCGGAAGGTTCCCGCCGCGGCGAAATTCCGGGCGCAGTTTTCGACCTTCAAAACGCATTATCTCGCGAACCGCTGGACCGATTTCGACCAACCAAAGTTTATTTTGTTTGTATTTGCGAGTTCTTTATTTCATCTCCTATAAACTGTTCCGATCGGGATGAAACTCAGCGAGTTATTCGCGAAAAACCCGTTTCCCTATATCTTTGAACGGTAATTTTCCCCCCCTTCGCACCTCCGGTAGTCTTCCCATAGTGATCATCTGAAAGAGGGACCCCGACTCTATGAAATCACAAACAAAAATTTTCAAAACGAGAGAGTTTGTTTCCAAACCCAGATCTACTCCACTACTAAATATATACATGCATTCAACTAAATATATAATTGCATATTTTGATAAATCACCAAATGAACAAAAAAATGTATGTTTAATACAAGTATTATAAATAAAACTGGAAAATTAAAAAAATAATAAACAAATGTTATATAATAATTTAAAAGCAATGGTATTATCTAATCAGCAAACAGAGAATAACAAATTCTGTTGAACTTTATCGCAGATGGCATGTAAATATCTAGTTTTCTGGCGAACCTGTTAACCAGACTACACATTCTGTATATTGATGAATTTCGGAGTGTGTTGGTCCTGGTGCACGGCAAATAAAATACTAATTCATTACGAGCTGAAATTCTTGGAACAAAAAAATTTTGTTGTTGCATAATGTATGGATGAATGTCAACTTGAGAGTTTATAATTTTGTGAATAAATACTAAATGCGTTTCTACGATTTTCCAAAGACATTACGTCAAAATATTTCAAAATAGTAGCATATGAAATAAATTGAGGATTTTCATTGGTCTTTCGAAAATAGAGACATTTTAAAAATCGTTTTTGTACGCGTTCTATATCTAATCTATACATATATAAAGGAAAGTCACAACCCTGACTAATCAACGCAGAGCCGAAACCACTGGCACTAAAAACTTGAAATTTGGGTGGAAGGTTCAATTTGTTATGTAAGGTAGTGCTAAGAAGGGATTTTTTGAAATTCGACCCCTAAGGGGGTGAAAAGGGGTAAAATGTGTTTTCACGAATTCTTCAATATCTCTACACCCGATAAGATATCGATTTGGTGTTTGCTTGCAAAGATTATTAATGCAAATACCTAGAAACGTATTTTAGGATTTTGTCCTAATCAACCCCTAAAGGTGCAAATCTGGATTGGGGGTGAATTAAAGAACTCTTCGTATCTCCTATGTTTATTGAGTTTAAACATTCTTTTTTGGCATATAAATGTATTTTTTAAATATTTAGAAAGCGGTTTAAGGGAATTTGAAAATTTTAACCCTAAAAGGGTGAAAAGGAGTAAACTGTGTTTTCACGAATTCCTGAATATCTCTTAGACCCGATAAGATAGCGACTTGGTGTTTGCTTGCATAGGTGTCCAATAGAAGTATCTAAAACCACATTTCAGGATTTTGCCCTAATCGACCCCTAAAGGTGCAAATCTGGATTCGGGGTGAATTAACGAACCCATTGTAACTCCTAGGTTGATTGAGCTCTAACATTCCTTTTTTTGGCATAGAGATGTATTCTTAAAATATTTAGAAAGTGATTTAAGGGATTTTACAATTTTACCCCTAAGGGGGTGAAAAGGGGTAAACTGTATTTTCATCTATAGACCCGATAAGATATCGACTTGGTGTTTGCTTGCATAGGTATTCAATACAAGTGTCTAAAAACGCATTTCAGGATTTTGCCATAATCCACCCCTAAAAGTGCAAATCTGGATTCGGGGTGAATTAAAGAACCCTTTGTATCTCCTATGTTTATTGAGCATTCTTTTTGTGGCATATAAATGTATTCTTAAAATATTTAGAAAGCGGTTTAAGGAATTTTAAAATGTTACCCCTAAGGGGATGAAAAGCGGTAAAGTGTGTTTTCACGAATTCCTCAATATATCTTAACCCAATAAGATATCGACTTGGTTTTTTGCATGCATAGGTATCCAATACGAATGTCTCAAAACACGTTTCAGGATTTTCCCAAATCAACCCCTAAAGGTGCAAATCTGGATTCGGGGTGAATTAAAGAACCCTTTGTATCTTTTATGTTTATTGAGTTAGAACATTGTGTTTTTGGCGTACAGATGTAT
The DNA here is from genome assembly GCA_940337035.1 of Agriotes lineatus. NCBI lineage: Eukaryota > Metazoa > Arthropoda > Insecta > Coleoptera > Elateridae > Agriotes > Agriotes lineatus. The sequence continues at coordinate 1,695,630 of OW679196.1, read as the reverse complement.
TCTTAAAATATTTAGAAAGGGGTTTAAGGGATTTTAATGTTACCCCTAAAGCGGTAAAAAGGGAAAACTGAAAAGGGGTAGGGTGTTAAGTTTATCTTGCTAAAATTTATGAATACAACATTTAGTTTGTACATATATATTTTAATTTTATCTCATTGTTATACTAAAACTATAGTTTTATCAATATATACAAGATGAACGACAATTACGTACACATTTCCAGGGGGTAAGTGAAGCATAAAAAAGAGTTGTGCAGGAATTTTTTCGACAGAATTCTGTTTCCTTTTTTTCCTACAATATTGTTTTGCGGAGTTTGTTAGTTTAGCGTATTGAGTGAGGGGGAGGAGGGCGCCCTACAATTTATTTGAAATTTAGAAGAAAAAACACTTGTTGCCCGTACGAAGAACGGGCATCTTGCTAGTATGTGTATATTGTAACAAGGATTCCAAATTACAGATGAAAACTCTAATTTGCTACGTACGTATGCATTATATATTTGCAACGTTGCTTCAGTATTTTGAAATCCATATGTAGTCCTTAATATAAAGCCAATCAGTTTTAATGCTTCGGTAGTAATTTTAGCGATATGGGGAACAAAAGATAATTTTGTATCAAACACAATGCCTAAATCAGTTATTTCATATTTTTGAATTAGTGGTTCCCCGTTTATGGTATATTGAAAATTTATTGGGTTTATATTACGTGTGAAGGATATACTGCAACATTTGGTTATGTTTAAATATAAACGATTTGTTTCGCTTCAGTTATAAAGCGCGTTAATATCACGTTGTAACAAAATGCAATCATCCGCATTTCTTATAGTTCTCCAGATTTTTAAATCATCAGCAAATAGTATGTGTTCAGAGTTTAGAAAAATATTCGATATGTCATTAATAAACAGTAAAAACAAAAGTGGTCCCAAATTTGAACCTTGTGGAACCCCCGAAAGTGCTTTATATTTATTAGATTCAGAGCCAAGAAATACCACATACTGCCATCTGCCAGAAAGATACGAGACAAATAATTTAATCATAGATGGTGAAAATTCAAAAGAAGTCAACTTTACTACTAACAATTCATGATTTACACGGTCAAATGCCTTTGCAAAGTCCGTATAAATAACATTAGTCCAGTGCATTTAGAGTGTGACCTCGGAAAAAATCCTAGAGAGCTGAAATTTGGTTTACACCTACCTTTCATCGTTTCAAATAAGGGTTGAGAAGTCCCCAACAATCCGTTGTACGCATAACTTTTTAGAGTGCTCAGAAGATCAATTTTTGGGTTTTTCAAATATATCTTCGTTCCTATCGGCTTTACGACTACGAAGGTGCCATAACAAAAGAAAGGTAATAAAATTCTCTACAAAAAGGGTTATCTATAGTTTTTACATACAAGTAACAGTTTTCACGGAAATTTGGTAGGAAGGTCATGAGTTTAGGAAATATTATTATTCATCTTGATTATTGTTGATGGGAGCAAAGACCCTTGCTCAAAGGCATACATAGAATCGATGTCTGGATTGTCAATGTTCTGGTCGCTTTCGATTTCGGTTACCTGCGAATCCTCCATTGGTGCAGCGTTCAAACAAGATTGTCCGTGACAATGACCGCAAATTGGTGTGCAGACGAGTCCCAATAGTGGTCCTCAGCCGTTCGTGCAATTCCAATTAATCATTTTTAGAAAACAGTCCGGAGCAGGAGGTGCTGATAATTTTTTACGCGCAATAAGTTGTCCTTCAATATCCATCCCCAATCGTCTGGATTCAATTTATTACCCCACCAAATCTGTACCTGATAGTAGACTTGGTAGAGATGCTCTTCAGCTGCTTTGGCTCTAGGTGGTAATAGGCTTAACCTTGCAGATTTGTCTTTACCTACGGATTTAGCAAAGCACAAATAACGATAGGTGTTTATGGAATCTTCTTTAACTGGAGCGCCATGTATGCCCAAAAAATATAGTAATCCATTATGAGCAATTGATTTGTGGAGAGCATCACTTTTATTGAAAACTTAAGCTACATTCTGTAAGTCCTGTCTTTTTTGCAATAATTTTAGAGCTCCTGTTTTCCCCTTATGTAAAAGAACATATGTTGTATCACAATCAGAGAACGTAAGTAAAAATTAAATATGTTCCTTGCTCTTTTCATGTTGATTGAAACTTCGGGAAGAGAACGTTTCTTGCTGGACTGCTCCTTTGCCCAGTTTGAGAAAAATAAATCTTTCCCAACAGGTGTTCGAGCCGTTATAATAACCAAAAGATCTATATCTTCTCCAACAACAACCGTTGTATTTGTAAATGAATGTTTCAGTGCTCTTTCGATTATGACAACGTCAGCATCACCCTCAGCCTGTTCGACGAGGAAATTTGTAGCTTCGAATTTCTCTGACAGCATCGAAATCAATTTGCATTTGTTGTTGCTTTTAGAAAGAAACGTTTCCTGGCTGACTGTTACATTCATTATCTCGTCAAAAACACGTCTGAAGATGAAGTTACTCCATAGCCTTCGCATTGTGTCTGCTGTTGTTATACCCATCAAAAACAATCACCGTCTTTTCACCAAAATTTGTATGGACATAGTTAAAAGTTGCCAGTTAATTTTTGAAATACTTCATTTTTCATCGAAGTTTCTAATCCCTCCATGTCCTGAATATACAAATGGGCCGATTTTGCATAAAGAAAATGTCCTGCTGCGTGAAAATATGGTAGATTTTTTTTACAGCAGCTAAATGCATCTTCCAATTTCCCATTCTTTCTGCTCTTACAAATTCCTTTGCAACAGTAATCATTAGGAAATATTGTCCCCACAATAGTAGGGCTTTTATTTTGTAACTCAGAAATTTTGTCGTCAAATTTTTCAACTCACCAACATTATTTGACTGTTCAACGTCTTCAAAATATAGCGATGCTTCGTCTTCAGGAGCAGAACAATGATATTTCCTAAACTCATGATCTTCCTACCGAATTTCCATGAAAATTGTTGCTTGTATGTAAAAACTATAGATAACTTTTTGATAGAGAATTTTGTTACCTTTCTTTTGTTATGGCACCTTCGTAGTCGTAGAGTCGATAGGAAAGAAGCTATAGTTGAAAAACCGAAAAAACGACCTTCTGAGCACCCTAAAAAGTTATGCGTACAACGGATCTTTGGGTACTTCTCAACCCTTATTTGGAAAGATGGAAGGTAGGTGTAAACCAAATTTCAGCTCTCTAGGATGTTTTCCGAGGTTACATCTATTTTTCGGATAAATGCACTGGACTACATCCACTTATAAGTTGTTATCTATAGCAGTAGCTACGTCTTGTGTAAATGGCAATAAATTAGTAACAGTCGAGCTGTTTGGCATAAATCCTTGTTGAAAAACAGACAATTTATTTTTGACGAATGGAAAAATTCTATTATACAATACCGTTTCGGAAATTTTTGAGACAGCTGGAAGTAACGCTACAGGTCGATAGTTAGAGACGTCTTTTTTGTCCCCACTTTTATAAATAGGACATATCCTGGCTGTTTTCCACTGATCGGGAAAAACGGCAGTTTCCAAAATTAAGTTGAATAATATATGCAATAGATGGGACAAAAACTCTGAACAAGCTTTATAAATATATATAGGTATGTCGTCCGTACCAACTGATTTCTTAGGTTTCATTGCCTTAAGAGCTTTATTTATATCATCAATTGTAATGTGAAGCACATGAAAATTACCTGGTTCGGTAGATGTTACCGTTGTAGCATTACCTTGCGGGCCAACGTACACAGACTGAAAATTATCTGCAAAGGCATTTGCCGTTGCTTGATTATTACATAAAAAGTTGCCTTTGTAATGCATATTATGCGCAACATTTTCTTTCCTCTTATTTTTAACAAAGGACCAAAACGGAGCTGGTTCGTTTTGCAGTCCATTCTCAATATTTTTTAAACATTCTTGATATGCAGCATTAATGTCATGTTTGACTTTATTTCTGAGTTGTCTGTATTTCTCAATAACGCTACCGTTACCTCTATTTTCTTTTATTTTTTTAAACAGGCGATTTTTCTTTTTTATTGCTTTAATAACACTCAAAGGAAATAGGATGGGAATTTATTATGAATATGTTTAATTTTAGGAACTGTAGCATCAAGGGCAGTTTTGAAAAGTTCATAAAATTTTGATATAGCTAAATTTACGTCCTTAAAATTTTCCAGTACTGACCAGTTAGTTTCCCTTAAGCTATAATAAAGTTCTAAAAAATTACCTTTTTTGTAATTATACTGTTCATTGTTAATATTAGGATTATTTGACTTTCCGTAATAAATATAATCGCATTCTAAAGGAGGATGATAAATATCTGGCTGGACAAGTGGCGATTCAGAACGCGTGACATCGATGTGCGAGTTAGCTAACACTAAATCTAAAGTTCTATTTAAACTATTTTTCACGTTATTATACTGAATTAAACCATTAAAATTTATAAAATCTATAAATGCAGCTTATAGTGGATTTGCAGAAAAGCCAGCTCCGGGTTCAAATTTGGCAAATTAAAATCATCTACTATAACTAAATGTTTTTGAGTAATTTCTGAATTTAATTCAACCATGCGAAATAAAACCTCAAACAAGTTCAAACCGCTGGCCGGTGGAAAATAAACTACACAAAAATATATGTGAGTTACACCAATTCTTACGTGAATCCACAAGTTTTCCAAATGAGAGTCCAAATGCATCAACTTGCGCGATGGAAACTCATTCTTCACTGCCATTAAAACGCCACCACCCCTAGTCTTTCCAGTCTGAACAGCACTACGATCTTTACGATAGATAACATAACGATTATCTAGTAACTCACTATTAGAAACACTATCGTCTAGCCACGTTTCTGTTAATAATATAATGTCATAATTTTCACTAAGAGCGTTGTTATATAAAATACGTAGTTTAGATTTCAGTCTTCTTACGTTCTGATAGTAGAATGTAATTTTGCGTTTATTAATGGACATCTTTAAAATCGGATGTAGATTTGATTGCATACACTCTACTCTCGTCCTTTGCCCTCATGAAAATTTTCCCATTACGAGTCCAAAGATAACGAATGTTATTACCTTTTTTATACTTCCGTGTTTTAGCCATTAATTGTTTATTTTGCTGGGTTAGTGACTCGTTCACGTATATAGGATTATTTACAGATGACAGTTGTCGAATATCAACACGTAGATCGCTAACTTGAAGGTATCTTTTCACGCTTTTGGCCTTCAAAAATTCTTCCTTCACTATCCGCCGCGTAAGTTTCACAATTATAGCCCTGGGTTGGTTAGGGCGCGATGGGTTTGCCTTCAAACGGTGACAAGCATCTATCATCCCAGGATCGACGTTGAGTCCAATAGCGGTTCCCACTGCTTGAACCGCCATAATGGTATTTTCATCCCTGGCTTCCGGGACCCCTTGAATTTCTATGCAGTTGTTGCGAGAATATTGCTCCATGTCATTGATCTTTCCGCGCAATTCAACTTTTTCCTTTTGTAACGCAATGTTATCAGTTTCTAACTTTTCTATTCGCTGCAGATACTCCTTCAGGGTTTTTTTTTTGCCTCTTCAATGCTTCATTATAATCATTTATCTTCTCATGGCAAAGATTCATAGATATACACCTTTCTGCTTGTTCGGATTTAATCAATTTGAGTTCTTTTAGTATTTCACTCAAAGTATTATATTTAGAACTGCAATCGCTGCACTTCCATGCATCTAAATTTTGGGATCTGCAGATGCATTAGTGCAGGCAAAATGAAACATAATACCGCAACTTATACATTTGATCTTATCTATGTCTGTTCTAGACATGCTACCACCACATTTTCCACAATTACTAGGCATGTTGTATATATTTTATCGTGCCTCTGCCTCCGTTTAGATAAAAATATTGCTTCAAATTTGCAAAGGTGTATGGAAATGGTGATTATTATTATCAACCTTGCTGCACTCACGTTAAAGGTCAACCACTGTAACACGAATACGTTTAACAACTCTACGTATTTAAGTAAATTTCCACATTTCTTTATATTGTTTATTAATTGCACAATAAAAATACTAGAATCACTTCAACTGTACTCAGCACTAAATGCACATTAAAACCCAGTAAAAATAGATGATTTTAAACCACTTTAATTGCAAGTTAAAATCAGAGCACTTTTTGACACTGCCAGTGCTGTGAATTGTACTTTTAATTTACTTGTCACTAATAAACAAATAGTAAGTAGTTCCCTCTTTAAAATTACCTCACGTCACTCGTTCTATCTTTTTCTTTAAATTATTTAAATACCTGTATTATGTCACCCGTTCATAGATTCGATGCTAGTAAAACGCATCCAGCAATCTTACAAAGATCTCCCAACGTCAAAACAAATCTCAGTCCGAACTCCGCCAAATACACCTGGATCCACAAAGACTTCCTGGCCAAAAACACGACAAGGCACCTACCAACTTTCTCCTGTAGTAATGTCACCAGCAAACACCATCCACGTCGTCCTACCAAAATCCTCAAGCCTCCTACAACCTAGTATTGCGAACCTCGACTAGATGCAAATTATAAGATGTCACTTCAATGACAAGTTTGTCGAATTAGAACTCCTTTAGATGAAAAATCTTCTATCCTCCCCATAAAACTCTCACTCTGCTAACCATCTCGATGTAAACCACTTCCAGGAAAAACCATTCCTTGTTATCCAATTGGTATGATGCAATGTAATTTGACAATAAACTGAGTTCAGCATCCCCTTCCAGAAATTTGCTTTTCTAGATTATAACTGTATTACTCAGGCATTCTCACCAGATTCATTTATTTTAATGCTCTTCTTCTTCACATCTGTTAATCTTTAAACATTTTACTTTTATTTTCACCACGCCAATTTTTTTTTCAATTTACAACCCTTTTATAGGCCAAACAGCTTTTAAACTTTTATAAGAGGTTTATTTTCATAATTTTAACCGCTTACAAATGCTATTACATGTTTTTGTACCAAATTATTTTTACATACTGATAAATAAATATCTCCTTAGTGATTTTGTTTAGCATATACATATTTCATATTCAAAGACACTATAGAAACGTTATTATATTCATCTAACACCCACTATGTTAAGTGCTATTCATCATACATATATTGAGTTGTCAATTCATAGCGTCTGGCAAATACTCCATTTTGTTGAAGTAAAAGAGGAAATCACTTGGTTACCACATTTACTTTCTTGTTGGGCCCAAGCAGCCAAATTAATTTTTTTGCTCCCCTCGTCTAAAAGACGAAAGAGGGTTACGCGCCACTTTAGAGGTCTAAAATCGATCTAGTAATAGCCTTATAACTAAGGGGTATTTGGATAAAAGTATTTATTTCCTAGCAACCTCAAATTGTTCATTTTCGTCATAGATACAAATTATGAAAAGCTACTCATAACTCCCAAGGGACTTGTCAAATTATTTCTCCCTCATTCTCATGGTAACCATGTAAATACAAGCAACGTCTTAGCAACTATACATTGAGGCAGTTCTTGGTGTAATTTTGAAGTGTGATACTATTCTTACTAATATGATAGTAAATAAAATATTGTATGCATCACGGGAGATATTCATGTTCTTTACCTTCAGGTGACTTACAGACCGAGGGCTTCTGGCCCTCATATTAACCTCAGGGAAAAACATATTTTTCTATAACCATTTAAAAATTAACAACTTTCGTCACGTTTTACCCCAACCGAAAATGCCAATTCCGGGACCAGTGATAGAATATCCCGTAACGTTAACTTTCGACTCTAGTGACGAAAGTAAGTGGTTGCAATTTCAGATATTAAATGCATTCTTCCATATCCAATTGTAATTTAATTTTACAAAGCATAATGGAAAAACATGATTAAGCACAAAACCGTGTAAATTTACTTAGTATAATGTCATAAATGCAAAATACAGTTGTAAAAATTATCACGAAATTGGCAGGATGAGCCTTGCTCTTGGACGGTAGTGTTTTAGTTGCTATGCGACGCTTTCAAACGGCCATATTAGTCAGAGTTGTAAATTGCGCGATACAAACGAAAGCATGGTATGACAATTAGCTTTTCTCACTGGCTATTTTATCTGCATTAAAAAAGGGGTATATCCCTAAATCCCAGATTTCGTCAACATCAGTTAAAGATAATTGAACTTTCTCAACCTTTTTATACACCTATATAATGAACCATGGTTATAGAAAAAGTATAATGTTTTACTCGTCGAAAAGCATTTTCTGCAACTTGAGAACATTATCAAACTCGGCTACGTCTCGTTTGATAAACTGCTCTCTCGTTTGCAGAAAATGCGACTTTCGTCACTCGTTAAACAATATACTATTATATCTCCCTTAATGCACAAATATCTATAATTTGCACTTAGCTCAGGCTTTACCTTTCATAAATATGGCACCCAACAGATACAGCATAAATGTAAGAAACAAAAATGGGCAACAATAAGCTGTTGAATGTAATTCAGTCGCAGCACTACGATATGAGGCACAGCTCCCTTGCAGGTTGCGATCCAATGGGTGCGGTAGGCGCGACCTGCTTGCTTTCCGTTGAAATCCCTTCTGTGTGCGTTGAAATCCCTTCTGTATGTGCTGAAACCGCGTTGAGTTCGAATCCCGCCTGCAATAATTTTTTATTTGCAAATCGATGTAATTTGTATTACCAAGTGTTTTCCTTTATTGTTTCACTAGTATTAGAAACGTTAAAATATTTTTGCCTTTGATTTTTCAAAATATTTACTGTCAGAATTTCCACTTGCCAGGGAAGTTCTGAGTGAACCCCTTTACAGATTTTTTGTGGCGCGCTATTCTCGTTTGAGTAGCAAATATTTTTTGAAGTTGTGCGCCATATGTTTTCACAACCCTGCATTGTGTTTTTGGTTCCATATCAGTGCTGAGTAAAATTTGATCAAGCAGTAAGAATAATATATGATACATGATACTTCACCTTTAATATCATTGCTGCATGATACAAGCTACTTTAGCATAATTTGATTAGCTAAAAGGAGGCTTTGAACAATTACATTTATTATATTCATAGCAACGTCAAAGCAATTTGACGGTTAAGTTAGAAACACCTAGCAACTGCACATATTAAGGCAGTCAGAACAGACCATACATACTGTCCCAGTTTTTTTTTGTCTTGCATAGTACATGATACAAAATATATGAAAGGTCTGATTCCTGATTCTAATTTCTTCTTCCGTCTGTTCGGGTTAGGGTCATGAAAAATGTGATGTAGTTGAACATTATTGCACCATAATACAATGTAAATGTAATCACAGGAATTCAAAAAACAGCATGAACAACGTAAATGTTTTTTTTTATTCTCGGATTTGTTTATTAAGGAATTACACTAGTTAATGCCCAAGATATCATATACAAAAATTTTAAACAAGTTATACTTTAGTGGTGTTAGGCTATAGCTAGACATGCTATTACTTTAAACGAGTAACTTAAAAAGCTATATAAGTTTAGTAAAACTACTGATCTTACGAAGTGTGTATACTATTTTTTCGCATTTTGTGTTAGTATTTATAAGCAAACATTTATATCAAAGCATTATACCAAATGTTCATTAAAAAAGGCGGCTGTGGAAATTTAAACGTATGAATAATAATGTTGGTGGCACTGTAGGTCTATATCAAATTTGAGGTTAGCAGGTTAGGTTTTCCGTCAGTTTGGATACTAACTGACACAAAATCTAAACTGCAAAACCTGGAATTTGACACAAACTCAGACAACACCTAACCTGCTAATCTCGAATTTGACAGTGACATATAGTAAAGTGACATTTCTATACACCAAAGTGCCACTTTATTAATCGATTTTGAATTCAGTAAAATAGCACATTATTATACAAAATCGAAAAACCAATTTATTTGTTAATATTGAAAATGTATATAGTACTGGGTGACCCGTTTCAAAACTAAAAATAGCAAGCTTTTAATTTTAAGTAAACGTCTAACGTAATTGATGTCTAAGGATTTTCAGCCTTCTCCCTTCCCCTATACTTTGAAGTTCGGATCCAGGCAACCTTGTTTTTAAATTAAATTAAATGTTTCCAGTATCATTTGTGATATACCATGCTTTTGCTATGTTCGCTTGGAAACCGGTCACCCCGTATCGGCTATTCACAGTTATTTTAGACAGGGTTTGGCTGTTTTATGTATACAAACATACAAACTGCGTCTGCTCCTGTGTGAATCCAACTTTTTAATAGATGTTATAATATTTTAAGTTTGAGCTTATGAATCATGGCTAAGCTTACGCTGCGAGTATTAGCCCTTTCGCAACTAATGGGATATTTATATGTCCCGGCAGCAGATGGAATTTAAAAAAGCAATTTTTTTCGTTCTTCTTTTAATATTTTGGTCGAGTATATGGAAACATGTGGAATAATGACTGTAATTAATATTAATATTTATAGCTCACACTGACATGTCCATGTATCCTAACAGTACAATGTATTGACATTTGAACAATAGTATCGGAGTTTCTAGATATTATATGTTGTAAATACAGTAAACATACACTTACGATCATTGAAAATTAACAGGGTTATGCATGTAAAATTGACTTAACCGACGTTTTGCAATTGCGTGCAACGTTATTTTATTATTACGATGAGGAGAGAGTTAGGACAACTCGATTCTGCTTTAGAGACAAGGGAAATTCAGAAAACGTATATCAACTACTGTAATGGTTGTTGCATAGCCCTGTTTATTTTTAATGATTCTTTGTGTACACAGAAGTCTTAATAACTAATTATGAAACCAAGCAAAATAGTCGTCTCCCTATTGTGCGTTTAAAATTTTTCGTTCTGCATATCTTCAATGACTCGCACCAGTTATTGGATGGTAGTTAGTTTCCAATATTTGTAAGATTTCTAGATAACAGTGTGTTTGTCTATAAGCCCATTTCATACAATTAATACGTGCTTTTATCCAGTTTAATGATTTAAGTTTCTGTTGTTCGCTGTCCTTTAAATTCCAAATGTTTTACATTTGTCAGCATTGTTTATTATTATGTTTAGAGCTATGACTATACTGCTAAATGGACTACTGACTAATAGCACACGTTTTTCTTAGATGTCGGATTAATTAAACTGCTTTGTTTTTGCAAAAGTTTTGGCTCGTTGGGATTCTAAGTATCAGAAATATTTGTACACAATTTTAGTGTAGTGTTAAAACTTGCTTTATTTGAAAGCGTAATAAGATTGAAGAGGTTCAGAAAAATAACCTCATAGAAACACAAATGGGTATAATTATTCAAAATGTAGCGTAAAGGAAGGGAAGTGTAAAGTAAGAGCAGACGTCTGGGCATAAATTAATACAAATAGCTAACAAGAATTTTCTTTACAGTGCAGCCTGGATAAAACAAGCCTGGGTCGCTGCTTCACGTCGCGGCAGAGCAATGAATCCCAATGTCCGATGTTGTCTGGGAAAACGCCAGTCAAGCAGGCAAGCGCGCACCCGAAGCAGCCGAAATCCAGCCTGCTGACATCAATCAAGGCGGCCTCACCGAACATCAACACAAATCAGAAAAAACTGCGCTTCCAGCTAGCCAAGGAGCGGAAAGCCAGCACCACGTTAGGCATCATCATGAGCGCCTTCACGATCTGCTGGCTGCCCTTCTTCGTCCTCGCCCTCATTCGTCCCTTTCTGGACCCTACCTCTAGTGCGTTAACGACTTTATCCAGTTTGTTCCTTTGGTTAGGCTACGCAAATAGTTTGCTAAACCCCATAATATACGCCACCCTGAACAGAGACTTTCGCAAGCCCTTCCAGGAGATCCTCTACTTCCGGTGTGGCCGGTTGAACCACATGATGCGAGAGGAGTTCTATCACAGCCAGTACGGCGACCCGGATCACCACATCTCTACGAGGTGCCACGACTACGAGGAGGGCGTCGAGTACATCGAGGCTGAGGGCGAGGAAGTGAAAGTGCCGGAAATCAATGCCGCTCACGAGTCGTTCCTATGATTGGAACGGGAAGCGGCCGGTCCTGGGGAGAGATAAGAGAGCAAGTGCTCGGGGGTGATAAGTCTGTACGTAGTAATGAATTCTAAAGTACTTTAGGTTGCGAAGTGATTAATTCCGTGCACGTACGCGCGAAGATTGCCGTGCTGCGCTGAGTGAAAAATTGCGGTGGCGCGAACTACCCGAACTGTGACTGTAGCGAAAGTTATTCGAACTTGCGTTAGTGTAACGATACGCAGTTCGCGCCTTTGGAATGGCTTCGCCCACCCTTGCAGCTGCGGCTGCAGTCAAACATTTCTGCTTTGTGTACACGTTAAATAGTTCCGGCGGTATAGTAGATTCACTACTCAGCGCCCTGATCTCTGAACTCTGAACCATTAATTAAAATGTGATTTCAAAGAGTTTCACGACCATTGCCATTCATTAACGAAGCTCTTCTGGGATAATACTTTTATTGTTGAAGTAGGAGAAATCGACGTTTTTGCAAACTTTCGTGAAGGGTTTCATCGGGGGTGACAGAGAAAGCTGAAGTGAAACTACTTTGCAAGGGCAACAAATAAAAGAGCACGGTAGTGGTAGAAACAAACATAATAGAAAGAGAAAAAGTTTTGATCCAAAAGAATGTTATGGTCGGTATCGTTTTGATCTTCTGCGACGGTTAACGATAATACAAAACCTGACATGAATCCATATACTAGTGTTCAAAGATACAAGTTTTTACTGAACGGTCAGTTTAACCACTGTGTACATTATTGCAAAAGCAAGGGACTTTCTAAACCTCATGTAAAACTAATCCATAGGAGAAGGGAGAATTTGTAAAATCTTGTTCGAAGCTTTGAACACAGCTTTGATGTTTTGATTTAGAAGAAATCTCGCTATGCCATTGCTGAAAAAATAGATATAAATACACATTAGTTAAATTGGACGTTTAGTAAAAACTCCTCAAGCCTCATTATCACTTGTCTCTGAACACTAACACAAAGTCGATCATAAGGTCCGTTTTGATGAGACATTATTGAACAGAAGGTTATTCTCTTCGATCTATGTGAAAAGTGCTCATTTTGAAACTACTTGACTAAATGTTTCTATTTATTTTTTCCTATTGGTAGAAGAATTTTGCTTTTGACGTGGTTGACATGTCGAAAAAGTGTCCCCCGATGGAGCTCCTCACAAAAGTGGGTGAAACGTGATACTCTTATACCCCAACAATGACACGGTGCAATCCCGGAAGTTTGTATTATTACTGAGTAATAAAGAACTCACGAGTCAAAACGTGTCTCCCTGTCGTTATCTTAACCTGCACTATCTTATAAAGTTTCTCTTGAGAAATAGGGGCGATAACAAATGAATGTTCTATACCAACGTTCTTGTGATAGCGAGATCTGCGTTAAGCTTATAAGAAGATAGTGAGCACTATATTTAAGATAACTCTGGACGCTTAGAAATTTGCGTCTAGTGGTGCTAACCGTACCGTTATTCTATTTAACACATTTGTAGCGCAGTAATGGCAACCATTAGCACCTTTAAGCAGAGAAATAACAGTGTTGTTTTTATTTCTTTCAGTTCTAGATAGTAAAAATATTCACTCCGAATACGTTAGTTTTGCTAAAATTAATGGTATGTAGACTGACCCAACCATTAAATTTATTACTATAGTTTGCACTAGTAGAGATTATTTTACTAGGCAGTTATAAAAATCGCATCTCACAAAAAAGTATTATGATGGTCAGCTACAACCCGATGCTGTTTTTCTGTGTAATTTAAATTTGACAAAGGTGAATTGTTAGTAATATTACCCCTAGCTAGTGCTGTCAAACCATGAAACTTGGTTATATACAGGTTCGTGTAGTTGTTTCCGAAGCCATTAATTGCGGAGAATGCCACAATGCTGCCAAGATATATCAAAACCGCTTGCATGAGACATGAAAAAATCTCTTCAATGTTCTCCATAAGTGTCCACTGGTAAAATGTTTACGTTTCAAGGCACGTATTTTTTTCAAATCTGTTGTTCATTTAAATAAGTTGCTCTTCCCCAGTATCAAAATTTGTCGTATTACAGAATAACGAAGTTCTTCCCACAATCGCCGGGTGGTGCACATATACCTTGACAATTAGAAGGTGCTGTAGAAATTCAGAAAATACACAAACATGGTTTCTTCTGTAAACGTACTTAACGTACTTCAAATCACAACAGCATCGTTCTCCAATGTTTCCAGATTACATGTGGTAATAACCTTCTTGCAAGAATTAGCGATATAATTTTTCTTCCGAGCTGCGCATTGGACTCATAACCTATTACGTTTTTCTAATTTGATAAACCTGGCCGTTGAGAAGGCTTTATTTTAATCACTAGTTCACTGCTGTTGGAATTTGTTCATCTCACAGTATTTGCACTTATAATTGTTTTCGGAATCATTCAGGATATAAAAAAGCCCTATTCATGCACAATTTTAGCAATCATATACAGCAGCGCTCTCTATATCCGGCTGTGGTTTCAATTAATGTTAATGAAGTTTTTAATCTGACACGCTTGTAAACCTCATATTTTCCATAACTAGTTTTTATTTAGTGCTTCATAAAAGCAGCACAGAAATGGCTTCGTGAAAATAACAGCTGGTTTGACAGCACTAATCTGTAGTGTAAGCGAGTTCCGAAAATCGCAAAGAGCCATCGCGTCCTATTTATTTCGCTGTCAAATTGAATAAAGCTCTCATTCCTAAACTCAAAGGATGAATCGTAAAAACGTCAGATATTCCGCATATTCCGTTCCAGCTTCCAGCGCCCTCTGTATGCTGCGCCCACATAGCATCATTTATTAAAACACTAAAACGATTTATAGTCGAGTTTTATGCCCGATACATTGTTGCAAATGGCGAATAGCTGCCAGTGATGCGCATACTCCTAGACAGACTTAAATCCCGCTTATAGGCCATAAAAGAGCCATGATTCAAATTCGAGTTTAATTGTTGAGCGCTACCTCAATGATATTTTGCAGTTCCGGTTGGGTGGCGGCCGCTTCAGGGGATTTTTGCAATAGAAAGAAAACAAAGGGCCGGTTGTGGATGTATAAGGAAGCGCTACCTGCATTGCTTTAGTGCTTTACATAATAAGTATTCGTGAAAGCCGAGGATTTGTTAAATATGCAGGTGTATTGATTGCCGTAACAGGCTTTGAACTTTACGCACAATGGACGAATTTAATGAGGATAAAATGGGGCTCAAATGCTTTTGTTGCGAAGTTTTGGCTCATAAAATAATGAAATTTCACTGAATTAGACTCAGCTACTATTGGAAATCGCGCCTTTTTGTCAACAGGTCAATAAATCGCTGTGTTGGTATCGTAGCCAGAGCTGAGGTATTGATTAATGTTAATGTTTTCTCGGGTACATATTAAGTTAATGTGCTCGGAATTGTTTCGTGCACTACCTACCCAAGTATGAATTTGGGAGTACTTTTATTAACTATACAGTTGCTTGTTATGTACAATAATATAGGTTTCTTTTTTTATAAAACAAATACACTTTCATAACATAATTTCCCTCATACTACTTTTTACAACAATAATCAGCAATACTAAACAGCTATAAAATCAAAATTGCAATAAAGTTTACACCCCTGTAACGGATATAACCCCAGCCGCAGTACTGCATAAAACTGGTTTTGATAAAAAGCCACATGATTAAATAAAATGAGCATCAGCGGAACCTCAAAAAAAGCTCATGACACGATTTACGAACCTTGCCCACGACGAGGTCTCTCCAAACGGACGTAGATATAGATAAAAAACCAAGTTATCGCATTACTGAATAAACACGTTCTTCGCACAATCGCCAGTTGGTCCACATATATTTAGAAAATTATCCGCTTAATATTGTTGACAATTGAAATATACAGTAGATATTCAGAAAATACACAAAACAAATAAAATTTTACAAACAGACGGTCATTTACGAGTTATAAAAGTACAGTAAATAACTGAAGGTTGTTTGCTACGTATAAATTAGAACAAATCCAAGATTCACAACAAGTCAGCAAGCAAGTAGGCAATCCCTAACCTACACCCGTCAACTCTTTTCGTCGAAAGACAGTCAGAATTGCAATCTGCCAATTTCAGCAAGCTAAATGCAGCTGAAATGGTGGATAGCAATGTACAGCTGCTTCAGCATTCGCAAATTCCTTAAAGATAACTTGTAGGTCGTCGGGGTTATTTAAAAACGAAAGCAAAGAGAGGCATAACCGTTCCATTCCTTAGATTGCGGACGCCTAACGGGTGTTTTACTTTCGTTATACCACGAAAATCGTGAATCAGCCAGGCAGGTGCAGCAATTCAATAAACCTTGACATCAAATCTGCACCTGAGTACTAACGCTTTTCGACAAGAAAACCGTTTTGCAGACGTCGCAAAAATGAGCCCTAAAAAGCATCTTATGGCCTTGGAAGTAAAAGTAAAAAACTCTAAAACTTTTCAAAATTGATAACCGAAAACATGGCTCTCCTGAAGCAATTTTGAGTATTTTGGATAGGTATCCGCGCTTTTGGATATTGAGGAATTGCGTTAATTAACTTACTATTGAATACATTTCAATTTTAATTAATGTAAATAATCATGGCCATGTAAAAGCAAAAGTCGAAATCTATCAGAAGAAATGTCCATTAGTACTTAAATTTTGTAATTTATAAAATGTAACAAAGAGCGACAGTTTTTTGTTTGTTTACTAAGTTAATGTTTTGAGAATTGTTCCGTATTTTTGTATTTCTAAAACAGAAAAATGGAAAACTAATTTTTGTTATCATCTTTTTGCCGATGTGTAAACGTGACTGAAATTTACTGTAGGATTATTTTTTTTAAATAGCTTGTTTATCTTGTCAACGATCTTATTTTGTATAAAACATTTGAAAACACGACTTTCAAATCTGAATTTAAAATTCCTCTGTGTCAACCTGAGGATTGCGCAGATTTGAAAGAAACTATAATTCTCTCTATTAAAATACATTACGATTTTAGTTAAAAACATTTTTACTCGTTCTAACACTTTTATGATCTCGCTTAAAAGTAATTACAAAGAAGAAACAAAACTGCAACGTTGAATCAATCCTTTTTTGTCGATTTTCACTTTACAGCTGTTGGCGCTCTTTCCAAGCAGATATGTTTTTGCTTCTTGGGCATAGGAGTGGCAGAGGCAAGGGTTCTGTATTTCCTTATTAAGCTAATTAACGCCTCAGTCGCTTCTTGACCGACCTTTCGAACAACCAAACGTTAGTAACGCTGATTAATGACATAGTCCGTGGCAGTACAGTTGCGTGCGGCACAATTTTTTATTCCTTTCTTCAGGGTTCAACGATCAATACGGGCTTAATTATTTCTGCTTTGTTACGTGGTGCAAAGTTGGCGTTAAACGATTCATCCTGCCTCGTATATATCTGGGCGTTGCCTATTCAATGTCCTGGCGCGATTATTCTTAGGATAATAACTAAATGACAAACCAATAATGTGGTGTACATAAAGGTCTAGGTGTAAGTTAGCTTAAGTTATGTAAGTTAGCCGATACTTCAAATGTCTAATTGTGATTCAACTTCAGTTTTCTAGTCATGTAAATATGTAATGACCAATAACAATGGTGTATAATATAATAGATGACAATCGATAACTTTAGGAAAAATAAACGTTCTTCGTTCCTCTTCTAGTCAATTTTTACGCTTTTTATACTGCATACTTTGCGTAGAAATGAGGAAACCTTAAGACTGTTACTAGTAGCGAGTGCACCTTTTGTCTTGCTCCGGCAAAGTAGGGCTCATAGAGTTCATCCTATAGAAACCTTAGTTATATTTTTACTAACAAATATATTTTTACTATTAAATGACACGAGCAACAAGCAAAACTAGCGTCGCTAAGTTCAAAGGTCAACAAGCTGATTTAAACTCTCGGAGTACTACATAGCGGGCTGTTATGTTGTTTCACTAAATATCTAGAGTAAATTAATATTATAGCTGCATAGGTACATAAAGTCCGAAGAATCCCGATCTCAATACTGTAAGTCCGAATTGTATCGATGTAAATTACAATGTGATGACATATATTTAGCCAGATACTTTAGTCATAAGTCTCATAATGTCAAAAGTTGTGTTCTCCCAGTAAATGTTACTTTCACTGCGAGGACGCATTAATGTTGACTTTGTACTAGAAGGATAAATAAATTTAATTTCACCGTTGATTTAGTTACTTTTGTGAATGTGATTTAAGTGTGCAATGAGTGACCATGTCTTTAAATTACTTAACTGACGATGTTACAGATGTCACAGTATTCTGTATATCCAAAATCATGTATTGAAATTTAGTCGATTTCTGTTAAAATATCATTGGAGAGTCACTCAATCTTTAACTATCTCAAGAGAATAGAATAACTTTATAAGGTATATTGTAGTTTGCTATACATAAAGAAACAGAAACTCTCTCATCGTCCTTGAAAAGTTAATAATATAAACAGCTAATTATCAATTGCACTAAATCCATGACTGCACAGGTGACCAATGCTCTTACTCTGAGTTACTGGAGAAATAATCTATTCGAACTGTGCAAAGATACTCGCAAAACATTTCAGCAAGTACCTCATATTAACCCTGCTGTTCTGGTCATCTAAACCTAACCTTAAAACAAATAACAGACGAATAAATTGAAAACTGTGTTTGTTTTTAAATTATTATCAAATTCGAATACATATGATTGTATATACATATCTACTTATATTGAGAATGTAACTTACGTTACTGCAGTCAGGATCTATGATTTTACAATTTTAGCAATAGCACTTTATTTGCTTTTTACATAAACACATATATGATACGTATTGGTTTTATTGCCACAAAAGGAGGAGCAAGTTTCGCGTGGTCTCCAACCGTTGATTTTTATTCAAATTCGCGTTCTTTACTTTTATCAGCAACAACAATGAACAAGGAATATATCTTCCGGAAGATCAAGCTGCACAACATTGAACAGAAAAGGAAACGTGGATATTTGAAGGTAATTTAAGTACGTAATGTTGATGAAAGTATATCGATCTAACTGGAAAGATTATACAGAAATAATGAAAGAACAAAAATTGCTCAAAAATATGCAATACAGAGCAGAGGAAGATCAGTAGGGCGACATTATAAAAGGTAGTAATACCAAAAGTAAATGAAGAAGAAGGTCACGCGTGCTTTTCCGAGTTTTTCTTTTTTGATACTTTTGTTTTTATTGCATTCAGGATTTACTTGGTGGCACAGAATAAAGGTATTGTAACCTAGAATATGAAAACTAACTTGGTCTTGAAAACAATGAATAAAGTAAAAACTGGAAAAGAAGTAAGACATGACATAATTTGTAAGGAATTCAGATGACCAATCGTCACAAAGAATACGCTGTAGTCCCTGCAGTTGATTTTATGACATTGCACAAACTCACTTTCCGTGGTGAGAAGGTGGTTTGAATTTCGAACCAATACATTTATCTTGTCGATAGTAACAACTAGAGATAATGACTCACAAAACAAATTACAATAGAATGGTCGTAGGACAAGAGATAGGGTCTCTATTGAAAGAAGGAACAATATCATAAAATATAAAAAAGAGATTTCCGAAATCAATTATTTTATTGTTGTTTGAACACCCACTTCGAATCATAAAAACCTGAATAGGATGGCAGGGTTAAGGTAGAAAGGAAACTCAATGACTGTCATGACAGTTGATAATGCTGGTGTTATTTTTTTTGCTAATGTATCTTCTTCATGATAGTACAGCTACATGCCGCAAATCTCCTGAATTGGACAGTAAATTAAATCCAAAGTTATTATATTGATTCTGATTATTATTTTAATTCGAGTGTATTTTGAACGACAATAAGATTTTGTGATGCAAACTATTCTAAATTATGATACAAAAAGATGTGGCCTACATGAAATCAAAAGCTGAAAAACTTGGTTAACTTAAATAGAGGTCAAGTTCCAGGTTGAGCAAGAACTAATAAAACGACATTTTTCATAAATAAACGTCAAACATTACGCGACAGGCCCTCCAGGCCCAGAACATGTATAATTTGACAACCTTTTTCTAGTTTGTATTGACTCTTGCGGTACTTAGAATTTTCACTCTCTGGTTCACTTAGGCTTCTTTTTGGCCCCTTTTTACTTCCGTTTACTATAAAGGAAGTATTGGATTCACCCCAAAAATTCTAAATTGAGTTTTCAACGGATCTTCACGTTTTCGAGTCCCCTGATCCCAAAAAACATATTTTTTTTCATTGGTCTGTCTGTGTGTGTGTCTGGCTGTGTGTCTGTCTGTGAACAGAATATCTCAAAAACGAAAAGAGGTATGGCGTTGAAACTTCATATATAAGTTTTGTGTACTATGTAGATGAGACAGCAAGCTTTTGAAGAAAATCGCATAACCGGAAGTAGGTGTTTACTCTTGTGATTTTTCAGTTTTTTTCGATTTTTTCAAAAACGGCTCTAACGATTTTTTTAAACCTTACATTTTTCTTACATTTTTAATGTGTATTGATGTGAGATAGGGGATTTTCCAGTTGAATACTTCTAAAGTGGGTTTCTTTTGTTTTTTTTTCTATTTTTTTTATTAACTCCTATTTTAAATAAAACACCCGGTATATTATTACATTTTTGAATTCACCTTGAAATTCTAGAGAAAATTTGTCTCTTCAACTAACACTCGATTTTGTAACGTTTTTGTAGAATTTGTAATTTTTGAAAATTTTTAACAAATGGTTAAAAATTTAAAATGAAATTTTTGACTAATTATAAGATCACTGTAAAAGGAAGTTGTGTGAGTGTATCACACCAGATTTTTCTCTTAGTAACAGCTTTCTTGGTATTACATGTTGTTGAATTCGTACCACATACCCCATCCGTTTCACTTTCTACGCTCTAATAGTTTGCATGATAGTTTGTCATATGCCTCCCTAATTTCTTGGTTAGTTCGTCGCTTCTACTTTCCGTTAACCCATTTTTTTAATGTCTTCTACAATCCACAGTTCCGAACCGTAAAATACTGTAGGAAGTGCCACTGATCTGTATATTCGTGACTAGAAGTTTCTTGATACTCGCTTCGATTTCATTGTTTCACTCAGTATATCTGCCTTTTCCCATATCCTCGCCTATTTTAGGTCCTTCTTCGTTGCTATTTGTAATATTCACTCCTAAATTGCCCGACATGGCAAATAATGTTCATTACCTTCTCAATGAATTTTACAAAATACAATAACTTAACATCTAACGTAACATAATCTAACTTAACATCATCTAACCTATCCTCACACAATATAACATAACATACTTCTGATGTTGGACTCCTTGGAAAGAAACTTTTACAACTGGGCTACTTGTAGATCGATTCCACCAGGATAGATCCCCATTATTGAAGTTGAGTCGTGAAATTGGAACTTCTTATGATGTCGAATTCAAAGGTCAGGGGCAAGAAAATTTTCGCATAACAAACTGCGCATATTCAGAAAAGGAAATATATGTTATGTTTACGATATACACCATAAAAAATAAAATTTTTACGTAATGGTATAATTTTCAATGTTCATCTAATAGTAAGAACACCTACTATGGAAATTACTACATGTAGATCTCGTTAATAGTTACCGTATTTTTAATTATAATGATAGTTGCATTGTCACACTAAATGAGTTAACATAAAAAACCTATTGGGTAGCAGATGTCCATTAAAAAAGTCTATTGCCTTTTATTATTACTTTTGGTTGTTTATTTGAAACAGATGAATAACAATTTAACAGAACGTCAAATAAATAAAATATCAATTGATAAAAATTCCACAGTTATCTCGATTTTGTGTTTTCAGTTTTTCATAAATCAGTTTTTTTCATAAATGCCAATAGTGTCGCTAACTAATCAAATGAACATCGCCCAACCGCAGAATTTCAAGGAGAATCAGATTCCATAGAAAAAAGTGGTGGCTGCCATTTAAAAAAACTGGCGATGACGTCATTACGGAAAAAGGTGGGGGTAAAAAAAATTGACAACTATCAGAAAAGGTGCGCGTTCAAAAAATAAGGTCGACGTCTCTGAGGATTTTGGCCGCAGACGATCGGGGAATTTTTTATTTGGAGCGTTCCACAGCCAACGTTCGTACTGTATAAGCTGCATTTCTGGTTATATTATTTGTTTTATTATCAATTGCTTCATAACTTTTTTGTAATAGCTACATGCATCCGTTTTATAGGTGTCCACAACATGGGAATTATATCGAATAGTATTGTATCTATACTAAATATACTGCAGTCAATATACCGGATAATCTCTGAAACTTCTTTGTGGCGTGATATAATTCATTTCTTATTTGGATATTTCGCCACTCTGAAAATTAAAAATATTAAATAAGGCACGTTTCGAGGGACAATCGTTGATAACGAGGGTAGATTGTCCCTTGAAACGTTCGTTATTTAATATTTTTAATTTTCAGAGTGGCAAAATACCCAAATAAGAAATGAACAATGTGCCGGATGTCTAATTAATATTTGGAAAAAAGTAAACAAAGCGCAGTTGTTGGCTAAAGTCAGTTTTATATACATGATAGGTCAGTTTTTATGCACATACGTCTTTAATTTCCAATTTTGATAGCAAAATTGTATATAGATGTGAATGTTAATTTCAAATCTTAATATTATAGATTAGTGAGAACTTGTACATAAAGTAATGTGTTTGAATTAACTGCCATACTTTAAATACGCGATAGCTGTACATAATGTTTTTATAAGTGCAGTTTTCATGAATAGTTTCCGCCTACTATCTAAAGTTAGGTATATTTGTTACATTATAACTGTAGATTGGTGGTGAAAACTCTTGATATGAACTGTATAAACATTACGCTGTGCAATAAAGTAATTACGGCCAAGGCTGTCTGATGTGTTCTATAAAGAACTGTGAGCCCTACTGATGAACAACTGCGTGCAAAGATGAAACTGAGTGTATAGTAGACATATATATGCGCAAAATATACAGGTGTTGCTTATGCCTTCAGATAACACACGCATTTAAATTAATGTTAGGAATTTACTGGGTATCTCCAGATCTATAGCAGTTATTATCATCATCAAATCTCTTTTTTTTTTCGCACATGGTTTAGATCTAGTGATCTATTTGGGAATACTTGCTAGAAATTAGAAAATACTTATGAAGTGAACATGCAAAGTAAAGTGGTTCCCTTCTTTTCTGCCATAACTTCATCCCGATGCGTTTTATTTGACTGCATAAAGCAATATCATTGTTGTAATTATAAGGCCTCTATTTAGGATGTAAGTTGTTTAAAAATGTTATGTTTTTAGAGCTGGGCGAAAGTAATACAGGGTAGGTTTTTGTAACGTGAGACTCTTCTGGCGTATGTTAAAATAATTTGTAGCAAAAGTGAAACTGTATATTTACAAAATAAGGAGACTTGTATAAAAATTAATTAATATTATTACTGAATGATTGTACTGATTCTGTTTTTTATTATTCGCGTTTAATAACACGAACACGAGGGCTACTCACTTACATAGAATAATAATTACAGTTTGAAGCAGACATTTTATAAATAAAAAACTTAGAAAATCCTAAAGGGAACTTTAGGAAGCATTCCAATACTTCGCAATACACACACCTGCTCGAAATGCTTTTACTTTTAGCAGATGGGAGCGCTGTGTCGTTTTATCCACAGAGGAGCTTAATAAATTTTTATTCCTAAAATTGCGTTGCTCAAATATTCAATGCGCTTATGTACTAAATAGCAGGCCCGAGAAGGCACACAATCTCGAATTCGCTGCGAGGCGAGTTGGGGTGCAGCCGAAGTGAAAGTACGGAATTTTGGTTTATTTGATGTTTTTCGCTGTTGTGATGTGTTTAGAGGCGCTGAAAAGCCTCGTGACAGGTAAAAAATACAGCAGGAGGAATATCTCAAGCAGAATCGATATGACAAGTTTTTCTGTCATTGCGACTGGCTGAATGACGAGCACTAAAGAAGATTAAAACAAAGTGCAAAGGAACACAAAAGCTCTAATTTGTAAAAAGTCGGGAAAAAGATTGAAAAGAAGCAACGCGTTCGATCAAGGATTCTACAATCAAACATTACATTTTCTGATATAATTAAATTGTAACTCATGCGTGGAAGTAACTAATTACCTCAGCTTCTATTCACAAGTAAAACTAAGAAATATAGGGTGTTAAACAACAAATGTATGATATTTGTAGGACATAATTACAGTACAGACCAAAATGGGCACAAATGTCTAAATAAACAGGTGTCCTGAAATTTACCGTTTCGGAGTTATGGTTGATTACAGTATTAGTCTGGAATATTAAAATTTAATCACTGCAATGTGTATTGGTAAGAGCAAAATGATATTAGGCTTATCAGTTTTTTGTTCTGACAATTTAACTTATTTTTCTTGACATTTGCTGACTGAAGATTTCATTAATATGGTTATTTACACGAATGCACATATGGCAGACACGCATTTTATGTACGGTCGTGCTAATGGAAATTCCTTTGAAGCACGTCGTTTGTATGCTGAAACTTTTTGAAATCGGAAAAGTCTTCACGAGCAATTATTGTACCCCTATCTTATTCAACGAGTTCAATCCTTCCAAAGGCCTGCTAACGCAGCGAAGTTGCTGTGAAGTTAATGGTTTTTTGCGAGAAAATGCAGAGCGCCTACATTTTTTCGCAAATATTTTCTTTGCTGATGAAGCTGGATTCACAAGATATGGAATATATCATTTTCATAACAATCACTCTTGGTCTGACAAAAATCCACACGCTGTTGTTAAAGCTATACATCAAACCTGTTTCAGTTTAAATGTTTGGATGGATATCTTAGGCGACAGATTGATTGGATCGGTTTTCCTACCAAATCGGCTAATAGGGGCAGCATACCATGATTTTTTAGTGAACACCTTACCCGGGTTCCTAGACGATGTACTTCTAAAGCAGAAAGCACAACACTGGTTCATGCACGACGGAGCACCACCACATTCGAGGTTATTGTGAGGGAGCATTTGGATCGTACATTTGTAACGCTCCGTTTCACTGGCGTGTTCTAGCAATTCGCGCCTTCGCTGGATTTAAAATTAAGGAGCAGGCCAAGACCGCTCTTGTTTAAACAAATAAAAACGCTAGCGGCGTCGTTTTCTTCACGAACGGCCGTAAACAGCTTTGGTAGGAATGCCTCTTCTAGTTAAAATTAGCATACTCATTTTGATATTTAGGCCGGTTCCCCGGTTACTCAAGGAAGAACTGTACTTACCATCTTTTAGCTTCTACGTACGAGCTGGCTAGAAACTCCAAAATGCACTAGACCGCTTTTTGCCGCAGTTAAATTCTCTCTTTGCTTATGGCGTCCTTGGGTTCTACGAACTGAAGCAGCCGATTCCTGCTTAGAAGCCCTATTTGTCAAGATGCAACATACCCGGATCTTTCCCCTCACTATCGCTGGACATAACACAAACTCTAAGCGTTTAATATGTTTGTGTTGTTTGTATTGTCCCGATTTTTAAATATTTCAAATGAAATGTGCTCGTAAGTTGGGTGACTCCAAATGATTTAATTGTGTTTCATTGTTGAATACTAAATATTGTTTTGACTGTTACTGTTTGTATTTTTGTTGTTTGCATTACTACCCTTTCTTGAACCCGCTAGTGTTCTTTTGATATTTAGATTGAGGTAAGCAGCTTACAAGGTAGGTGTTGATTTGTTTTACTGGCTAGGTTTGTTTTTATGTTGTGTTTAACGGCAAGGCGCCAAACGTTTGCTCTACTTCATTTTATTTTGTAACCCTAAGGATCACTGCTTAGTTCTTACACCACGCCATTATTCTGCCGAGAGTTCTTGATCTAGCCCAGGCAGTGTCCACCCTTCGTTTAAGGGAGCAGTATGCATTTAATTCCAAATGGATTGGTAGAGGGGTTTCAGTTGAATGGCTTCCGAGATCACCTGATTTGACTCCCTTAAACTACTTTCTTTGGGGTTTGTTGAAGAGCTTAATCTATGCCACACCTGTTGATGATGTAGACGAATTACGTCAACAAACCGAGTAAGGTTATCAAACTATTCGAAAAATTCCGGGAATTCTTGAAAGAGTTCCCCGTTCATTTATTCGGAGGTGTAATGCATGTGTTGAAAACGACAGTGTCATTTCGAAAGTTTACTTGAGCTACAACTAAAATGTTTCACAATTAATTTAAGTATTTTGTTACTAAAAACTGACATTGCCAAAAATAACATAAATTTAAAATCAACCATCCCTGAAACGGTTAATTTTAGAACATCTGTTTATTAAGACTTTTAGGCTTATTTTGGTATGTACTGTATGTCCTACAAATATTATACATTTGTTGTTTAACACCCTGTATGTGCTGGCATGTGAATTTGTAACAGCGAGACTAAATTTAGCCCAAAATCATTATAGATATTAACGATACAAGTTTGATTATGAGCATCTTAACGAAACGAGTTTTATTGCCAAAACGAGGCGCTGAGCCGTGTTTAGCGGCAATCAAACGAGCTTCGTTAAATGCCATAAGCAAACGTGTTTTGTTCAATATTTTATCTTCATCAATAAATTCTGGTTCAAGGTATTTTTCTATATAAAAAGAGTGGGGTAATATCCATTACCGCATTCAGTGCAGTAATGACACTCTTAACGATACTAAAATAAATTTGGCTAAGAGTCTATAACAACACCAATGAAGATAATACTCATTAAAAAAGCGTAAGATTTTCTAAAAATGTAAGGCATATCAGAGTACATCAAAATATCCTATAGATATTGCCTCCAGATAAGAGGCTCGCATTGGGCAGTTCTACTTACTTGTGCTGACGTCAGGCCGTAGCGCCGAGGAATTGAGTAAAGTATAGAATTACAGGTTTGCTTAAAAGTATTTTCATTAAGAATTTAAGGTGTCGTCCATGAAACTTATAGTATACGGCTGTTTCTGCATTATATCCGATACAACGAAATAGTTCAACATGCAGGTAAGTTTAGCAAATTTGAAGCATTTTAATATTTTCTGAGATAGTAACTTGCAATGCTTTCTTATTCTAATAAAATATTTATACAGGTAAGTATAATTCCACTCCTACATTATTATTATTCATAGCATCCGTTGCAGTTCATTTACAATGTACTAGGATGGGAAGTTTGGAAATAAACTGATATCCGAAGTGGCCAAGTCTGGCGAGTAGGGCACATGGAGCAGTAAGGCAAAGCCAATTTCATGAATTTTAACCATCGCAATAATGGTGACACGGCGCATTGTCCTGATGAAACAAAGCTTTTATTTATAGTCCAGGTCTTTTTTCCAGAATTTTCTGTTGGAGCTAATCAAGCAAGTTGACATAATATTGTCCATTTATTGTTTTACCCCTTTCAAGGTAATGAATGAAAATAATGCCTTTTGCGTTTTTGCCTTCTTTGGAACTGCTTCGCCGCTCGCTGTCCATTGCCTTGACTGTTGTTTGGTCTCCGGTGTATAATGGTGAACCCAAGCCTCGTCCATAGTTATAAATCTGTGCAAAAAGTTTTTTAGGTTGTTCTTAAATAGCGACAAACACTCTTCCGAAACGTTTATACGAATGCGTTTCTGCTCAGATGCGAGCAATCGCGGTACCCATCTTGCGGAGAGCTCTCGCATGCCAAAAATTTCGGATAATAAATTATGTGTTCGCCCTCAACAACCTCAGCTATCTCCACCCACTTCAGTAGACGGCGATTCAAAACAATTTCATGAAATTTTAGAACCATATCTTATGTCGTAGCCGATTTTGGGCTACCTGCGCGCTTCGCATTGTTAGTGCTTGTACGGCCACGTTTAAAATCTACAACCCATGTTTTTGCGGTTGTAAATGATGGAGCAGACTCGCCTAAAGTAGAATACAACTTAGCTTTAATTTCCCCTGGACTTAAACCCTTAATGTGAAAATATTTTATGACAGCTCGTACTTCGAGTTTCTCCATTATTCAAAAAACTTAGAACATGATTAGTATAGCAGGCTGTCAAATACAAACCACTAGACACAAACTCACAATATTTCACAGAAATACTAATGATAGATGACATTAAATGAAAAATCACAGCCTACTATAGGTCAGGGCGAAAATTATTCATCCCATCCTAGTACAATGGGGTGATTTAAATAAAATCTTATCTTCGATTCAATAAGTATTAATTATTTTCATTTTATACGATATTATGTGTTATAAGTACAATCGAATGAAAGAGGTGAATGTCTGTAATGAAATAAAACAAACAGAAACTGTGTTATGTACTGTTTGAGGCTTTCGCGGTTACTCGAATTATTCTCCTTAGCATAGAATTTCGGCTTAGACCGCGTAGTATTTGTATATGAACACCCATCATTTTCTGGCTTAATGTGCCTTGCACCTTGTGAAGTCGAGCAAAAACCTGCGCGATGGCCATGCTCTTTGGTGGCTCGTGTTGTTTGAGTATCTTGAGAACGAGGATACTTAGGCAGATTTGGCCGTTTTGCTGTTTGTGCATCCATATTCACTAACGTTTCGCAAGACCTTGCAGCTTGCATCATCAGAGTGAAAGTCGCACTAAGAACCGAATGTAGGTGTGGAGCTATTTATAGTCCTCTGTGCCAGGCGCGCGGAGTGGCGTAAAGCTCTCGAACAAGCGGGGCTAAAACCGACTTGCTGGTTGAGATATGTAGATGATACCTTTGTCATCTGGTCACATGGACGCCAGACATTGAATCTGTTTCTAAAACGCCTGAATTCTGTACATCCCAACATACAATTTACAATGGAAGTAGAGGAAAATTGCAGTATTCCGTTTCTGGACGTCCTGGTAAAATGTAAATCAGATGGCAGTTTATGACATGCAGTCTATAGAAGGAAAACACACACGGACAGATATCTAAATGCTGACTCACACCATCATCCAATGCAAAAAGCAACAGTTCTCCAGACTCTGGCGACAAGAGCCGTTCGTATCTCAGACGAGGAAAATCTAGAGAGAGAAAAGCTACATCTGTTTGACTCTTTACAAAGGAACGGATACACAACTACCGCCATACCAACAGCTCTAGACAAGACTATGACAAAAAAGGCTAAAGAAGAATCTCCACCTCTGGAAGGCTTAGCATTTCTACCTTACGTTAAAGGCTCGACTGATAAGATAGGACGTGTCCTGCAACGATGCAACATCAAAACTGTGTTCACGAGCAAGGAAACTTTGGGTAACGGCTTCAGATCGGTAAAAGACAAGATTCCAAGTTTAATAACCGCTGGCGTATATCGCATTCCTTGTTCTTGTTGCTCGAGTTACATTGGACAGACTGGTCGTTCCGTTGATCTAAGACTCCAAGAACACAAAGGCGATTGCAAACACAAACGCATCACAAAATCAGCCGTAACTGAGCATACATTTACAAATGGGCACACTCTAGAATTTGAGCATGCCTGAGTACTTGCCAGAATAACTCATTACTTCCCGCGAGTGATACGTGAAGCTATAGCAATAGAAAAACATCCAAATAATATCAACAGGGAAGATGGCTTTAAGCTTATAGTAAAACGTGGACCCCTGTGATACACGATCTAAAGCATTACACCCACCAGCGTTACGCCACTCCACTGATGATGCAAGCTGCAAGGTCTTGCGAAACGTTAGTGAATATGGATGCACAAACAGCAAAACGGCCAAATCTGCCTAAGTATCCTCGTTCTCAAGATACTCAAACAACACGAGCCACCAAAAAGCATGGCCATCGCGCGGGTTTTTGCTCGACTTCACAAGGTGCAAGGCACATTAAGCCAGAAAATGTTGGGTATTCATATACAAATACTACGCGGTCTAAGCTGAAATTTTATGCTAAGGAGAAGAAACTGTGTTTACATGGCAATAATAGTAGATTATGTTATTAGGAGTAAAAGTGATACTTTATGTGGCGAAGCTGAAGTTTATTTAGCCGAATGTTAGTAAGGCAAATAATTCAGCTAAGCCACATAAAGTCACGTTTACTCCAAATAACATATACTATTTTATCCGCAAACGTATTCAGATAAATTTCATTATTATAAATTTAAAGAAAGGATGCCTCTCCGGGAATCGAACCCGGCCCACCCTCGTGACAGGCGAGCACTCTACCCTTGCGCCAACCTCGGTTGTTTAAATAAGACGTTACTAACGGGTGTTCATAAACAGTCGTCATCCCAGTAGGTTTTGACTTCAGAAACGTATGTCTATTAAAATTGAGAAAAAATGCGCTATGACAGTAGTCAATGACGTTTCATTGTGTTGCACGAATTAATCAAAGACATAACATTTTGTTTTTTAAAGCAACTGGGATGACGACTGTTTATGAACACCCGTTATAATGATATATGAACATACTGAATCACCCGAACTAATAGCACACGGCCACAGCAGCTGTCATACCATAACCCACGGCGACATATGCTCCGCTCCGCTGCTTAAAATATTTAATTAAATTAAAACTTTTTCGTAACCTTTTTGAAAATAAAAACCGGCCTACGATCTAAGCCTAAAAATTAGCAAAATTTTAAGCCATCATACAATTTAATCGGTCCAGTATCTTCGGAGGAGATAGCGAACAAACATAGAAAGAAGCAGAGCAACGATTTTGTGTGATTAGGCACATAAAGTACGCAAAAGTAGTTATTTTATCTGCTTAATCAGATAAAGTGACCCTTTTACATTGTCAATAAAGACATATAAGTTGTCACTTTTATGACGTTTGCGGATAAAGAATATTATTGGGAATACTAGGTCCTTGCCAAATTAGAAGCAATAGGGTATGAAGCTAAATGTGTTACATAAGTTTAGGGTTTTTATTAATATAGAATTTATTACTAGGTCAGCATAACAAACGCTATACATAGCAGTGTTAATTATTAATACTTATAACTATACATAAATTTATCGATGTCGGCTTCTATTGCTCCTGTGTCGCTATAAGTTTTTTGACATTGCTGCCAGTATGAGTCTTTTATCATTACTGTCACTATGTATTGAGCACTACTATCGTCTTCAACCTGCGATTGTGATCGATGGTCATTGGAAAATTTTATTTTAAACCTGTGAATAAAATTATCACCAATTCCATAATGGACATCTTCACTACATTGGTGTAAAATCGTTTCGAAGTGTCATTTCAATGGTAGATGGTAGGTATTTCCAATTCGAGTCCGACTTGAGTACTGCAAGAGAGTGCATCGGGTCAGCTGTGCTCAGTGAATGCGCTAGATTACCAGTTTTTTTGCACCATCCTTCTACTGTGAGATAGTGGTAACTCATTTTACTTTATCTTATCTCAATCACAAATGCTGCTTAGTAATACCAAAAGAAACAACCACGGCAGCCGCTCGGACCGGCTTAATTTGCCTACTTCATTTCAATAAGCTATTTAAATTTATCAACGTCACATGGCAAACAAAAATAACAACTCAATTCTAAACGCTCCAACACTAATTTATCAAGGCTCCAAGGTTATCACTCCGACGGATACAACAAACCAAAGTGCCAAACGGGATTTCTCCGCCATATTTACCATTCCTGCAGATTAGTCCAATAAGCGTTATTTATTTGAACACGATAAACTTATCTCCAACAACAAATTTCACGCGCTAAGTGTTGAAATCGCAGCTATAGAAAATGCAACAGAGACGGCAGTAATTAAAAAAGCTAAAATACCTCCAACCTTCTTGCATGAAGCAACCAATTACCAAGTAGTTTCTAAAAATATCAAAAAGGTTCCAACACAAGAATTTACAACCACCTGCGCTGAGAAAATGCTCAAAATTATTCTTAGCAGTCCAAACGATTTTAGGAAATTAACAGCTTACTATGATAAATATAAAATTAAATATCAGACGCATCGAAATCCAACGACTAATCCCCGACTAAATTATTCGTTATCATAAGAAACTTACCGATATCCATAGGAAAAGAAGAAGTTAAAAATGAATTATCTAAATCATTTCAAAGTTTAGTGTAACTCGTTTCCATAATAAAGATAAATCTCCAATCCCGATACGTGCTGTATTGCTTAAACCGGATGAAAAATCTAAAAAGAATATTCAAGTAAACCGATTATTTCACTGCGTAGTAGTAGTAGTTGAACAACGAAGGAAATCAACTGAGATCCAGCAGTGCCAACGTTGCCAGCGTTATGGGCACACTAGAAATTACTGTAAACTGCTACCACGATGTGGTAAATGCTTAGGGAGCCACATATATACAGAGTGCCTAAAAACTCCTAGCGACAAACCCCAATGAATGAACTGTAGCCAAACCCACCCAGCAAATGTCAAAGGGTGTGAATAGTATCTTGAACTCAAGGAAAAGCGAAAACAATCGCAGTAATCAAGAACCAGTCCGGTAAATAAACCGCAATTCAATTATATGCCTTAAAGTTTTCCTGACCTTCCAAGAACGCAAGCCAGACTAAAAGATCCCCAACACAACGTCAACTATCAGAGACTAGGTACAATTTCTTCAACCCTAAACACCTTGTTCAACTTTTTGGTGCAACCCAGTATCAATATCATTACTCCATATATGGAACAAATAAAATCCTTTTTATCTCAACTTATATCTTCTACCTTCTCTAATGGATTATTACAACCTTAGAAGTATCAATAATTTACAAATGGCTAACTGGAACACAAACCTAGTAGGATTTCAGAATCTATACAGCACCGATGGCATAGATCAGGCAATTAATCATCTTACACTATCGATTTCAAGAGCAGCCCGAATAGCTACTTATAAAACCCATCATAAAGTAGTAACTCATCAAATACTACCAATTATGATTCAAAATTTAATACGTCAAAAACACCAGATCAGAATACACTGGCAACGAACCCGGGAACCACAATAGTATATTATACATCAAGGTAGCGAAGCGCAGTATTATAACCTGAGCGCATATTAGATACTGAGCGCGCAGCGCGAAGGTTATAAGACGATTCGCTACCGTGGTGTATATACTATTTTTTGCACTACCAAACGGCTTAATACCTAGATTCCCAACAAATTTCGAAAATATTTTAACTGTTAACCTGACAATACAGCTCTTTAAAACGTCAAAATTAAAATAGTCATATTTGGTAACTTAGCAATTTATTAGTTACCACGGTGAAAACGGTTTATTTTACTTTCTCTCCCTTGGTGGAGAAAATCAACTTCACGACCCAAAGTAGGCCAATAACGGTGCGTTCTGAGACCTGTAGTGCAAAAAATAAATTAGCCCTTACCCAATTAACGCGACAAGTGAAATGGGAAATTGAAAATTAAAAAATCTCATATTACGAGCGATTCATAGCAGATCCAAACATGTAGAGAGTGGTCAAACGTATGACTAACCAGAAACAAACGATACCTACTCTAAGAGCAAACAACTCCTTATATTCTAGCTACCAAGAGAAATGTGAGGCCATAAGCAATCACCTTGAACAAAAATAATAGTTAAAACCAACAACGAAAACATAGATTTCAATATATTTCTATTGATAAAACTGTAACCCAATACTCCCTCCTCAAATGCAACAAATGTTCAAACAACAACCCCAGAAGAAATTGCTTCTCTAATCCAGCTCTAACCAAACAAAAAAGCTCTGGCCCAGATATTATAACAAACATTATTCTTAAAAACATCACACCAAAATGCCTATCATACCTTACCTTCGAAAAAATCATATACAACCGTTTCAATAAAATTATATATCTCAGCAGTCGATATTACCACCATTCCAGTTTGGCTTCAGACCCAAGTATTCCACAATACACCAGCTTGTTAGAATCGATGAAACTGTTACTAGAAGCTTTGAAAACAAACAATATACTACCGTTTTGTTCCGAGATGTATCTCAGGCTTTTGACAGGGTCTGGCACAATGGCCTCCTTTACAAAATGATCTAGCTAAAAATTCCCGAATACGTTATCAATATAACTTCAACCTTTCTTACTGAAAGAACATTTGCAAATAAAGTTAATGCAACCTTATCAAAAACCAAGAACATTAACAGAGGGATTTCTTAAGGATCCGTACTGTTTAATATATTTATGCACGATATTCCTGTACCTCTAGCTTGTTCGCCGATGACACGGCAATAAATTCGCAAGATCATGACTTAAATGGCGCAATACTAACACTTCAAATAGCAACATTGCTTTAAATCCAACCAAAATTATTCTCAATATTTTCACTCCTAGAAAATACAATAATCCAACTCCCATTGTTAGAAATGGAAATCCAATCCCCAGGAACCCAAAAGACGGAGCGTGAAATATCTGGGAGTCAACTTGGACCAAAAACTGACATGGAGAATTCACATCAACATCAAAATAAATTACTGTCACAACAAGATGAGACTCTTATATCCAATATTAAATAGAAACACTCCGCTGAAACTTGAGTGTGTCATTCTAATATACAAATCTATTCTGCGATCGGCGCTCATGTATGCCTGTCCAGTATAGGGAACTGCGTCGAAAACACACAAACAAATTAGAGGTGTTACAAAACAAAGTTCTCAGAATGACAACAAATGCACCCTGGTTTATACGTAACGACCAACTACATCGTGAATTCAATATGGCTCATATCCAGGACTCTATAAAAACCACCACCAAAAGATTCTTGGATAATCTAAGGATTTTCCTAGCTACTGATCCCTACATGCTTGGACAGCAAACTAAGTCTTTTATTAATATTTTACGTGGCAAGCTTAGTAAATTAGGCTCTATGGGCGAGCCGGATTATTTGCAGGGTGAGCGACGTAGGAGCGAGCCCTGTAATCCGGTGAGCCCCAATGGAGGCTAATTGCAAACGAGCCGCGTACAACGTTTTATTTGCTCTTGCTGAAAATCCTAAAAATTCATATTAGTGATTAATAAAGGATGTACCTATTAAAAGACAAGGTGCTTATAAAGTCACTATGGCAGCATTTTACAGGCACCTGGCCTGTAAAGACTTATTTACCGGTCAGTTCAGACGACAGTAAAACTTTACAGGCACCTGGCCTGTAAAGACTCATTTACCGAGTCAGTTCAGAAGACAATAAATGACCGATTAACAAGTCAAGAGGAAATAAAGTAATTTTCCACACCTTACTTTTAAGGAAGACTCCTTATTAAGTATTGAGTACAACATACCCAACCTGGCATAACATTCTTATGTCCTTATAAAGTCCAAGATATCTAACTGCTGTATTTTTCTGATTCCAAAGGATTTTTCCATTGTTAATTGTTATATTTGAGGGATCGATGGGTCGCTCAAGGTAAAATTTTCGCCTCGCACTTATCAAAGTTTATTTTAGTGCACCACCTTGTTAGCCACTTTTTAGTACTTTGTCTACGCTCTGTTGTAATTTACGCTTAACTGCATTTATATCTTGATCTTGTGTGATAATAGGTGTGTCATCGGCATACACTGCTCTTTCTGAGTCTGTTAGTTACGGTATATCATACATGAAGATATTGTATATTATGCACCCTAATAGAAACCATTGCGGAACTCCTGCGTGTATTCGTCTAGATATGGAAAATGTTGTGCTCGAAGTTATTGTGGTATTTTGATTCTTGATCCATTTTTAGGCGTAATACGTTTTTCCACGCACGATCGAATGCCTCAGCGACATCTAGGAAAGCGACAGCAGTTTGTTGTTCGGTCTCAAATTCTCGTTGTATTACTTCAGTGATTCGAAGTAGTTAGTGATTGGTAGAGTAGTTACTTCTAAAACCAAACTGACAGGTGGGAAGTAAGTTGGTATCTTTGAGGAAGAACAATTTAGATATCGTAGACAAAAGGCTCATTTGTCGATAGCCTGAACCTGAAGGGGAATTCGTAGGTTTTCCGGGTTTATGGAACATTAAAATTGAGGTTTCCTTCCAGGCATAGGGAAAATGACCCAATTGCATACATGCGTTGAAAGTTTTCGCTAGAAGAGCTAACACTTTATCTGGCATGTTGATACAGGGCTTTCCGAATGCTTTTCACTGTGAATCAGGTGTGGCACTTTATCTCAAATGCTTTTTCCTCTTGTCAATATCGACAATTAGGAATTACATCTGACAAACGGTGATAGACAGTTTATACACGGTGAAAACTCTATAATTACACTGTTTGGTATCATGTCTAAGCCAGGAGCTTTCTTTAATTTAGAGATATTAATACATTGTTTAATTTCATATGGTGAAGTTGGTTTAAAGACATGTCGAGTTTCAGAATTGTTGTTTTGAATGTAAATTTCTACATGGTGCATTAAGTTCCGATTTGCTTTGTCAACTGGTGGAAAACCATACATTCTAGTCATTAAAAGACTTGTTACCTAATCAGGACTGATATGTTTTCATAC
This sequence comes from Agriotes lineatus, assembly GCA_940337035.1. Classification (NCBI taxonomy): domain Eukaryota; kingdom Metazoa; phylum Arthropoda; class Insecta; order Coleoptera; family Elateridae; genus Agriotes; species Agriotes lineatus. Next base: position 1,659,238 of record OW679196.1, on the reverse strand, counting down.
GGTATTTATCCAATGTTTTTTTAACTCGTCACATCATGTCATTAACTTGGGTTTTGATGTTCTAGTTTTTTGTTCGCTGTCGCTGTCTTCTAATTCTATTATTATCTCTGATTACATTGAGGGTGTACATTAGTGGTTGTGAATAATTGATACGTTTTTGCTGCTGGATGGTGATTGTGGCTTGATCAATAGCTTCTTTAATACTATCGGTTATTACATGGTTGATTTCTGATTTTGAGTTGATTGCAGTTGGACAAGTTATTAAGTGGCACAGTTGTCCTTGGTATATTTTCCAATCTATTGGTTCTTGAATCAATCTTGGAAGACTTAAGACAATTTTTGCAGAATTATTATATGCTATAACCACTGGGTAATGATCGAGGTCGAGTTTTTCAAGCAGCACTTAGTGTAGTGGTTCTTTAATAGTATATTAAAGTATGAGTGGATAACAAGGTCTTTAAAACACGCGCGAGTTTTCGAACACGACGGCGTAGCCGGAGTGCTCGAAATAGAGCAAGTGTTTTAAAGACCAGTTATCCACGAATACTTGACGCTATTTTTTACTATACCTCCAATACTGGAAATAAATTACGCACTAAAACTTAGAAATGATTTTTGTCGTGATAAATCGAGAGGGCATAATAATATTGGTACTATAGTTACGAGAATTATTTACGTTTTTGTCGCGTCTATGTCTGTTGTTGCATTCAGTCGTTTCCTTGACAACCACTACAGCTCGGCAAGCTTAATCGCTCAGGCGTGCTTTAAATGGCGATTCTGATGCAGGTATAATAAAAAATTTGTATTAGAACAATATGGAGTATGTTCGAATCCGAAGCCGGACATCTCGGCGCCACCACTTCGGCTGCGCCATCTCGACTCGGAACCAGCTCGGCGCCGGGACAACTCGGCGCGCAGTCATCTTGGCGCCAGCCGATTCAGCGCAGAGCCATCTCGGCGCAGAATTGGTTTAGCAAAATTTACAGTGACCGCAAAAAAGTCGGCATCAATTTTTGCTTTTCAAAATACACTTTTATGGCAATAATTGATGCTTGTCTAAAAACTTATTTAGCCCATATTAGATAGATTGTTTGAGTTTTACTTAGTTAGAAATGACATTGCTACTTTGTAACTTACCTGTCACCCCAAATGTTACATTAGGATTCAATAAACCTTTAAAATTCTATTAAGAATAGATTACCTTTATTATATTCTGCATCAGTAGTACTTCAATAGAATTAGATAATAATTAAGAGTATACTATAATCACTTCATAGGTACGCACAATATTAACTCACATATTGCAATAGTTATGTAAATTTATTTATTACTTGTTTATAATGATTTTCTTAAGTAGTGTACATTTGTTCCAATTTGAATTTGGCGCCGAGATGGCCATGCGCCGAATTGGCTGGCACCGAGATGACTGCGCGCCGAGTTGTCCATGCGCCGAGCTGGTCCCGCGCTAAGATGGTGGAGCTGAAGTGGAGGCTCCGAGATGGCGACGCCGGGATGTCCTAGACCCGTCCGGATTATAGTCCACCCTATATGGGTATCGAGTAGGCTCGTTAGATGTCATCACTTATATGTTGTGAGCGGTCAACAAGTTGTGTAGTTTTACCCCGTTAGGTTTTGTCGATCTGCAGCCCCATATTGTATGCTTCTAATTTAGATCTCCAATGAGAAGAATTGAAATTGCCTGCTTGAAAGTATATAAGCACATATAATTTTGACTGAGCTATTATTTATCAACGGAAGTTTAATCGCAATGGCTTCAAGGTTCAGCAGATTGTTTAAATCCAGTTGTTATGCTACTAGATAACGTCTTATGAGTATTGCTACACCACTGGTACTATAATGATCATTTCTATCTCTTCTATCTATATCACTATGTGCAGGTGGTACTGTCACTGCTTCAGTACATCCACTTGCGGCGATAGCTCAAGAAGTTTAGGGTAGAATTGCAGCAGTAAATAAAAGTACTTAGTATCAATGTCGTAACTATTAGTATTCTAAACAACTAGTTCAAACCGCATGCCGGAGAGGGACCATAGGCATGAGTAACACACAATAAATTTGCTAACTTCTTTGAGAAATAATATTCTAATAGATAAGGATGCCAGTTTCAACAACCTACCGGAATATTCTTTATCGAACCAAGCGGAGTAAATCAACGGCAACGTAAGATAGGCTACAGGGAGATACTGTAACGATTCGCCCAGTCGAAACGCGTTTTTGTGAATTAAAACCAATTCGCGCGTTCCAGCCTAGCGATTTCTACGTTACAAGTTTGAATTTTTCGCACGCGCGGCCGGCTACGTCATCAAGAGATCCCTGCTCCACGTATTGCGCTGCCCTCCCACTTAGAAGGCCCGAGGTGGTGGCTTGATGCACGAAACACGAAGAGGAGCTATAAAAGCCGCTTCTCGTCCGTTCCAAGAGACTTCCTCCGCAGACTTCATTCATACATCCTTGCATTCCCTCCCTTCATTCCCTTCCTGACCCTGTCCGACCGTTTAGAGAGAATTTTACCCGTCCTGTTGTTAGTATTTTCCCGTAGCTACGTTCGAACCCGAAGCCTCCAGTCTTGGAGACCGTGTTCCTAGCTAAGCTTTAATTAAACCCGTTCCCCCAAATAAACAGCTTTAAGAAACGACGCCCACGACTGGGACACCGTTTCGCTGTTTAAATTTAACACTTGTAAATATCCCGAACTAATAATTATTGAAACATCTCCTGGAGGACGCTAGTAAATAATTATACCAAAATTTCCTGGAAGATGTATTCGAAACGAGGGTTAAACAACCAGGCCGTTTCATACGTCAATTTGGTGTCACTAAATAAATCCAGCGTCCAACACATTATTTGTTCGGCCTAGAAGGCCCCTGTAAGATTGCGCTTAATTTCTATTTGACTGCAGGTTTTTTTTTACTCACCGCTTCAACAATCTTCCTATCGTAATACCGGAGAGCGACCGCGCCGCAACGATCTTAACCTCTCTTGGGCCGAAGACACGAAGCGGACCCCCAGGTGGAAGACGCCGCCGATGACTTCTCCTCCGGCCGCAATTCGCACTGCCACTTCACATTATCCACGAGAATTACACCGCTAGCACGGAGTCGTAAGGCGAAAAATATAACATATTCGAAATTAACCTATATTTGCAGTTACACGCGGTTTCAACGCCGAAGGGGACATTCGAATCCGGAAGTTGGCACTACTGCGAATTACTTTGGGCAATTCGTCTTCGCGGTTAGTGGCGTCCCATCGATTTCTGTAGAAGGCGGCCATTCGGACCTTCCACACACAGATGCAAAACGGGTTGCCGGAGCGCAAGGAACGAGCAACCGGGTGCCCACCATAATTAATTAAACACATTGCAAAATACATTTTATTTGATTTCTTAAGAACAACACCTATGTTTGTAAATACTAGATCTTATAATTAAACTGTCTAAAGTTATCCTAGTGTTTGCTTGCTAATATTCAAGTGTATATCTGGCTGAACTAAATTAGCTCCGACTGATAAGCTACCCGAAGGAAATTAATTAAATTCGTTAGCCCTAATTAGCAGAGGGCTAGTACCGTTACTATACTAAATACCCAAGAAAAGAACAACGACTAGGATCAAACATTTATTCGAGACAACGAGTATAATACAACAAAAGCCACAGAAGTATATTACCTATTCCCGGTCTACAAATGTAAAACAAGTCCTGAAAGTAAATTATTGAAATATTTTTTTTACGAAATGCACAAATTGTATTCGGGGTCGTGAAAGCAAAAGGTCTGACTTAATAAGAGCCCACGAAATCGATTGAGCGAAGAAGTATACATACGCTGAACGAAAAAACAGCAAATAATAATTAAAAATTACATATTATGGTGACTCGCGGGTACCAAGTTTGACGAGACATCCACGAACGTAATGCAATTATGGAGGAGTATAATTCTATTTATTGGACACCACACACAGTGTTCGCCTAATTGACTTGTAACACATGCGACCTTCAATAATCGATTTTGTATTTTTTACTTCCTTTTACGATAAAGGAAGTATTGGATTCACCCCAAAATTTCGAAATTGCGTTTTCAACAGATCTTCACGTTTTAGAGTCCCGTAAACCCAAAAAACATGTTTTTGTTTATTGGTCTGTCGGTCTGTGTGTGTGTCTGTCTGTCTGTCTGTGTGTCTGTCTGTCAACAGAATAACTCAAAAACGAAGAGAGGTATGGTGTTGAAACTTCATATATAAGTTGTATGTACTATGTAGGTGAAACAGCTAGCTTTTGAAGAAAATCGCATAACCGAAAGTAGGTGTTTACTCTTGTGATTTTTCAGTTTTTTTCGATTTTTTCAAAAACGGCTCTAACGATTTTTTTAACTTTATATTTTTATTGCATTTTTAATGTGTATTGATGTGAGATAGGTGACTTTCCAGTTCAATACTTCTAAAATGCGTTTCTTTTGTTTCTTTTTCTATTTTTTTTTATTAACTGCAATTTTAAATAGAACATCCGGTATATTATTACATTTTTGAATTCAGCTTAAAATTCTAGAGAAAATTTGTCTGTTCAACTAACGTTCTATTTTGTACTGTTTTTGGCTAATTATAGGATCACTATAAAAGAAAGCTGTGTGAGTGTATCACACCAGATTTTTTATTTTTCTTTCAAATAAAACTACAGTATAAAATCAAGAAGCTTACAAAGTGGAAGAGTGGAAATTGGTCATCGCCAGCAAAGTTATATATAAGAAACAAAATTTCCATGACGGGCGCAATGTAATAAAGCATAACTTTTCGCAACATATCGAACTAATCAAACGATAATCGACGATACCCTTCGGGGGCCAAAATCCACTCATAAAGTGTTACCAAAAGAAATACCCCGCAGAAAATACGTTTTATAACTCCGAGATTATACATAAGGTCGAAAATGCTTAAAATTTGCCAGATAAATATGGAGGCCGAAAAATAGTTCCATTCCAAGCTGAGAATACGGAAAATTTTTGAATAACAAATATACCAATTCGAATCTGCTAGAAACTGTTTAGGTAAACTAAAGTACCCAATGGCGTTTGAAGTTGCCTCATCTACGGCAACATCAGTTTCAAATTCTTGTATCATGGAATTTAAAAAGACTTTTAATTGCAGTAATAGTAGAACTCTAACTTATCCCAACATAGTTGAAATATCCAATTAGAAGAATCTACAATCCATGTATACGGGTGGTTGGTCATACCTCTGAACATAGGCAATTTATATGGCTGGATCGGTATTAAAAATATTCAAGAAGCATAAAAAGTTTTAATAATGAACACCCTTTCCTCGTTAGAGTAAATTACATCCATTTTAAGCGACACAATTATCTGAGTTGTCAACAGACAGCTTTTGTTTTTTAACAAGCGCGGCCACTCATATTTGGGAAGCGCGGAGGCCCATATTTGCCAATATCTAAAATTTAAAATTAATATTTTTATGTACAATTAACATTATCCAATAGGTTTTTAATACTAAACGACTCAGAAAATTATTCTCTTTAATTTGGTAGCACTACCATTTTTTTCCATAAAAATGGTGAGCATCAATATACATAACCGTGATAAGCCATGTAAATTGCCCATGTTCAGAGGTTTTAAAGAAACTGTTTTACGTACATAATGATTCATTCATTATCTTCAGCCTTTCTTATCTTTCGAAGTAAGAGTGATGGATTTCGTTTTGTTTTTGGTAGATAGCCCCATGTTGTGTTTTGTAGGTGCTATAAAAGTGGTATAAGGTTTGTTGCAAATTGGTTTCACTATAAGAGACTAAGACAGCATCGGCCGGGTAAGCGATTAAGGTGATATGACATTCACCCTCTCGATAATATACTATTACTGCCATTACGATTTCGTTCATAGTTCATCTGAATAGAAGAGAATGTCTTATTCCTCTTTGGACAGATACTGTAGCATTGGTTAGTGACATATGTGTTAGATTGTTGTTCGTGTATACATCCTGGATTAATTGTATTTTGCCATAAGGTACTTGTTCCTCGAGCAGCGTTCTTAGGGCGGGAATGTTATCTAAAGCTTTTTGTATGTCGACGATGCGAAAGTACGCGGTTTTATAAAAGTTTAGTGCTCTTTCTGCAATTTTTTGCTAGACATATCGCGTCGTTACAAGATCGTCCACTGAGGAATCCTTGTTACCAATCTTCCCAGTCTATTGCATTACTCAATTTGCAATGATATTAAATAAATCATTAGTTTGATATTTGTGTTTAAGAGGGGTGTTTCTCTGTAGTTCGCTGGTTTTATTTTGTCACCTTTTTCGTTTGTTAGAAGCAGTGGGCTACCTTTCAACTCTTAGGTATTTCCTTAACTTCCTCTTTCCCATCATTTCCTTCGTATTTTAATAATGCATTATATATTTTATTCGCCCCTAATGACTTGCAATCCGTTATTTTTTTTACTTTTTCCATTTCCTCACTATCTATTTCAAATAGCTTGTCAGTTTCAATAAGCATTCCAAGTTCTCTGTAGATGTTAAAATTTTTAGATATATCTAAAGCATTCTAACCATTCTTTTCGAGATATTCATTGGATTTCGATACATTTAATCACTTCTGTTCTTTTATATCAAATAAATCTCCATATTTGTTTCTGGAGACTGTATGTGCCACCCTTAAACAAAAGGCGACCACAAAGTTGGCTAGCTTAAACCTGCGGCAATGAATGGCGTGAAAGAGGACTAGGGGGCGTTTCTTTAAATTAACAGGCATATAATAATTTTGAAATACAAGTAGACGCTAGTCATTCACTACGACAAAAAAAAAACAAATTAAGCTGACAGTCGAAAACGCACGTACCTTTTGTGATTTCCCGCTGAACGATTTTAAACTCTAAAAAAATGAGCAGGTTCGTTGGGGCTTGAATAAACAGATACAGTGAATTTATTTTAATGGTTAACATAGCAGTTTCGTTTCTACGCCAGCATTTAATCATACAGGTCAATTCCATAGTTACCAATGAAATCAATAGATTAGAGCGTTTAATTTACGAGTTAACATACGAATTTGAGTTAGAGACTTGCTAACGAGAAACTTTTGTTACCGGAATGTAGGTATGCAACTAGAAAGTAGCTACGTAGGAACAACTTGTGTGTTGTATTTTTTCTTCAGTGATATACATTAGGATAACTTTTAATTGTCTTTTTGACAAGTAATAATTCCTATGTTAACTCGTAAAATACACGCTCTAATTTATTGGCCTCATTTGTAACTATGGAAATCAACTGTATGATTAAGTGGTGGCATAGAAACAAAACCCTTATGTTAACTATTAAAATAAATTCCCTGTATACAAGTAGTAGCAGTAACAAGATGCTTTAATAATAGTTAAAAATATTTTTTTAAATCAACAATTAAGCTAGACGTGTCAACGCACAGTAATAACACGGGCTCGATATTACGGAGCCAGAGCAAAAATACAAAAAGATTATATACAGGGTGTAACAAAAATGGTAGGCTGCTTATATGTACTGTTTGAGGCTTTCGCGGTTACTCGAATTATTCTCCTTAGCGTAGAATTTCGGCTTAGACCGCGTAGTATTTGTAGATAAACACCCAGCATTCTCTGGCTTAATGTGCCTTGCACCTTGTGAAGTCGAGCAAAAACTCGCGCGATGGCCATGCTCTTTGGTGGCTCGTGTTGTTTGAGTATCTTGAGAACGAGGATACTTAGGCAGATTTGACCGTTTTGCTGTTTGTGCATCCATATTCACTAACGTTTCGCAAGACCTTGCAGCTTGCATCATCAGAGTGAAAGTCGCACTAAGAATCGAAGGTAAAAAAGGTAAAAAGGTAAAGGTTCAGGGTTATTTCAATTCCCCCAACTGGGGGCGGGCTGCTATAGGGACCTTCCGTCCCTCTTCAGCCAAGAACGGGAATTATAGGATGGGTGAGAGAAAGGAGGGGTGGAGAATGGAAGAGAGGCCAGGAAAGGTGGAGAAGTACTGCCCCGGCATTCGCCTCAGAGAAGGTACTCTGTTGACTCAGGAAAACCACCTAAAAACCTGAATCAAGGCAGGCGGCCGCAGGAATCGAACCCACGACCTCCCGAATGCTAAGTGGACGTGCTACGCACTATGCCACGGAGCTCGGTTGAGAATCGAAGGTCGGTGTGGAGCTATTTATAGTCCTCTGTGCCAGGCGCGCGGAGTGGCGTAACGCTGGTTGGTCATCCGAGTGCAACGTAATCCGCGGGGCGTGGCCGTATGACGCACAGTGGTTGTAATGCTTTAGATCGTGTATCACAGGGGTCCACGTTTTACTAAGCTTAAAGCCATCTTCCCTGTTGATATTATTTGGATGTTTTTCTATTTCTATGGCTTCACGTATCACTCGCGGGAAGTAATGAGGTATTATGGCAAGTACTCTGGCATGCTCAAATTCTAGAGTGTGCCCATTTGTAAATGTATGCTCAGCTACGGCTGATTTTGTGATGCGTTTGTGTTTGCAATCGCCTTTGTGTTCTTGGAGTCTTAGATCAACGGAACAACCAGTCTGTCCAATGTAACTCGAGCCGCAAGAACAAGGAATGCGATATACGCCAGCGGTTTTAAACTTGGAATCTTGTCTTTTACCGATCTGAAGCCATTACCCAAAGTTTCCTTGCTCGTGAACACAGTATTGATGTTGCATCGTTGCAGGACACGTCCTATCTTATCAGTTGAGCCTTTAACGTAAGGTAGAAATGCTAAGCCTTCCAGAGGTGGAGATTCTTCTTTAGCCTTTTTTGTCATAGCCTTGTCTAGAGCTTTTCGTATGGCGGTAGTTGTGTATCCGTTCCTTTGTAAAGAGAGAGAAAAGCTACATCTCTTTGACTCTTCATTATTTTAATTATTTGAAATCTATGGGTTTCTGGCGCACATTTCACTTTTGAAGATATTGCAGGGATACAGCTGATGATTAGAATCCATGACCATATCGCCGAAATTGAATTACCTCGGCCATCGCGGTAAGTAAAACATTTTTCATAGCTGCCGTGGTGAACAAACTGTAGGGGGGTTGATCTGCGATTTGTTTCTACCATCGATTATTTTAATTAATCAATCGCAGGTCGGCTTCTTTATCGTTTCAATACTTTTAACAATATTCTGATTCTTAAAATTCTTTTCCTTTGAAAACTGAAAAATTTGGCAAGTTTGAATTAATTTTTTAATTAAATTGATGTCATTTTTTCTATGAAAACGTTCCCGAAACATTAACCAAGTTTTTCTTGTCCCACATTGTCCAAATATTGTATGAATTCCTTCAACAACTTGTAACATGTCTTCTTTACTTAAAACCTCCAATTTGTTGTTTTCCAACACTTTTACCAACAACTTTTCTTTAATTTGATATCCTTTATAATTATTATTATCTTGACTTTGTAATACAAAATTTTTTAATTCTTAAATTTCTTCTACTGTCTGCTTATTTAAAACTTCTTGTTTTGATAACCTTCTTTCCTAATACATTTTCTCAATGCCAATTAAGATTTGCTTTGGTTTCTCATAGTTAAGTACATCTGCCCATCTGCCCCATCTGTATAACCTGTCATTATAAAAAGTTTTATTTTTCAAAAACGATATCGCAGAATTATTCGTTTCAATCTTAAACTTGTTCCCTGTTAAATAAAATTTTAGTTTGTTAATTGCAAATATAATTTCCAACATTTCTTTCTCAGCTACCGTGTATCTAATTTCATACCATTTTAATATTCTTGAAATATAACATATCTTCTATCCCATCTTGTATTTGTATTAATTCTGCTGCAATTGCTTGATCAGAAGCGTCCGTACGAAGTACAAACATTTCCTTAAAATTCGGATATTTTAATAATAATCCTTTATGAAACGTCTGTTTGATTGTATTCAATGCTTTTTCTCTTTCTTCGTTCCATATCCATTTAACATCCTTTCTTAATAATTGTACTAAAGGTAACGTTAACTCTGAGTAGTTACTTCTGAACCTTTTATAATAATTAAAAACACCTAATAACCCTCTTAACTTCTTTAAATTCGTTGAACGAGGTAAATTCTTAATTTCCTCAAGACGTTTCTCATTTATAGTGACTCCATTTTTACTTATTTTATATCCCAAATATGTTACTTTTTCTTGCATAAATTCACATTTTAAAATGTTCAATTTTAATCCATTTTTATTTAATGTTTCTATTATAATTGCTAAATGTTTTAAATGTTGTTCGTTATCATAAAACAATAAGATTTCATCAACATAATGCACACAAGATCTTCAAATTGGTTTAATATCTTCTGCATTGCTCTTACAAGTGCTACACAAGATGTTGAAAGACCAAATGGTACAATTTTAAATTGAATTTTTTTTCCATCAATACTGAATTCTGTTTACTTTCTCGACTCTTCATGTAATGGAATAAGCCAAAAAATTCTTTAAATCTAATTTTGTAAGTATTTTCTTATCCCAAATTCTACTTAATAATCCATCAATCGTTTGTGGAGATTCGTATTGTGACTTTGTTATTTAATTAATTCTGAAGGGCATCCAAACATAAACGAAGAGAACCATCACGTTCTTTAGCAACTACTAAAGGATTAATAAAATTGCTTTTTGAAGATTCTATTATTTTATGTATTTCTTTCTTAATTTGTCCTCTTAATGCAAAAGGAATAGGATACGATTTGCTATTAAAACTCTTTGTTTCATCAACCTGCAATCTATGAACATATTTATGTGCCTGTCCTACTTTTTCATTCATAATCTCTTTATTTCTGTTAATTATTTCTAATATTTGGCCTTTAAATTGTATATTCTTCTCACCTATTTTTAACTCATTCAGCAATAACCCATTATTCTCTATATTCTCTATTACATTATTATTTATTACTATACCTTCTTTATATATAAAGTTCTACATATAAAATACTTTTAAAAAACATTACAAAAAGATGTTATTTTGTCAACAATCAGCAATATAGTGTCTCATTTAAAAATATTATTGAACAACTAGGGTTATGTTATTTTATGTTAGCAACATATGATCAATTTGGGGGACCATCGCAGAATTAATCATTTTACGTTTTAAATTACTAACTTTTAAATTTCAAGGTTACAGTGGAAGAGCAAGTGCAAACTTGAACTGCGCCTTGTGATTTCCATGGGCAACCCACAGTAATATTATTTTTAATTATTTAATAATTATTCTCAATTGTATTTGCCTGGGAAATAAAGACATTTATTATTATTATTATATTTCAATGCATCTCCAATTCTCTGTAATTGGCAACACTTATCTTCTTGGCCGACACTACTGGTACTGATCCAAGATTTAATTAACCCCTTTAAATGAATACACCTTTGTCATCCATCAATATTAATACCCAATTGCTGAATAATGTCAATTCCTAACACCATGTCCATGCTAAGGCCTTTAACTATAAATAATCTAACAACACGTTCCCTTTAATTAATAATTATCTTAACATTCAACATTCGGTTTGTAGTTAATATTTTTCTTTTGGTTGCAGATAGCAAATCAATTTTATTCACTTTAATTATATTCTTATGTAGGACATCTAAATTATTTAAAATAATTATTTCTTCTTTTATTAATGATGACATCGCCCCACTATCGATCAAAGCTAAATATTCAAGGGTAATACCACAAGCAGTGGATATATTTTTGACAAATATTTTGTCGTTTCCATTAAATTATTGCGTTTAAATTTCACGATACAAAATCACATCAAAAATGTCACGAGCCGAAGGCGAGTGACATTTAAATGTGATTTTGTTGAGTGAAATTTGCAATAATTTCTATGGAAATGGCAAAATATTTAAAAAATATATATCCACTTCGAGTGATATTTGGGACGACTATTTAACAATATTAATACATAACGATTAACTTTATTGAAAAATAATCCAACAATTAATATAATTATTCATTATCAATTAAATTCAGCGGAATACTTCCAAAACACAGCATTTTAAAATGTTTAAAACAAGCCACACAGTTTTTTGGGGTTTAGTGTTACGTAACCTAGCGATATCACTAAGGACAGAACATCATTGCTAAGCGATACTTCGCAACAAGGCTATTTATTTTTTGAGTACGTACCACAAAGCAACCACTAATAGAGGAGTTTCTTAAATGCACCTGTCAAATAATTGTTAGGGACTGGCCCACCCGTCGGAGGGCGCTAGTGTCGCCACTCGGCAAGGTTGTGAACCAAACTATAATTAATTATGGGTCGGTATGTGAAGAAGTGTTGTTTCAAATTGTGCCGATTTAGTGTAGGAGACACAAGTTTCCCAACGGCATAGAAAAACTTACTAATAGAAGCGTTTTCTGAATGCATCTGTCAAATCAAATAATTGTTAGAGATTGGCCCATCCGTCAGGAGGCGCTGGTGTCACCTGTCCGCCTTTTGAAAAGTGCGTAAATAGTAAACTCATACGTCAAACTGACACCGACAAATCATTTAAAATGCGTGAAAAGCATTTTGAACCAAAGCAAATTGTTGCAATTGAGCACGACTATTGTAAGATTGACAATACTTATTAAACAATATTGCTATTTGAATTACTTAAATATATTTGTTATTCGCAAATATTTTGTTTGAATTTTCCATAATTATTGTAAACTTCAGAACCTATAAAGATTTTGCATATTCCGATTTATGCGGTTCAAAACTTTAAAATCGAGATTCTGATGAAGGCAAATTAGGTATATGCAAAATTTGTATTGGTGTTGACAGTATATCCTTGATTAATCCAAATATCGTAGTAATGGCGTATTTAAATTTTGCCGCCTTGCTGGAATAGTTTCTGGCCCACCCGTTGTAGGGCGCTGAAACTTTTATTCAAGCTTACTGTTTGAGAAATCGCTCTATTAGTGGTTGCTTTGTGGTACGTACATTGTTTTGTGAATATTTTGCATGGTGCCCAATATTCAATGATATACTGCTGTTATTGCTTGAAAAAAAGCAAATGTCTGCAGAGTGATTGGCTTATATGTTATAGTGTTGAATAGTCAGTATTATTTAAATTAACTTTTATAAATGGTAATGTTGAAATTTGATTTCCTTCGTCTTCTTCTTCGAGTAAAAATTCTCCATCATTCTCATAATTATTGTTAAAACACGTGAGGTTCTTCTTTAAACTAACTGAAATTGAAGTTTTTTTTTATCTTCTGAGGAATCTTCCAAACCCTCATTTTCCTCTATCCGATTTTTATCCATCGGTCTTCCTCTTTCATTAATATTTCTGAATAATGTGTTTATGTATTGTCTTCGAGGATAGTTATTTTTATTTTCCTCCTGCTTGGATTTTTCATTGTTCCTGACATCAATCATTGCATGATATCTTTTACGTTCATTATTATCTTAGTTTTTCTCATTATATTGCCTATTATAATTATTTTGATTCTTATTCATGTTGTTTTGATTATATTGATTGTTCCTTCATCTATCCAAATTTCTAGTATAGTTATAATTAAAGTTTCTTTCTTCAGTTCTAACATTATTAATTATTTCGGCCAAAATTAAATTTACTTTGTTGTAAATCATCGAACTTTCTTTTACTGTAATTTTGAAAACTGGGACTTCTGTTATAATTTCTATTATTGTTGCCAATAGCCATATCGTAATTCTTAACTATTTCCAGAAAATCTTTCATAGTTTTAATATTTTGGACCGCTACAGCTCTTGTTATTTCCCCTTCTAAATGTCGAGATAATTGTTGAATTATCTCTTCCTCGGATAATTTTGATGTTAGATGTTGTGCTCTATTAAATTTGTTTATTACATACATTTCCCGCTTGCTACCTCTTTCAAAATATCTACCAGTTGTTAACTGTGTTCTTACTTGAGCTTGACGTGCACTACTCCAGTACTGGTCCATGAATAATTTTCTAAATTCTTGATAATTTGTATATTTAGATTTTATTATACTATGCCAAATATCTGCATGATTTCTTAAAGTCAGATTAACTATTTGTAATCTTTTATTTTCATCAAATACTGACTTCATTATGTTATCTAATTTGACTAGATAAGTCATCGGTTGTTCTCCTAATCTTCCTTCAAAAATAGGTAACATATCTTCTTGTATTCCCATGTAATTTCCTCTTTGACTCGCATTTAAAATTCCTGTGCCATCTTGCAATCTTTCTGATTTATTTTCTACTTCTTTAAGCTTAATTAACTTTCTTTACATTTTGATTAATTTCTCCTTGCATCTCAGTTCTGTTTTGATCTACCTTTTTATCAATTAGTTCTATTTTTCCATTTACCTCCTCATTCTGTCTTTGTATTCCTTCTGTTTTTCCTTCCAGCCCTTCGTTATTCTTTACTAACTTGTCTTCCACGATTTTTGTAAAATTTTCCTCTAACTGTTATTTTCCTGCATTTCCCTTGTCACATAATTTTTAACTTCATCCTTATAACTTTCTAATGTTACACAAATATTATCTATTCGTGCTTGCAATTCTTGTTTATTCTCAAGTTGCACATTATTAAAATCTTCTTTAATTCCTTCATTGTCTCTTCCATCTTATCTGCTTGTTTTTTTGTTCTTGCAATTTATCTGCAGTACTCTTAATTGCTGCTTGTAACCTACCTTTCCTTTCCTCAGCATCCTTCTTACTATTCTTTGCATTTTCCTCTATTGACTGTTGTAATTCCTTTTTCAACTCTTCAGTAGTTTTCTTACTTTTCTCTGCAGTTCTTTCCATTGCTGCTTGCAACCTACCTTTCCTTTCCTCAGCATCCTTCTTTGACTCTGCTGCAACTTTCTTACTTTCCTCAGCTTTTCGTGCAATAAATGCCATTAATTGTTCAAACTGTCCCTTTGTTATTGTTTGTTCTTCTTGAACCCTTACCTGATCACCTTGTATTATTTCCTCCACTTCCATTTCTTCTTGTCCGTCGTCTTTTTCCTCTTCAGTCTTGTTGCTTTTTCTTATAACCCTTTTGTCTGCCATATTTTAATTTCAATTTTCAAATGTATTAATTTTAATTAAAAACCTTTATATTCAATTATAAATCTTAGTGTACTATTCAAAAATTTAACCTTTCTGCAATGCTTTATTTATTCTTATTGATTTTCCTATTCTGTTACTTTATTACTCTCAAAAGAACTCAATGATGATACGTTTTTAATTATGATTGTTTTTTTTACAATCCTGTTTCTTAATTCACAATTATTAATAACAAATTAACCATAAACCTAGTTTATTAGTTACAATCAAACCCAAAATTCCAGAATCACAATTACAATTTGCCACACGTTGTCGGCGCCATAAATATGAAATATCTCCACAGTTGAGCTAACCCTTAATTAATGCAATGGCTCAATGCTTAATATGCCTATTTTATTTAGTATTTGCCCTATTATTTCTGTTCAAATCAATTTTACTTTTAACTAAAAATTAATATTGAAACACTCAAGATCGGGTTTGCCAATCTAGTTATCTATTAATTGAAATTCAACTCTTAATTGTGCTTTTATGAATGCTAAATGACATTAACTGTCAGCTTGACTTTCAAATTCAATTTAACCAAGAATTGAGAACTATCCTTTACAATGACACTTCACCAAAGTAAGTACTGTATTCTGTTTATTTTACTCTTTCTTTTTATTGTTTGTTATTCAACCTGCTTTTATATTAATTAACTAAAACTAACCTGACCACTCTTTAAGTTGTCACTGCAATTATCCAAAGATGACAGTTTCCAATGTGCACAGCTCCAAATGCTCACAGTCAGCAACTACGACAGCTTACTCCTCCAATAGCCAAAACTACATCGCTCTGTCACCTCTCAAACCACATCTAATCTGTCAAAACTCCAACTGTCCGTAGAATCTGATCCTGCTCCTTTCATTAATATTACTGCCATGCCAATAGACTTCTGGTAAGTTTCAGTATTGTAGATGATTCCAAACTAATCCTCCTTATTCTTCAGCTAGTACTTTGGATCCAGCACTACCCACAGAAACTGTCCAAATCAAGTAAATACTCCCATCAACTTCCCTCTAAACGATCCGTCTTCCAAACAACCACCAATGTCACCAACGAATGTTAATTATATCTTACATAAACCATTAAATCCAAATCCATACAATTCTTTTTGTTTTTTGTATTTTATTAACTGTATTGCACAATCTCTTCACCAATTGTAATGTATTATTATTTCAATGTTATATTTTCATATTTTACCAAACAATTATACAAAATAAGCCATAATTTCCAAGTTTTTATTAGTAGAAAGGGTTTTTTTCAAATTTTTATGTACATTTTTGTATGAGTTGTTATTCTGACTGCCAAACAAAAAAAACTTCTCTCTGATGGTTACTATTATTACTGCCCTCTTAAAATATAAAATGTCCTAACTGTTACATGTTACAATCCCTTATTATTAAAGCAAGCATAATTGTCAATATAACCTTGGTTTACACTTTTTATCATGGTTGACCTCAACCATCAAGATTAAGTATTCAATTTTAATTTTATTGTCACATCTACATTAATAATTGTCTCAATTTTAATATTTCTCAATTATTTTAAAATTAATACCCATATTATTTAAAACCCCTCAACATTTGGTTGTATTGATCTTCCAAATTTATCATTATTTTTATTTTCATTTAACCACTATAACAAATAGAGTAGTTGTATTATAACAATATATATATATATATATGTCTGGATTCAACACACATTCTTCAAAATCCAAAGTTTTTCTACTTCGTAGTCTGCCGCGACCTCGAACTACCTGTTTGACAGATTCTCCTCTCTTAATCTAATTTGAAGCCTTTAGAATGCTTTCTCGTTTGGTGAAGGTCGGTTTTGGAAATGGTCTCCGTAGTCTTCCTGCTTCCGTCCTATTACAATTTGCCAAATCGTAAATTAAATGCACGTCAAACATTTACTCGAAAAAATAATCTGCCATTCTTGTACAATTAATTAGAAAATAATAACACTAATAACTTAAATGACTTAACCAACTGTCACGACGGAAAACAAGAAGCACCGATTGCGTACTAGATAATGGTCTCAAAAGCTTAAATGGGTGTAACCAGTGATTTTTTTAAATTCACTTCTGTAACTCAGTTAAGAACCATTTTTAAAATCCTAGAGTCCGCCGGAATTTGAACCCGGGCCGCCCGCCTGAGAGGCAAGCATTTGCTCCCGGGGCCATCCGCTCACAGAATTACTACATTTAAAAAAATGTTTATTTACTCCCATTAACAAATTTTGAAATATAGTAGCGTGATTGCTGGGACTGAGAAATTAAATTGAAAAATTTCATTATTAATATAAATGGCTCTGCTTTAAACATAATGGAATTCAGAATGTAAATGTTCTGCATTTCATTAATAGGAAAAAATCAAATTAGCACCAACGCTAGACTAGCCTACGATTGACAAACGTAAGTCCAAAATTACCACGATGGAAATGAATTTCTTAAGGAAAATTATAAGGAAACGAAGAAGCGACAGACTATATAACATGGGCACAAGGGATGAATTGGAGTATTTACCACTGGTCAGTGAGATTGAACTAAAGTAATTGAAATGGTAAGGATACTTAGTAATAATGGGAAACGAAAGAATTCCCAAAATATCGCTGGAACTGTAAATAGAAGGAGGAGGATCGCGAGGCAGGCTAAGAACAACATGGGAAGACAACACAAAGGAAATGGAACAGAGAATGGGGAAACACTGAATGAAGTAAGAAGGATGGTCAGAGATAAAGCAAATACCGAAGACGGATGAAGGTTCCGCACCCAACGCTCTGAATATATAAATAAATATGTTCAGCATCGAGTCCCAAATGTTTAGAGATATTTAGTTGTACAATGACCGAATTTGTGACGCCAATAATGTTAAACTATGTTGTTACGGAATTTATATTGATTAACTTATTATTTTTTCATAAATATACCCTGCTATTTATGTATCTCCATAACGAGCATGATTTGATTTTTTTGGTGACATAAACGGCAGAATTTGTTATTACTTATTTTTTCTAACAGAGCGAAATAACTATATAGCTGAAAAAGTGATGACAATTGTTTAATTTACTGCATAAAATACAACACCTTTAAAAGTCAAATTATGGAATTTAATGTATACCAAGTATTACAGGAAATATTAGGCAGGATATTAAACAAGAGCTGAAGTTGATACATAGTTCCTTACAGGTCTATTAATATTATTTTCATAAATATTTACGAAGTGAATAATGGATAAGGTGAGATATTCTGACGCATTTGCGAAGTTTTCAACGTTTACCCATAAAAGTCGTCGAACATGTTCTTTCTTCAAGTTTACGACGCTATATATCAAATAAGCTTTCAACAAATTATTTTTTGGTACTCTGCAGCCACCGTCTTCCTAAGTAAACTTATACAGTATCTGCAGTTCCTAGCACCGAACATTTACAAGAATCGCATCTTACCGGACAAAGACTGTTTCTCTTCTACATTTCCATTTAGTGAAAACCAAGATATTATGGAGGCTAAGTGTCGCCCCATTTGGAGATTTTCGGATAAGTATTTTTTTTTATTCTTTGTATCCTAAAGCCGATTTGACGTATTTGGGAATAAATAGATAGGCTCTTTTGTCATTCCATCATATTAGCATTTTATCGAAGAAGGATTTTCAGAACACAATTTTAGAAAATGCTAGGAGCCGTGTTCCTAGGCGCGGGCGCCGCGTAATATTAATTAGAAAGCTAAAACTAGTAAATCCTAATTTACTCCGAGGGAATTTTAATTAGCACCCCGTTAGCAAAATCGCTGAAGTTTTGATGTTGTACGTAAACAGTGGCATAAAAACTATAGCGCCCAAGTCCACAGCAAATTAACTCTCCGAATTGATTAATTAAAACGTAATTAGTTAATTAGAGAACTTGCCGCTGCAAAATTTTCCATTTGCACGATTTACAAATTGAGTTCAAATTATTTTATCGCCATTCAGTGTCAGCGTCGACTCCCGTCTTCGAACACAGCAGGAAGCAACAATGTTGCCCGAAACTAAATAGAATCCGACTCATGTTGTTACATTGATCAAATGTGATAGAGGAAACCCAAACGAAACGTTTAGTTGGCCAGATTTCCCTCGCGAATTTGGTAGTGGAGAAACAACTTCCGCAGTGTACAGAAGGCAATTGGATCGAGTCGTGTAAAAAGACGATAAAGACATCCAAATGGTTGCGTAATCAAAGGCACCCTCGAGCTTAGTGGGACTTCTAAAAGTGGATCAACCGTAGTGGTTAATTAGGCTTGTCACATGTTTAAAATAGAGTCTTTTAAGGAAAAATTAGTGTTCTTGTTGTTGAGAAATAATTTAAGTATCACTTTCATATTAGAGGTATAAATACTAGACGTTTAAACAATAAGCGTAATATTATATATTTAATGGTATGCATAAAACTGTTGTTTCATGCATGTAGTAAAATTTGGTTTTTTCTTACGAAAATATTTTGATCACAAAATATTATTTAAGTATAGGTTCTAAGATACATCACATCTCGTGCTTTTTCTTTACGCCTTAAAGATATTTATTTTATAAATCAAAGTATAATACTGAAATTTGACAATATAGCACTTCACTACTTAGAGTAATTATTGTATAAATTACAGTATTTTAAACTAAATTAAAAAATCTGTAAAACTTCCCTCGCAAGCGGACATTGTGACACTAAATAATTTAAAAAATAAAATTAAGCTAGGGGTAAAAATATCTTCACATTTCTAATAAATTACATAAACTTTCAAATAAAATTCGAAGGATAGGCGGCAGCGTATGCGATTCCACCGGTTTTTGGGATATTGTAATTGAATGGGCTATTTTTACATGCGCTACAGAACACATTTTGTATCAGCACGTTCCGACCGCTTTAAATAGAACTTTTTTTCGTTGACACTTCTTTCTGCATTTACGCTATATCTGTTGAGTTCAATTTTCGTCAAGAGTAAAGTCTGAACTACGTGCAAGTTGTTATTATCCTGTATCTCAATTAAAGCAAAAATAAACAAGTGGACATTTTAAAAATCTAAGGCAACTAGGTGTAATAGTATTTAACATTATACAAGCCAGGTAAAACAGGTTTTACTGGCGATAGGATTGGGATGACTGGCGAGCCGTTAGGCGAGCCTGTCATAGCCTTGAGCCAGTAACAATGGTTACCTGGCGTGTATTGTTGAACGTTTTATTTGTTCCTCACTTGTAAATAACTAGAAATTTACCATTTATTCAAAATGTCAAACTGACAAGCAACTAAATTAATCAATATGACACATACTAAGGAAGACAACTCTGGCTTTGCAAGCTATCATTTATCTATGAGCACGCTTGTAAAATATAACTGGCTAGCCAGTTAAGAAACATTTTCAAGGTGAATACAGTGACTTGATAAATTGATGTTTACAAGTGAGGAACAAATAAAAATATTTTCACGTTTCTAATATTGTTCTAACATTGTTCTTATAATGTTTATAATGTAAACTGTTTGATAACTAGGGCGAAAGTGTGTCAATTTTGCCAAAATTTTTGTAACCTAGAAAGCGATTTCTGCTCCCGGTCTTGCAAAATAGTAGATTATGCAATGAGAGAAAGAAATGCGTTATTTTTCTGAAGTGCAATAGCACTAAAGCAAAATAGCAGTCACTCCGAATTGCATATACTATTTTTTTACGTTGCAAGAAGATTTAAAACCACAAACCTGATTTTTTTAAAAGTAATTTATTGACATTTTTAAATTTTGAAGTTGATGGCATTGTAAGTCTATGTCAAATTCTAGGTTATCAGGATAGGTTTTGCATCAGCTTTGACACAGACTGACGCAAAACCTAACCTGCTAACCTGAAATTTGACATAATTGTTGTTTCAGTCATAATGTAAACTCCCTAGGTAAATTTCTCTCCTCTAGGGAATAATTCATTATTTCTGTCACGATTTTGGTATCGTAGAAACCGTGTTTTTTTTCCCAGACGTGAAAAAACGTTGTTATAACCAGGAATTAATGTGATCTACACACTAAAGTAAACTAAGCCCATTTTCCTTACTCTAAACAGGGTGTCTCAAAATTGACGCTCGTGCTTCTCGGATTTGATTCAGGGAGCTAAAAGAACTCGAATATAAAGAGTGGAAAATTTTCCGTTTGTATTTTGTTATCGAGTTATCAATTAAAACAAAAATTTTAAATATAAACTTTAAACTTTATTAAATACTAATAATATTTGAAAACAAGTTATTTTACACATCTGTTGTCACAAAATGTGTTCAAATAGGTTACCCCCTACTTCAAGGCAAACATTCGCACGATTTATCATTGAAGTACTAACGCTCTGTAGCATATTTTCGTCAATTGATACCACAGCAGCGTGAATGCGAGCTACGACATCTTCAGGATTCACAACAGGTAAGCACACAAAACCGAAGGAAATACTCAATACGACAGAACGATTAATAAATCTTTAACAGTGCCATAGCAACCTTATTGAATTATGTTACACAACAAATTGGAGCAACCGGGCGATAGAAGTTATTATTTACATTTTCATCAATAAGTCGATAACAGATGACAATCGGAAAATTTTCCACTCTTTATTTTCGATTTCTTTTAGCCCCCTGCATCAAATCCCAGAAGCACTGGCGTCAATTTTGAGACACCCTGTATATTCCATTTCTACCTCAAATTCATCACCAGATGTTTCAGTAGATTTTATCAACTTCTTTTGCCATACAATTGAGATTTAGTCATTCTGTTTAGCATGTCCTTACTTGAAAAAAAATAGTGCATCCTTCCATACTGTATTTGTCATTGCTTACTAAACAGTCATCTTCTATTTAAGTGATTAATTATACACAAAAAAGGGGACACTTTTGCAACAGGTCGGGGAGTTTTGATAATTGCCAAGGGCGTAGATGTCGATGTTCTTATTAACGTCGCTACGCTCGCTGTCTCAAAAATGAGAAAGTCGTCTAAATGTCCGTTATGGTGAGTCTAATCGAAAAAGCTACCTTTTAGTAATGTAACGAGTATTTATAAAATTTGCCACAACTTTACTATATAAAATTTCTGGAATGATTGACCCTTTCGGAAATAATGTAGAAAACGTATACCTAAAAGTAGAATCTGACCTAAAGCCTAAAGTAATAGAGCAGGTACACCATCCTCCCTCCAGCGCTCTTGTTCTTTTTCTAGCATCCCTCTTGGCATCATCATGGATCGTCGGTTTGGAGGGGTGCCGCCTCGCTCATCGACCATCGGGCAGTTTTGAATCATAGGGTTGAATAGTATTTTCGCTATGTTTTCCCCGAAAACAAATGCGTGTCTTATATATGAGCAAGCTATAGATGTTTGCAACTTAATTGTCTTAAAAACAAAAGGTGTTAACATTTTGCGAGCTTGTAGTGTTAAGCTACAAGATGACAAGTCTGAAAAATATCTGTGTATGTTGATAGTGTGAAGGTGCATGGAAAATATCGCGAAATGTACATAAATTCGAAAATAATAGCGGCTGCATTACGCAAACAAAATCCAGTAGAAGTGCCCCCGGCAACACAAACATTGCGCTCAGGTGTACCAACATTTGATTTCAAGCACAAATGCTTTTTGTGGGATGAAACAACTGAAGAGTTCCATCCAGTACAAAAAAAAGCACGAGCGACCCCGAAATTTGACTTTGACAATAAGAAATATCGTATTATTATTAGCTGTCAAGCGTAAAGAAGAGTGGGGAAGAAATATTCAAGCTCGCCTTGCAATGTCGCTGATTTGGTTGTCGTCGAGGCACGGTATCATAATTAATGAATGAAAAAAGCCATCAGAGAGGCAGAAACGGCCCGAATCATAAGAAAGGTTATCGACCGGCTACTAATGTTGAAAAAGCTATGTAATATATCTACGACTACCTGGAGCAATATGGAGAAGAATGTCAATTCTTTTCACGGATTTGTACGATCAAATTCAATGCGAATACTGTCCTGATACATGAACCAAAAAGGATAAAGGCGAGATGGTTACAAAAATACGGTGACGACATTTTGATAATTGAACACACGACCAACGATTGTTTGTTATCACAACACAGGGTTGAAAATATTTTCTGAATCATGGTATACAGACAGACAAGCCAATGATGGCGAAGAAAGATGAGGTATTGTACTGTCTACAGCAAAAATTTTGCTAGAGGACATAAGGTCGCAAGTTTACGACACACGGGAATATCCCTTATCAGACAGATTTTTCACAGAAGTAAATACTGTAATTCCCGAGACGTTGACTGCTCTCATTGAAGAGATAATCTTGAAACATAAGCGAGGTACGCTCCCCTAAAGGCGCATTAAATGCACTGCCATTTGTCACGCTATAATAGTGGCAACGAGACCGCACCCTTTTATTTCTCATTTGTAGGTGGGTCTCGGTGCATTCTTATACTAGAAATTCGAAACAAAAGAGCTGCTGGATGTTTTGTCCTCCCCTTCGTACAGAGAATACGTGTTATTTCTGCTTTCAGTTATAATGCGTTGTGAAATCTAAATCGAAAGGGGTGCCTTTTTCCAATTTTCTTATGACAATGGTGACTTCAATACGAATACTCTCTATGGCCTGAATACATTCCATGCAATGGGCGGAATTCAATGTGGTACGCCATAAAATTCCATTGTACCTAACCAAATAATCCCTCGCTTGAAAGAAGTACCCCCGGCGGCAACTGTGGCAGAGTTTCGAGTTATTAAACTACAAACATTTGAAAAAGTCAAGTATTACCTTCACAGATCTAGAAATATTACATCCAATTTCTATAGAATTTGTTACAGCATAAAACGATCATTAAGACGCCGTAATAAATATTCGTAGCAAGGCTCGCCCCTGCGTGTCCCTTCCAGCCCATTTGGCTCCAGCTAAAATTCAATCGGTAGAGGGGTTCGAACGATTGGGTACAGTTCAGGGCGAGGTAAGACAATAGGGGTAGTTGATGGTAATTGCTTAAACAAAAATCGACGGGCGCAACGACTTTTGGGAGTGTAGTTCTAAATTCAACTGACGATTGGTCAAAAGCCGAAATTCAATCGCCGTTGCGTCGCGTTGTTATCCCCAGGAGGCGCTGCACAGCTGCAGAAGTTTACACCTACCTTTGGGTGTCCCTCTTGCAGTTGTTTGAGCCCTGTACGGAGGAGTATACACAGCACGAAAAGAATATCAGTTCGTGTGACTTTAAATAAACCCATAAAATAAATACAAGCATTGAATTAAAATAAAGTGATTTATTTACACACATATGAGTTTGGACATGTAGTATGTAGTAAAATCGGGGTTAGTCAACGTTTTTTACAATGATTAACTAATGTAAGACGGGGACAGTACGTCCACTAAATCTGTTGGTACCCGAATCCAAGAACAACCAGTATAAAATGCCAATTTAGGCTTTCCTCGGTACTTGGACTCAAATTACCACAGTATCTTTAGGAAAAGTTTTGTAAACTCAAAGCGAACGGTGCCTAGTTAATCTTGTAAGGTACAACATAGCATGCATTTTTCAACGAATGTCTAAGATGCGTAAAACACTTTATAGAACAGGTAGCACTCTTAAAACGACAATTTACAATACCTTTTTGTTGGCGTAGAAGCCCAACAACTGCATTTTCTATGATAACAGGCGGAGAGGGCCTCACCTAGGGGTACTCTGCGATGTTGCCTGATGATACTATCGAATACGGGATGTTTTGACGTACAACAACGACGAGGGTTGCAACGACGACGGCGCGGTGGCAGACCAACTTATCCCGGCCGCGTCGAACACAGCGAAGCCGGAGCGCAAAATTCACACAGGTGCTTGATAGCTCAGAGATGGGCGGTAATTGAATTACTTAAGCCACCACTTCAAAATTCAGCTGCCGCCACGCAAGCGCGTGACTTAACCCCCTCCTTGTTTAGATTAAGCGCAAAACCAAGAGCTGTGCGGAAAATTCCAACAAGCTGATGTCATTTATGCCCAAGCAATTCGCACGAGCTCGGGGAAGGCGAATAGATGGGCGGAATAGATTGAGTCACCCCAAACAGCAATGAAGCTTATATTTATAATAGCAGCGTACGAAGAATTCATTACATAAGAACTGCAAAGCGTTAATATACGGACTACGCGAAAATAAGGTTTTGCGGAATCAAAGTTTGATAACATCAATAAAACGAGAATTTTAATTTAAAAATGCTAAAATTTGGGCTAAAAATGCGAAAAACACTAGGTTCGGGAAATTGTTCTAACAAATTGTTGCCTTCGTTATACGATTTAACATGGATGTATGGTAGATACGCTTTTGGCTTCTCAATATCTGGATGGGATGGTTTCATGGAACAAGTTACTCAGTATTTGCAGTTGTGGAAGTCGATGTGCTGTGGTTGCCATTTATTAATACTCCTCCCAACGATTATGACATAATTTACACCGCGCTACTGTCTGCTGCTGAAAAATATAGGAGCTTAGGACAAAACACATGATTTGTAACTTTTGATCAACCGTTATGCATAAAAGCTCGGCGTATCACTGCTAGCGTTGATGATGATAACATCTTAACATCGTTTTACCCATACTCGGTGGCTTTCACTTGGTGATCTTGTTTTTGGAAGGTATTGGTTATCTCAGGGTAGAAAGCGGTCTGAACGAGCTGTGGATGTGCATTTACACACGAAACTCGGTAGACAAAATGTTAACTGGTCATGCTTACTTCCGGGCAGTTAGGTCGCATATTTTAACACAGCTTACTTTAACGCAAATAATCCTACAAAATATTGAACTACCAGAAGGAGAACAGAATGCCATGGACGAGCTACTGAATGAGAGCAATAGATTCAAACTGCTAGCAGCGAAGGAGAAAGAAGTTGTCCAGCTAATCGCTGAGAAATTGAACTGGCACATTAGAAACAAAATGGCCAAACGGCAAACTGTGGGTGCAATATTTTCAGATGGTGTGCTTACTGAAGCGATTTATTGAAGCAGAACGAATGAGAAATTGGCATTTAGACACTATACAACAAATGGTACCTTACTGCCACGCCAGTGGCCATTTCCCATACGCTAAGTCATGTTAAATATATTTATTTGTTCCTCACTTGTAAACATCAATTTATCAAGTCACGGTATTCACCTTGAAAATGTTTCTTAACTGGCTAGCCAGTAAAAAATTTACTGGCTAGCCAGTAAAATTTTATAAACGTGCTCATAGATAAATGATAGCGTGCAAAGCCAGAGTTGTCTTCCTTAGTATGTGTCATATTGATGAATTTAGTTGCTTGTCAGTTTGACATTGTGAATAAATGGTAAATTTATAGTTATTTACAAGTGAAGAACAAATAAAATATTCAACAATACACGAAGGTAACGGGTTTTACTGGCTCCAGAAGGTCCTTGTGTCCCTCTTACCAAGTTAGTAATGTTAAATACTATTACAGGACATGTATCAATTGCAAGAGAAAATGGATTCATTAGAATACGGAAACTATACCCAAAATGACTTTTTTACTATCAGGCGAAACAACAAATTTTAGTCTGGAATTTGGTCAGATATGACAATAGAGCAGACGTTGATGCGTACCAGAAAGCATTGGAGGTCTCATGCATGGAAGAGGGATAACGGACAGCGCCCTTACTAAATGGACATTAGGAATGGTCTATCAATGTCTGCAATACGGTGGAAGACTATTGTGGAGTATCAATTGCAACTAACGAGTATCAATTGCAACTAACGAGCAGCATATATACTCGTACATGAGACGGTCGCGTGTACTCCGTGATACCAAAGTTGAAAAAACACTAATCTATTGGTTTGCCCAACATCATCCGCTTCCCAAGATGTATTATGCATGTCAATTAGTATCAAAGTGGTCGGCAATGCCATCATCACCTGTTACAAAGAACTAAAACAGCGGACGCAGCCTCCATGCAGGGAATAGTTGGAGAGACATCTGCTTCCGTCAAAATGAGACGAAAAGATAGAGTGCTTTCTGTCGCGACTATCAATTGAAGTATTGAAGTCGATGGAGCTGTAGATCCTGTAAATCCTGTTACTTGCAGAAGAAGTTGATAACGGTTACAAGAAGATTTCTGTTACGAACTTGCTCCGTGCCCTCTATCTTTATTTATGGAGCAAGGAAAGCGCAGGGGAACAAAATCCTCTTTGTATACAGCATTTACACCACTTGTCGATTATACTCCAAGAAATCGAGATATTCGTGTTGTAGATGGTGGACACTTGGTACATAAAGTCCGGTGGCATCACGTCGATCTGTATCAAATATATTCAATATATTGCAAGGCACTATGGCCAAAACGCAATCTTTGTGTTTGATGGATAACCACCTAAAAAAGTTTGCAATAGCACGAAGACCGCAGTTCGCGTGCCCATAAGTCCGTTGATGTAATTTAGTAATGAAACCATGTTAGCTACTACCTCCCAAGATGATTTTTGTCCAACGAATCAAACAAGATTCGTTTAATTGCTATGCTGAAGAAGATTTTCGCAGACGCCACATTTATAGTAAAGCAAGCCAAAAAGGACGATTTTCTCGTGTTCTTAAAAGCTTTAGGACGCAGCCAGAACAACGCTTATATCGGTAAAATGGGCAAAGGCAAAGCTGTTGAGAAGATATACACGTAGATCTGGCTGAATTTTGATGAGACCGTAGCAAACAACCCAGAAACAACCCCATATTGAGGACTTCATTAGCGTGTTTAATAATAATGATAACGATCCAGATAGCATAGCTGCAGCAGGCGATAAATTATTCGTTGCACTGTACGCCACAAATAATGGTAAGCAAAATCACAGCTTGAATTCCATTCGCTACAAAAATTTTAAATTGTGTGCCTCCAAAACATCATTCCACTTAGCATCTCTACCTCCAACATCCAAAGCCGCTCGACAACACTCTTATATATATTCAACGAGATTGACAGCTGTAACCTAGAGGAAAGGACCAGCTCCGGATACTCTTTTGAAATATATCATGTAAATATCGCAAAGATTGTAGTGCTGCCTGTAGTTGCAGGAAAGCACAATTTTCACCAATGTGTAATTTCTGCAGTGGGAGTGCATGCACCAACGTACCGGAAATAATGTCACACTTTACTGACGACTTCAATAGAAACGGAAGCGGAAACATCGTAAGCCAGTGTATTGGTAAAGAAAAAGAAACAAATGGAGCTGCACCGTAAGAAGATGTAACCATGAGTGACGAATTGACAAATTGTAGATTAGGCCCACAGGGAAAACCATATAACAAAAACTCGCTGATTATTCAACCTCACGGGTGGCGTAGAAACGAGTATAATAAATAAAATAAAACTAGTTTTATTAAATTCCAAAATCATTTCAACTTGTTAAGTGCTTATTTATGATTCTTAGGGCCGGTTGCAGAAAGCAATGTTAAGTCTGGTGTTAGCTAACGTCGCGTTAGAGTGAACAAAATCGCATCAAATTTTGTTTACTAATGTATTAGTTACCATAAACATTTGAGATTTGATTCGTTTTTGTTCACTTTGACGTCGCGTTAGCTAACACCAGACTTAACGTTGCTTTCTGCAACCGGCCCTTAGAGTACCCCCAATCCATTCACGGACGCCGAAAGATATGTTTTCTGTAGAGTTTCACTTTTAAGTATAGGTTTTCCAGGCTTATCTCCAAAACGGTCGATCGTAAAACAATGCTATATAATCGACTTGTGGAAAATGTTATACTCGTTAAATTAGAAAAAGAAAGTTTTTTTGAAAGCACGCACTATGACGGAGATTCAGGCGACTTTCTGATTTTTGGTACCAGTTCTCCAAGATGGTGCCACGAGAGTCGCGACGCAGAGGTTGCAAATTTAACATGTTAATAAATAACTGCCCGATTTTTTGCACAAGCAAGTGTATATAATATGTTACAACTCAAAATGGCTTTTACGACCTTAAAGCACTATACGGACAGTCTAAATGGGTCGTTAGGACACGTTAATCTTCAAAAAGGCAAAGCTCATTCTA
Source organism: Agriotes lineatus (assembly GCA_940337035.1). Taxonomy (NCBI): domain Eukaryota; kingdom Metazoa; phylum Arthropoda; class Insecta; order Coleoptera; family Elateridae; genus Agriotes; species Agriotes lineatus. The sequence continues at coordinate 1,630,195 of OW679196.1, read as the reverse complement.
ATAAAGCCTCAACTTGATGTAACAGACAGTTGACCGGCTATTGCTTAGGGAGAAGAGACGGTTCGGATCAACACGTGTTTTACAGCAAAATGTTCTCACAATAGGTGGCAATGCGCGCCACGAATTTTATTGATAGAATGGGGTCTTGTGCGACGTTCCGGCTGCTTGGGACCTACTTTGGTTGACCTGCTGGCCTCGCCGGTCCCCTTATAATTAATAGATTCAAGAAAAGAAAATATCACATGTACATAAGCAGATATACGTATCATAAATAAAAGTCTAGGGCGTTGGAATAAATGTAAATCTATTAAAATTTAAATATGTAAGTAAATGTTTGTCATGAACAGTTGTAAGAGGGGTTAGCACTTTTGTAATTTATTTACTTAACAATGATATGTATGACACAACTAGTACAAAAATTCTGTATGACGCCACAATCATGAAAATTTATTTTAAAAATAGATCACGCTCATCGCCTCGAAATATGACTGTTGCTAAGTATACATTATGTCACTTTAATGTCAACACAAGCGCGTCGCACAAACGCTCTCAAATTATTTATACAAACAAGAAAAAACAAGTAGTTTACAATACCAAGTGATGTCCGGCGATGTTGCTCATTAATGCAACTGAAACGTCTCACCGTCTCGTCAAAGTTTCTGAAGATGGTTAAAGAACATGGCAGACTGCTGGCCGTCGAAACGACGGATAACGGCCGGGTTTTGCATGCAGGTCCCTGTAGCGACAAGCATAGGGAAGAGGGCAAAACGACACCTAATTACTACAGTTTCTTAGATTTTGCACGTCGGAAAGTCTCTCTCGTAGAAATCCGCCAAAGCCTAATTGCACACACAGTGCAACAATACCTTGATAAACTTGACCCAAACAATTGCAGTCCAATAAGCGTTATCGCTGTCTGTGCCAAAACGGTGGAAATAATTGTTGTAGATTCTCTACTTCCTTTCCTTTTGAACAACAATATTATTCCTCCAACACAACATAGGTTCATACCTGGAGGGTCCGATCTTACCAATCTACTCTCTGGCGTTAACGAGTTCTAAAGTTAAAAAAAACTTCTTCTAAAGCTTGAACGCTTTGGTATCCGAGGAAAACTTTTATATCCTGAATTTCGGTCTTCTTATCCTATCGTAAGTTCCAAGTTAGGATTGGATCTGAATTTTTAATGTGGTCTGATGTAGCCTCTGGTGTAGCTCAGGGTTCTGTTCTTGGCCCCACATTGTTTCTTTTAAATGCATCTTATCTTCAGCATATTATTAAATCCGGTCATGCTTTTTATGCCTTTGATAGTAAGTTTTTTCGAAACCCTATCACTAACTACAGTACACTACAAGAGGACCTGGAATCCATGCAAAACTGGTGTGATACTTGGTCTATCCCCCTAAATGTCGAAAAGTGCTGTGTACTACACAACCCTCGTCTACCTTATCAGGCAAATGGAATTCTAATCCACCCGAGGGATAGTTGCTCCGATTTAGGTGTCATAGTTAATAATAAACTATCATGGTCTGAACAAGTTCAAGCAGCTGTCAAGAAGGCTAATACACTAAAATATTTACTTTCTAAAGCTTCCAACAGTTAGACCTAAGTTGTCCTTGACCCTCTATAAATCGTACATTAGGTCTCACCTTGAGTACGCCATTCAAGTTTAGAGCCTTTTTCTCGTCATGGATATACAACTTATGGAAAGAACACAACGAGCCGCATGGTTTCTGGTTCTCGCAGCATGTCTTACGAAGAAAGTCTATCTCGCTTGGAACTACCCTTCTTACTGGACCGGCAACGTCTGAAGCTCCGAAGAACTTCCCCGTATAATATTAGTATTGTGTTATAATATATTGATGGTATGCTACCTATGGCAATTCTCGTCCCTTTATTATTATTATTAAATAAATTCTAATTGATTAAAAACCAAACATGAACAGAATTGGTAGTTTATTAATCGCTGCAGATAGAAGTATTATGAGAATTAGACATTGATAGATTTATAAACCATAATTGATAAGTAATTTATAATTTTTAGACTAATAATAGCAAATAGATTCTAAGAATGCTATCATCATGGTTTAGATTAATGTAATTCGATGTTATGTTTTAAAATGATAAGTGCTACTATGATTTTGGTAAATGCTCAGATATTTGAAGTAACGTAAGACATGCTAATCAGATTGTGTTAGTAAAAAGGGTGACGAGGCTTTACAGAGTCAAAGTGCAGTTAGTTTGTATTCAGTGCCACATACTAGGCTGTTGGTCAATGAAGTTACGGGTAATAATATACTGAACAAAAATTATGTAACATGCGTAACATTCGTGTAAATAAAGTATTTTCAAGTTCCAACTACTCGTATTATTGTAATCTAGGCGTGGCTTATTTGTGTATAGTGCAGTGTTTCCGGTAGTTAGTATAATAGTCAAGATTGAAGCAGCAAAACCCCGGACTTCGACAAACAACCACGAGTTGGAGTTGGAGACTATCATCTACGATTTGGAGTAGCAAACGAAACCTGAGAGCGGGTACGAGTGATAGCAGCGACATTGGGAGCACTAGCGAAGGCAGTTCAAGCAGCAAGGTGGGCCACCATTTTATCGCAGTCGAGGGAGCTACCGGCATCTTGAAATTCTTGAATGAAAGCGGTTCCAGCCAGCAGACTACGGTGCAGAGTGGAAGAGACAGGCGCATTTTAAGCAGTTTCCAGCATCTGGGCCCCACATTTAGCATAGGAGCAGGTTGGCGTTCTTTTGAAATTCTGATCGGGAAAACGTTGAAGACGGTGTCCCTGGTTACAGATAAACAGGTTTGCTTAGTTACGGAGTTGCATTTATTTCGTTGTTAGTTATCGATGACGTAATTATCAACAGCTTGATTTGATTAGAGTAAAATTGAAAGCAAATTAGTGTGTCATTGCGTGACAAATTACTTGAGGTTAAATTTATTCGCATTCTCCATACTAACGCAGTTATCATAATATTGCATACGTTTTCTAGTGTGTACCGACTCAACCCTGGGATGAGAGTTTTGCGAAATGGCTAGTCGGAGTGATTAAAAAATTATGAAAGGGCAGCATAACTGATAATTTTTATATTCATTTAACTTCATTTTTACTTATGCATAGTGTTAGCAATAAAGGTCAAAAAGTTGGACTATTAAGCACAATTATATTCCAGTACAATATAATACTGCTATACGCAGCAAAACTGTAGTTCAACGGAAATCCAGCTTAATATTGCTTATTTTGCAGATATCTTTAATTACTATTTTTAAGGGTTTGATCTTTATGGTTTGTTTATCTGGTAATAATTCATCAAATTTATTGCTTAGCACATTCCAAAGTGAGCCAGAAGGAAGCAATAAGCGAGGTAGACCCAGACTTAGCTAGAAAGAAGAAGTAGAGCAAGATCTGAAAAACCTGGAAGTTATCAACTGGGAATTAACAGCACTGGAAAGAAAGACATGGAAGCAAATAGTTGAAAGAGCCAAGGGCCTATAAGGCCTGTAGCGCTGAAATATATATATATACCGGGTGTCAACGAATTTATTAGACAAGTCATAACTTTTAGAGTATTAGGTATATCAAAATGATATTTGGTATAGGTAAATGGTATAGAGAGAGGAGAGTTTTCGCATATTTTTCACTTTCCGGTCACTTCCGGTTTCACCGGAAATGGCTCCGATTTAGAATTTTTAAATGGAATACCCTGTATATTTTTGCATATTTGGATTTCTGAGACAATTTTTGATCAGAATGTGACATTTTAAAAAGTTTTTAAGCCTACTTGAGTTTTTTAGAGCCACTTTTAATATGGCATCTAGGTGGCCATGATCGGACGCAAACTAATCTAAGGACCTCAGGTGATGTCAGAAAATTACAATCGCAAAGTTTTAGTGATTAGTATGATAGATAGGAATAAGACAAGTTGGCAAAATCACGTTTTCTTGTCTAACTATGTTTTTTCAAATGGCGACCCTGTTTTGACAAGCACTTTCCGAAAAGAGGATTTTTTGGCGAATCTAAAGATACTAATTTATTTGCGATTGGATTAAAAATAAGCTCATAAGTTAAATATTTCTAAGCAAAATACTGGATAATAATTTATTTACTTTTGTCAAGTGTGCCATGGATAACTTTTTAAAATGTCACATTCTGATCCAAAATTTCCTCAGAAATCCAAATATGCAAAAATATATAGGGTGTTCCATTTAAAAATTCGAAATCGGAGCCATTTCCGGTGAAACCGGATGTAACCGGAAAGTGAAAAATATGCGAAAACTCTCCTCTCCCTATACCATTTATCTATACCAAATCTCATTTTGTTACACCTAATACTCTAGAAGTTATGACTTGTCCAATAAATTCGTTGACAACCGGTATATATATATATATATATATATATACATTCCGATAAATTTACAGTCGTACACCTATTGCACAATGCTCCACATAAAAGTGAAAGAAAATATTCCATACAGTTTTTCGTTTAAAAAGATTATAATAAAATAACTTCTCACATATCCTGCACTCAAATTTCCGCATATTTTGTGCGTGAACACGAGTTGAGTCCTTACATCGTACATTTCGCTACGTTTCCTTACATGTAGCGGACATACCGTACGGTTGATGACACTGGTTCTATCCCATCGTCGAATGGTCACCCGGCTCAGTGTCGCTCTAGTTAGTGTACCTCTATATTAATTACTTGATAAGAGTAAGGAAATTCGTTTTCATTGGTGGATCACATTTTGCAAGGGGAACGTGATTGTTTTTGAAAAGTGACACTTTTGACATTTTTTATGTCGTTCTTGTAGGATTATGTGGTAGACCCTAGAAAATGGATATACAAAATAACTACAAAATTAGCATACATTCAAATAAATTACATGAATTTAGGTTCAGGTAAATGCTTATTTGCTTTTTTTAATTTCTTACAGAATCTCTCATTGCATGACTCCTTCCTAATTTTGGCCTTACACTTTCTTGTATAAATTTGTAATCTAGGTATTTATCTAAAATAGTGAAATGGCTATTTTGCCGTTGAATTTTTGTACCATTTAGACTGACATATAATTTATTTTCTTGTAATATATTCTCAGTTCGTGTATTAGTTCCATGACAAAATATGGTAGGCACAGCATTTGCTCTTAATTTCTTTCCTAAAACTTCCCATTGATCCACCGCAAAATGATTTTCACACAATCTTCCATTATATTGGCTAAACTGCAGAATCCGGGGCACATTCCCCTCCTTTTAGTTTAAAATAAATAATAATAAATTTAGTTATGGTTACTAGAGAAACATAATAATTTAATATTAACAATAGGAAAGGAATGTACCCCGGATTCTGCATTTTCCCTTCATATTTTTCACCCATGCCTCCGGTGTAAACGAATTTTTTGGCATAGCTTTAAATAAAAGTTCATCTTCTGATCTACTTTTGCACCCTTTTCCGCTGAACTAGTCATCTTATTTAACTTTCAATATACCTGTATTTATCTTTCACTTAGAAAATTGACAGATTTCAAAGTCAAACATTAGAAAACATCACTGACATTTACTGCAATAGTTAGCTACTCCTTGGAAAACATGATTCACCAATTAAATCGTGTTTTACGAATTTTCTTTACTCTTATCAAGTAATTAATATAGAGGAACATTAGCTCTAGAGCACTGTGGAACGAGGTCCACACATATCCACTAATTAGAATCAAGAAACTGTTTATTGCAAGCCCTGAAACCCACTGCGCACCAAGGTGGTATAATTTATAAATGTTTTACCACTTTACCTAACAAAGTTAAAAATTCAAAAACATATTCAGAAATGTAGACGAGCATGCTGTATATACGTTAGAGGTAAATTTACTTCAGCAAACGACTGTAGTCATTAAACTAAAATATTTAGTATTATAAATTATTCTAAAGAATAACGTGAACAGCTAACGCTGCAATAAATTGCTACTGCCACTACTTTTATATTTTGAGGGTTACCCAACTGGTGGATTAAAGTTAAATGTTCATTTACTTTGGTATTCCCAAGTGATTTCAAACTGAGTTCTTCATTTATTATTCTACAACTGTGGCTCTTTGAAACTTATTTGTGAAGTTTTTTATTCCTCTAAGTTCTTGTTATGAAGTCAGCGAAATAATTTCTGACAGTAATTTGAATTACAGTTGAAATTCACGATTGCAATCTTTCATATTACTGTGATTTCTGCCACCTGTCAAAATTATATTCAGGACTTACAACTTCTCAATGATGATGATCAAAGCACTATAAAAAAATCGTGTAACATCTTTTTGAGGCACTAAAGTTACAGTTGCATTGAATTCTTGCATATGCAACTCAGCTTTAAAACCTTTCATTCAGGTTGCGTATTCGCCAGAACTGAGTTTCTTTAGCTCTCATAATTTATCCCTGTCGATGAGAAGACTGGTGGTCACGAAGCCCTCACGCATTGTTAGGATGACGTATTTCCAGACTAGAAGTAAGACAAATTGGCAGTAATAGTATGCCGGAATCTGACAGCGGAAATGAGCCCCTGCTTGTAACTTCATATGAAATACGCCATACAACGACAGCTTGATGGAGGTTGGAGGAAATCCACGCCAGAAAGTGTTTTTGAATTGTATTTTAAAACCGCTGAGAATAACTTTCAAATTGTCTTTATCTCCAACGACAAAGACGCAATGCTAGTCAATTTTCCAGAAATTAAATTTACCCAGTGGAAGGCACATGGAATTTAGATGAGGAGCGCAGCTAAGCTTGCGGCAAACTAAAATGTGGAGTAATCGCTAGGGCTGTTTAGTAAATGCAGTTATGCTAAATTAATGACATAATGCCGTCTGAGTGCTTCCTGTTAGAACATTAACTAAGATTATTGAACATGATTCTTGGCGCGTTTGCTGTTGAAAATTGCGTTACCTTATATTATCCTACGGTGGTCCATGACAATCGTTTTTTTGCGACCGTGGATTTCAAGTTTAATGAGATTCGCCACACTTTGATTTTAAATGTTTTAATTATTGTACATTTTTTCGGATGAAGGGTGAACCAGTTTCACACGCACTTAAGCCTCAGTATGCTTATTGCACTAACTCTAAGTCATGTGTGTGTGTAAATGTTTTTATATATAGTCTTGTTACTCTACCTCTACCAGTCTGCATAGGAGAGTGCCGTTAATTGTATCCCAACGTCGAATGGTCATCCGGCTCAGTACAGATCCAGTGGGCCGCGGAAAAGTTTCCGCTTATCCATGGACTGGAATGGAGGACTTGCTTATTGCAAGCCTGGCACCCTATCTATTAATACAAATACAAATAAATGCCGAGAACAGCTAAAACGTAAAAGACTACATGAGCGCTTATAATAAGATAAGAAATGTAGAAAGTAATAATTTTACACGTTATCTACATCTACACAAAGGGCGAGGTTCAGATATGAATTAAAACTAATACTAAGGGCCGGTTGCAGAAAGCAATGTTAAGTCTGGTGTTAGCTAACGTCGCGTCAAAGTGAACAAAATCGGATAAAAATTTTGTTTACTATTGTATTAGTTACCATAAACATTTGAGATTTGATTCGTTTTTGTTCACTTTGACGTCGCGTTAGCTAACACCAGACTTAACATTGCTTTCTGCAACCGGTCCTATATGTTCTACCACTTAACCCGTTGAACAAATATGATTACTAGTAAGGAGTACGGTTATATTCTATAGCAAATACAGAATTATTATTTCAAATTAAGTAAAATACAATTGCAGCTGCTTATCCAATAAGATGCTGTGGAGATGTCTTTTGAAGCAAATTGATGACAAAGATTTTAGCTTATTATGCAAAGAATTGTAAATATTAGCAATATTATAGGAAAAAAATCGTTCGTAAAAACTAGTTTTATGGTAAGGTGGTGTTATTATGTTAATATGGTGGTGACTTTGTACTAATTATCTTATGAAATAAACATGCAGACTGCAGAAATCGACGATTATTCATGTTCAGCCATTTAACCTTCTTTAATTTATGCGAAATATGTTCGTATGTACGTATACCAAAAATTAGCCGAAGACAGGAATTTTGCGTACGCTGAATTCTCTTACTCGTATTATCAACAGCATCTAAACATGGTCCATAAACAGAATCGCCAGAATTAAATTATAACAACACTAGCGATTCACAAAGCATAATTTTAACATTGCGGTTTTAACTATATCTATTATTAAAAATTAATTTGAGTTTAACTTAAGATTTTTGTAAAGCTGTCGATACATGCTTCTTGAATCTAAGATCAGTCTCAAGTATAATTCCTAGGTTTCTTGCGTCATCAGAAAGCGGCAGTAACATATCTTTAAGTTTAATAGCAATATTCTGTCTTACAATATTTTTTTGTATATGTCTATCAAACAGCAGAACAGAACTTTTATTAGCATTGATTTTTAAACATTGTTTTTCTGATAACTTAACAAGACTTTTAATATTATCGTCGACAATAATATTTGCAGCAACCACATAGTCAGCAGGAAAATTGTATAATAATTGCGAATCATCTGCATAAAGATGATATTCACTATGTTTTACAGGTGTTTTAAGGTAAAATGTGTATATTATGAACAATAACGGACCAAGTACTGAACCCTGTGGTACACTTTTAGTAATGGACAAAGAGTTGGATTTAGATTCCTTAAGTATAACGGTCTGAGAGCGATTAGTTAAATAACTTTCAATAATTTTAATGGATTCCGACCCAAAACCAATAAATTTAAGTATTGCAGCAGTAAATTATGCGATATTGTGTTAAAGGATCTTGAATAATCGATCAAAACAAGAAGTAATAAATTATTTTTGTCAATAGCAGAAAATATATTATCTGTAATGTTTAGTAGAGTCGTGGTGCAACTGTAACGCGGTCTAAATCCTGATTGTATATCCGGAAGATCATCATGCTCAACCAAGTGTTGAAGAATTTGATATGAAATATTTTTTTCCAGGACCTTTGACAGTGTAGGCAGGATACTAATCGGAAGCAAATCTCTGAATTCCTTGGGTTGCTTGATTTTAGGTAACAGTATAACATTAGCAGTTTTCCATGCATTAGGAAAAGTGTTGTTTAAAAGACATGCATTAGTTGTATGCGCAATAAAGGGAATTACAAATGGACAGAATAAATTCCACATTTTAATATTAATCCCCTCGGAAAAAAGAGAATTAGATTTTATATATAGAATAATTTTCAGAATTTCAGAATTTAGATTTAAAATTCGTAAATGTACTACCGTTATGAAAATCAAGCAGCCCTTTATCTTCAATATTATTGAAGTTAACAAAAGCATTATTAATTTCATTAGCGTCACATAAATTGGGTGGAACTTCTGTGTGTTGCAACCTATTATAAATATCTGTTTTCTTTAATTCCTTCCAAACTAAATTAATATCGTTGTTTGTATTACGTAGTTTAAATTCAAGGTAAGCTTTTTTCTCGTTTCTAACTGCAAAAGTTGTAAAATTTCTCAATGATTTATAATATTCCCAATGAGAGGAATTTTTACTTCTTTTAAACCTATTCAAAGCTCTATCTCTAAGTGACATCATAAGTTTAATACTTGCAGTCAACCAAGGCACCGGATGTTTCGAAATTGTTATGGTTTTACAAGTTGAGTGTCTATCAAACAAATTGACTATAGTGTTATTCAAAAAAGTGACTATCGTTTACATCACGGATTTCAAAAACTGTATGCCAAGGAATTGACTGCAAATCGTCATTAAAGTTATCATAATGAAATTCACAAAAATCATGGAACGAATATAAAATTGGATTTTTTCAATTTTAAATTTCAATCGGATAGTCACAATAGAACTTCCTTATCGACAGAGACAACTAAAAAATCTATTAAAGTAGAGCTACTTTTGGTAATACATTTGGTTACATTTATGATTTGTTTATAACTTAACGAATATATCGTCAACAAAAATTGAACAGTAACAATGTCTTTAAACTTTAAAAGGTCAATATTGAAATCGCCAAGATAAATTATTTCTTTCGAAAGAGGTGTCACTACAGATACTGCATCTTCAAGGGCATCTAAAAATTCAATATATGAAAACTCCTGTCTTCTACTATAGACAACTCCAACAGTTAAACTAAGTTTTTGTAATTTAATTGTAAGCCACATTTGCTCTATAGCATCGCTATATTTTAGAGAATGAATCAATGAAGCAGTAATGAAATTCTTAACATAAATACCTACACCTCCTCCCGTTGTACTAGTTTGACGATCTCTGCGGAAGAAATTGTAGCCTTATATGTACACAGCGTCATCAGAAATGCAAGGTGACAGCCACGTGTCAGTCATATTCGGTGGGTAATAAATAGCGTTCGAAATAGTAAGGAAAATTACCACCTATTTCAACATCACCTGTAACTTTAAAGTCACATCGCATTATTCCTCTGCTGCAATATAGTAGATTATGCAATTTTGCACTTAGCACTGAATCAAAATAGCAGTCTCTCCGAATTGCATATACTATTTTTTTCAAGTTGCAGGAAGATTTAAAACTACAAACCTGGTTTTTCTAAAACGTAATTTATTGACATTTTTAAATTTTAAAGTTGGTGACACTGTAAGTCTATGTCAAATTTGAGGTTACAGGTTAGGTTTTGCATCAGTTTTGACACAGACTGACGCAAAACATGCTAACTTCGAATAATAGTCATAATGAAAACCCCCGAGGTAAATTTCTCTGTAGGGAATAATTCATTATTTCTGTCCCGATTTTGGTATCGTAGAAACTGTGTTTTTTTCCAAGACGTGAAAAATCCATTTAATATTTTTTACGCTAATTCATTAACTGCTTTGTTATTACAGTTATGTGTGGTATAACTGTGAAACTCAAGAGATTGATAGGTTCAGTGAGGTATTTTCTCGGGTCTTTTCCACTAACTGGATTCCTTCTACCAAGCTGTAGAATAGAATTTTGTGGCATCTTGTATGTGTTATTTTACTTAAGTTAATGTCTAAGCTTTATTTCCTTCACTTTTCTTTCAGCGTACGTAGAGACAAAATCATTTTCATGTTCAGCAATAATTATTCGATTGCTAGTAATAGCAGCGTGAAAATATTTAATAAGGATTCCTATTCCTTGATACTTTTTCTTCTTACGAAAACGCTTCATTAATAATATGTGAGACAGAAATTACAGCTTAGTAACACCTTTAGATATTAACTGTAGATTTTTTAAAGGAATTAATATGCAACCTTATAATGTCCCTTTTCCCTTAAGCTACATTACGACGTACCTACTATCATAGGTATTTCGAGGATCTATAAAGGTTATAAACACCGTTCATCCTATGCATAGTTTCTTTCGATGATTACTTAACGGAACATTGTCAATACGGTCTCAAACTGCTATTTCATTTTCTAGCTTGATAATGCTAATACCATGCTAATGGTATTTCTTTTTGCATTTTTTTTTATAACATGGTTTTGCATAATAATAGGTTTTTCCGTGTTATGCCGCGGTCGTCGATTTAAACTTGACGATTCGCTGCTCATGCTGTCAGCATTTTCAAAAGCTGACATAACATAACCTTTCACCCATTCTTTTTTCTCGCTTAACTTTGGGATAACCTAAATTATATACAAAAGTTTTATATGAACATACCTGAGACTGTGTATTATAATGGTATGATGTTTAGAGCAATTCTGGTTGCATTAATAACATAGGAAGTCTAAGAAAATATTCAAATTGGCCCAGAATTGGTATTGTATTTATTGCAATAATATAAGTCACTAGTAAACATTGAAAATTACATAAGACATGATTAGCAATAACTGTAATTTAATTAACAGAGGTTAGTAATTAAATAAAACAGTATCGTCAATAGTTGTGCTCGGTATGGCATATGTAGTTAATTTGTGATGAAAGACAAATTAATTGCGTAACGTCAAGGCATGATAATGAATTCGTTTAAGTACGAAGGTGTTTCAAAGAATTAGAAAAGTTTTATGCAGCTAAAGAGTTATTAAGCAGTGAAAGAAGGAAAAATGATGCAAAGAGCATTTGAAAAGCAACCTGAGAATTAAAGAAGACTACAAGAAAGTGCTAATAGCTTGTGAATCAGTGTTTATGTCACTAAAAGTGAAATGATGCAATCAAAGTGCGGTTAGAGTGCTCCTGAATGACATTTAAGTAAACATTTAGAAGTTAAGGATCAAATATTGTAAAAATTTACTAAAACAATTGTATAACATGTTACTATGATGACGTAGAGTGTCAATTGTTGCTGTTTATTGGGGTAGCCAAACCGAAAGTTTGTGTGTAGTTTTGGCTCCCCGTTTTAAATTAATTTCGTTAATAAAAGTATGTTATTTGTGCGAGTTGTTAAGTTTTATTTATTCACCATTGTGCCGAGGCCAGTTGTGGTCAATTTGGTAGTGTTCAGTAGTGCATTTCTAAAAAAAATTTTACCTGGAGCTGCATCTATTTGTGATTGTCTTCGAAACGAAGTTTTGACAAGTTTTGGAGCCGTGGAAAGCAGAAAGCAGAGTGCAGCGTCTAGGGCAGCCCTTGTTTGTGGTTTATAAGAAAGCAGCAGTAGCTAAAATGTCGCCAGGAGGCAGATGTAAGCTTGGCGTCTCTTTCAACCGTGGGCCGGTGCGAGGTCAACTTTCAAGCCCGATTGAACAAGGCTGGGAGCTACGAGAAGCGGACAGCACGGTTCGGGACCTGGGGAAGGCTTTGTTCGTTGTCCAGGGACAGGCAGTAGCCGCTGAAACCATTCCAGGAAAAAAATACGAGCTTCGCTTCATGTTTTTGCGAAAACCGGAAAAGGATTTGGCGAGCAAGCAAGAAAGAAAAGTTGGTTTATTTGTGGTCAAAATAAGCTGGATTTTTGTCTTTTTGAACGGCTTTGTTTACAGTCACATATTTCTAGTTATCTGTCATTCTTTAAAATCGAGAATTTTCTATACAATGGAAAATTGTATACTGTGTAACAAGCTAGCCCTGCAGATACTGGAGTCAAGGAAACGCTAGCTGGACCAGAAAATTAATACCCACCATTAGAAGTTGGAAGGACAGGAAACATGGAGATATTAACTACTTCTTGGCACACTGTTTAAACATGAATAAAATAGGAAAACGGCCATATACAACTTGCTGGTACTGCAACGAGGAGGTACTATATTAAAATTAAGAAATTGAATTACCATCAAATGGAGCCCTGCACCGAAGTAATGCCACATGCGATTCCGGTGCTGGAGCGATTTCAAGCGGTCCACTCGCTCCGTCTCAATAGCTAGCCGTCACAAAGTTTAATAAGTTGCTTATAAATAAAATATAGAAGGCAACATACCCCTATAATTGCAGTAAAACTTAATTAAATAATCATAATATTTAATAAACCCAAGAGAAGGCAAATCAAAATAAAAGTCTGGTGTGGTCGCTATTTATTTATATAATCACAATGGTGTTACAGTATATTGTACTAAACTGTGTCCGAGCGTTGTTTTGAACTTCACTGGTTTCAACAGTCCTTTGAGGCAGGTTTCTGCTTCAAGGAGGTTCTGATCAGAACCAGTAGTTCTCTATTTGACTGTTATATCAACTATCTTTAATTTAATGGTGCTAATTATTTTAAAACCATATATGTATCGAAGTTTTCTCAAATCCTCCTCTCCGTCTGTTAGCTCAAAAATTATGTGTTAGAAGAAGTAAATATTTTGCTTGCCGATTACTTGCCTACCTGACTCGAAATTGAGAGAACTGCGGTCAAATATATACAGGGTGGGAATCTTAAAAACAGAAGTTTTACTTATTTTTACTTTAACTCACGAGCTATGAGTTAAAAGAAAGTAATATTTTTCAGATGACTTAGGTTTTTACCCTTGATGGAAAAGGGCATATTTTGGACACAACACGTATAGAACGAACAACTGCCTTTATCCTTTTTACTTCCTTTTACAATAAAGGAAGTATTGGATTCACCCCAAAAATTCGAAATTGAGTTTTCAACAGATCTTCACGTTTTAGAGTCACCTGATCGAAAAAAACATATTTTTTTTCATTGGTCTGTCTGTCTGTCTGTCTGTGAACAGAATATCTCAAAAACGGAAAGAGGTATGGCGTTGAAACTTCATATATAAGTTTTTTGTACCATGTAGATGCGACGGCAACCTTTTGAAGAAAATCGCATAACCGGAAGTAGGTGTTTACTCTTGTGATTTTTTATTTTTTTTTTATTTTTTCAAAAACGGCTCTAACGATTTTTTTTAAACTTTACATTTTTATTACATTTTGAATGTGTATTGATGTGACATAGGTGATTTTCCAGTTGAATACTTCTAAAATGGGTTTCTTTTGTTTTTTGTCTATTTTTTTTATTAACTCTTATTTTAAATAGAACACCCGGCATATTATTACATTTTTGAATTCACCTTAAAAGTCTAGAGAAAACTTTTCTCTTCAACTAACGCTCTATTTTGGACCGTTTTTGCAGAATTTGTAATTTCTGAAAATTTTTGACAAATGCTTAAAACATTTTAAATCAAATTTTTGGCTAATTATAAGATCACTGTAAAAGGAAGTTGTGTGCGTGTATCACACCAGATTTTTATCTTGTTCTAATAACGCAAATACAAATATTATCTTCCAATTCTGGTTCTGCTATTTTATTATGTTTAATGGGATATTGCTGTAGGTACTATTTTATTTGCCACAATTCTGCAGAATATGTTAGTTCCACTTATTTCCTCTTTTATTTTTATATCAATTCATTTGAATTTTTGTTGCACCTTGGCAATTTTTTTGAGAATCTATTCTTCGACGAATGATAAAAGCTATTTACATAAACTTAATTCTAATGGATTTGTTATTTAAAATGTTATTAATATACTATATACTAAACGGATAAAAATTTACCCCCTTTAACAGCTCATATGCTAATAAATAATTTTGCCGTGTGATATGAAGGGGCTAAACACAGCTAATTGGTTGAGAATTTTTATTGAGTATTTTAACCACAAACAAAAAAGCTTCTCGGCTGCTATTTTTATTAGACAAACTTGTATAAAAGGTACGATACTCTTAGATTCTCTCGGAAAATTTAAAGTACACTATTACTTATGTAACCGTTTGGTACTTGTCGGTGAACTGAACACTAATATGCACAGCTTCACTGGAGTAGGTCGAATAATTTCGCCATAGCCGCTCATGTTGTGTTAGCCTGGTGCAACCAAATCAAGAAAATTGCCTCCGCCCAGTACACAGTACACATTGTGTTACAAGTTTGTCCGAAGTGGAAATCAGTTTTTGCCCTCTCCTGTAAAATTTAGGTAAAGAGAGATAGGAGGTATTGCTACTTCACTGACGCTATGTTGTTAACGATTCTGTAATTTCGAAAATCAAAGTCGTCCATTGGTTTTTACAACGGTAAAATAAGAAATGTCTCTTGATGTGGCTCCCTTTACCTTATATACAAAATTATTGTTTGTTAAAATTTAAAAGTGATACTTAAAATCATTGGGGGGGAAATTGGCGAGTAGAGGGAAGTGGATGGTTCTGGAACCTCCCCCACCACTTGACCTTGAGTTCAAGGAAAGGCCACGTTCAAGCCCAAGGTTGCATGCAAGGAGGGACCACGTGCAAGCCCAAGGTCATGTTCGAAGCGAAGCCACGTTCGGAGCGAGGCCACGTTCAAGGTCAAACCCGCGTTCGAAGCGAGGCCACGTTCGGAGCGAGGCCACCGACAGTAACCTTGAAGAATGAGTATAACAGGAGATGTAGTTTTGTGTTCAGTAGTGTATCGTGTGCTGTACTAGCAAAAACAATGGAGCAAGTACAAAAGGTTGGTGAAACTGTGAAGCAGCGAGTGACAAACAAAAACGTGAAACTGTCATATCCAGTATTGTTAAACGCAACAACTTATCCGCTGAATAAGTCAAGAAATAAAACTGTGAGTTTGGGCTTGACCTGTTATGGATCGTTTGTGCCGGCAGTGGTAATTAGTGGGATTAACAAAGATTTTATATTGTTAGACGAAGGAGAGTGGCTGCTCTTTGTTGCAAATAAAGATGTGATAAATAGGCACTTTAACTATGAAGATGGAGAGCCAAAACCGGTGGATATAAGTCCTGGCAAAAGAATATATTTCCAAAAAATCGGAAACAAAAAAGTGATAGTGCTGCAGGAACGTAAGCGATCCCAAGTTTATCTCGGAAACAAGTCTGTAGCAGAATTGTGGGATTTGTTGCCCCTGCTGCAATCTAAAGCTGAACTAGTAAAAAGTCAGATGTTTGAACAATTTTACAGCAGTGTAATCGAAGGTGTTTGGAATTTACCCGGCGACTTTAAAAGGAGTATCGAAGAGTCTTTGCCGCCCATCCAATCCGAGAATGTTCGCTGCATGTATGAAATGCTAAAGTTTGCTTTGGACATCATTACATATGATATTGCATTCAAAAAATACGCACAACAGCAATAAGTGTTTATCATGTACTTATAACGATGTAATAAAAAATTAAAATTTTTTAAACGTTTATTATACAAATAACTTACTGACTAACTTAGAAACTAACCTAACCTAGGATGCTGTGGGCGGCCTCACAATAGCTGTAAAAAGAACACTTAAATAGTTTCTTCAAAGAAGCAAATCAACTTTTACTCACATATTTCAGCCACAGCATGTCTGGTAATTCTGTGACGTTAGCGCCGGCCGAAATCGTATTTTTACGTATTGGAATACGTTCGAATTTGACCGCCGCCAAAACTTCGTCACAAATTGTCCGAAAACATCGCCGAGGCACGAAGAAACAATCGAGGTGCGCAGAAATTACGAGCCGCCGGCGCCGTCGTCTTCCAGCGCATCCCTGCCTAAAATCCTGCACAAATCACGGCGTATGGTAATGTATAAATAAGAGGTATCGTACGTTGTGAAGAGGACTTGACTTGCATCCAGCGAGCCGAACCAGCTTCCTGCCTGGGGCCCCCTGAGGGCCCAAATCCTGGTCCCGCCCGAAGGACATTTTTGACTTTTAGTCCTAGAACCAATCTTTCCCAGAAATCCCCGAAAGATCAAAGTGGCCCATTGATTTTCAGTGCCTATTGATCTCCGTCGAGCCTACTCAGGAGTTATCTTATCTAAAATTCAGACGTGGATCATTGTTTATATATGACTGTCTGGAATTTATATACGTTTACTCCTCGAAACCGGTGTGGTCTAAAACTCGTACGTGGTTCGTTGTACATATACGCCTGATAAGAGTCTTAGACCTCCTCGAAACCGCTTCCCGACAACATTCACGTAATTAATTTAGAAAGCATTTTAAAAACGTGGCCCTCCAGGTCCGTGCATACGCTTGAACAAGAATTGCGAGGTTAAGTGCCCGCAACGAAACTCCCGTAATTAACGTACCCGTAAAAATTCAAAGCTTCACTTACCTAGAGGAATCTCGTCCTGAAGATTTCCCGTGCTTTCTGCAGTGCCGCAATTCATAGTACATAATCTAAACCAAAAATTGTGAGGTTAGCTTCAAGCTAAAAGTAATTCATGTAGCTTAAAGGAGGGTTTGCTCACCTTGAATAACGTAATTAGAAAACCCCTAGTTATCACCTAGACACCCCTGGAATTTCAGTAACAGCTTTAAACGCAGATTTGGCTTAAAAGTTATTAGCTGACACACGATATGTAATTCCACCGTCTTTTCACTTATCCTAAAAGGTTTTGCATTACACGAGGTTTCACGGGCACTGCAGAATAGCTTCGACGAAACGAGGTTACGTCTCACATCAAATTCATTCTCAACACCCCGAAATAAGGGCAAATCTAACTTTATTTCATGCCCCCGATAAAAATAAACAAACTTAACCTAGTTTCTGTTTCCAGTTTAGCCGAGTAGAGGACGCTCTTCTAACTACGAATCCCTTCGTCCTGCCGCCGATAAAGTACGAGAAGAAGTATCGTGGCTTGCCTAACCCAGTAGGCGCCAGCCTGCCCGAAATATGTTAAAACCCAAATCTTTTATTTGAAAATACATAGGATATTTTAGTTATTATCTTAAAATGTAAATAGGTATACAAAATAAACCGCTTTGTTTGATGTGTACTTGATTGTATATTTGAGTTAACCAGACTGAACCCTGGCATCTGACTATCCGAGAGTAAAAAGTTTATTAACATTGATAATCATTCATAGCTCAAAATTAAATAATTAACGTAGAAATTCAGGTTATTACAATTCTAGGTCTCTAAATACTTTAAACCTACATCCCAGAAACCACCCCGACTCTAGAAGGGTGGCTTCCGGGATGTAGGTTGAGTTTTTAACCAAGGCTACGTCGTCCTAAAAATAAATGTATTGTGAACCAAATTTATATATATATTTTTTCTTACAGTCCCATATTTTTTGATGACGTGCTTCATAAGTTGTTTTTCTAAAAGTATAAAAATGTATTACATCAACTATTAAAATTAACTCAAAATTACCAAAAGATGACATGGGCGGTCCAATGACGATGGAGTTTAAAAATTCTTCTGTAAATTGCTTATATGTATACTGTTTAGAATACAAAAAAATAAGCGTCTTACCCATTATGTTTAATCTAAAAAATGTTAGCAATGTTTAAAATGTAGTACATGACAGTAGCAACATAATGCAAAAAATTCCGATGAAATATGTTAATAAACACGGGAGATATGGGCGTTTTTAAGATTTGAAACAAAAATTTTTTTTAAATGTAGTATATGACAGTAGCAATACAATGCAAAAAACTGCATTCAAATATCTTAATAAATATAGAAGATACAAGCATTTTAAAACACCATTAGAAAAATGTTAGAAATGTTTAAAATGTAGTACATGACGGTGGAAACCCAATGCATAAAACGGTGAAGAAATATCTCAATAAACAACGGAGATATGAGCATTTTAAGATTACATTAGAAAAGTATTAGAAAAAAAAAGAACTTTCGTGTGCGACATTTTACCGTTGTTTTTTCAGAAATTTTTCTTTTACTGAGTCCAAACGCATTTTCAAAGTACAGATATGGACATATATTTACAAAGACATTTTCAAAGTACAGATATGGACATATAAGATAAAAACATATATTTACAACAATATCTTACCTGAAGTGTAGTTGCAGTGGACTGTGATTTTGCATTCAAAAGCCAGTTGGTTATATATCCAATCCCCCCGGAGCACCTCATGTTTTTAGAGAAAGGGATTGGAAATTTACTCTCGGAACCTAATTTTACGTATATTTAATCTGTTATAAAAATTAGAAATCTAATTCTAACGCCGTTAAATTCTAGGCTAAAAAAGGAACATTTTAATACCACACAACCTAGTTTTTAGATGAAATTAGATAGTTATAGTTATTTGGTTGTTCTAATAATGCATCAGTTATTTTTTAATTATGTGCATGTATTACCAATAAAAGTGGTTTTTTGTATTTGGAACAACACGTTTTTGAACCCCTAGGTTTTCTAGGAATAAATGAATAGCAATGCATTGTATGACGGAAAAAGTAGCATTTAGTTGTTCAAGTACGTAAATTTAGCTAGATCTGCTGTAGCCATTTGCCACAGTATTAGAAGACGAAAATATGTGGAGCAGCACCTGTTTGATAATTCCTAATGCATGCATAATTATAGAAAATAAGTTCCTTCATATCAAAATTAGTGTAGTTTTTCTTCCACATCTTTAAATTTAAAATTTGCAGTAAAAATGAAAGCAGTCGTCTCGGATTAATATATTTCTTTGAATTAGTAAATATATAAAACGAGTAAATCCTATTATTGCATTGACGTTAGTAATAGACAAGAGACAGTAGACATCTACGTTTTTTAGGTTTTGTGCGTACGTGCAGGAATTCACGCTCGTTTTTGAAAAGGTCATATTGGCAACTTGCATTTTTCTACATACAGGTTAAAGTGAACCGTGGCCGAGTTTTTAAAAGTCAATTGAAAGGTTGCTCGTGACAGATATATATAAATATCGATTTTTCCAATCCGAGCTGAATTAAAAATCGGCAAAGTGAAGTGAATCGCTTCTGAATAATTGTTCGAACGTGGTTAACGGCAGATGTTATTTTGATTATTTTATTCATATCCATAATAATGCGTAATTGCCATGGTTTTTGTCAGTTTAATAATGACTAAAATTCAAACGTCAAAATCTAACCGCGGTTAAATTTATGTCAAAATTTAATCGCTTGTGCATAATTTTAACGTGATTATTAAAGGTGCTTCACCAACTGAATTTTATCTATTTATTCAGGAAATAATCACTCCGAACATCCTGCGTGCATGTAAATTAGCCTGAATAAATTTTGACGATTTTCTGTCAGAATGTTTTTGCTCTGAAGAAATATATCTCGTACATTTTCCGCTTCAAAGTCCCTCGTGCTGCGCACTCGAGATTCTTGTTAAGCGGCAAATTTACTTGACAAATTTCTTAGCAAAACATTCTGACAGAAAACGTCAAAATTTAATCGGCTATTTTAATGCACTTGGGATATTACTGTTGATTAAAAGGTTCGGTAACCAACAAGCAATTGCACATTGCTTTTGTATTACATATTACATATTAATAGGTATATTATGCCATTTGCCAAATGTATGTGTGAAATATTTTTAAACATTTCAACATGTTAGAACAACAAATAGCTGGTGCAGTAGTTTCGGACTTTATATTATCTAAGCAAACTGTGTTAGACAAATAACTTTTTTCCATATTGCCAATCAAATAAGATTGAAGCGCTTTATTTGTGTAAACTGTGTTTTAAACTGTCTGGAAAAATGTGTTTCAATGTTAACTTGAATTGCTGTGTGCAAAAATAGAGACATGCAACGAACCTAAAGATATTTCAAGGCTAACTTCCTTTGTGTGAGCCGAGGTAAAAAAAATGTAGATTGCAACGAAGCTAGATATTAGCAGTGAAAGTTTCTTATATACAGTATGCATTTTAAACTGCCAATTTTAAATAGATTTGATTGCATGATTTTTGATAAATAAAATTTTGTTTTTCATGTTTGAAACCTCGCGTTTTATTAATGTGAATGCAGATTCATCTATCATACGACCAACGCTGCAGTATTTTTAATAAGCGCTAGTAATTAATAGGATATAAATATTTGCAACAGTGGCATAAAATTTGATTATTATTAAACGGTGAATACAAATTCACCTATCACACGACCAACGCTGCAGTATTTTTAATAAGCGCTAGTAATTAGTAGGATATAAATATTTGCAAAAGTGGCATAAAATTTGATTATTATTAAACGGTTTAAAAATATTAGATGTATAAGCCTATTTTAGAACACCATTTGCCAAATGTATGTGTGAAATATTTTTAAACATTTGAACATGTTAGAACAACAAATAGCTGGTGCAGTAGTTTTGTACTTTATATTATCTAAGCAAACTGTCTGGAAAAATGTGTTTCAATGTTAACTTGAATTGCTGTCTGCAAAAATAAAGGCATGCAACGAACCTAAAGATATTTCAAGGCTAACTTCCTTTGTGTGAGCCGAGGTAAGAAAATGTAGATTGCAACGAACTCAATTTCAACTAGTTTGCGTGCGAAAGTCATCCTTCGCATGCAGTATAAATACACCTGGCTAAGGTGGGAGCAACCATTCTCTCTCTTTACGATGGTGCAGTGCAGTGTTTGTCAGGGTGCGGTTTTGTCGAAAAAATTTTCAAAATTTAATAGGCTCAGTTTGAAAAAAACGGGTACAATTAAACTTTGCGCCTGCACGGAACCAAGCGGTTCCGTACAGACGTCGCCGCAAACCGCCATTAAGGTTTTAAGTGACGTATTAATTGCTCCTAATTACGAAATTATTTCTCCAAGTAGTTAAGGTTCGAGCAAAATTTTAAAATCAGCTTTAAAGAAAGGCCAGAAAAAATAAAGTCCGGCAAAATTTAATTTGGAGAAGTATGTCAAGTGTATGAATGAGGAGACTGATGTTCCTGTGGCAAAAATCCAAATGTTACATGGGTCTCCTCCTCATTTATCGCAAACGGAAATGTTTATGGAAACGTTCGATTTTGACGACATTCCATTGGAAAAGGTGGCTTCGGGCGACGGTGCGGCGCAAGAGTTTACAGCCCTTGTAGATGGTTTGGAGATCGACTCCGGCTCAAGTCGACCGACCAGTCGAATTTCGAAGCAGCCAACAATCCAACCCTTGGAAGATGTGACTGCAACACCGTCTGTAATTGTGCAGTCTCCGGTTTCGGGCAATGCAGCCGTCATTTTGTCTGCCACTGGGAATAACGTAGTCGACATTGTGGTGTCGATTACGTCTACCCCTCAGGAGGAAGACATGGATGACATTTCGCCATCCCAGCGTGCCGAACGTGAATACATGTCTATTGCAATGCAATAGATGCTAAAGCGGCCGATCTTCGCAGCGGTGAACATTACATAAGGTATATTAGATATTAGATATTAGATATTAGATATTATTTTTCTATCCATATATGTTATTTAACATTGAAGGTGTTCAGAACCTGCTTTTCCCAGTTTAATAGCTTATATTGTTATTAGGTCACTAGAAATTCGAGCCGCCAGCCTAGAAGCGACGATGCACGATGAGTACCTAAAAAGCATAGCCGCTTTACCTAAGATCCGCCACGGCCACAGCGCAACTAACATGGACATCTTTAAGAATGCTGCGTTAGCAAGGCTGGAGCTAATCCAAGATCTGTTAGCTGTGGAGAGTGCGATTCGTGCAAGACGTCAGGAGCTCTATAAAAAGGCTAAGTAACGAGTAGGTAATCGTTTAACATATCATACACCGCTAACACAAATAACCTCCCCCCTATCCTCTCCAGGGTGTCCAAAGCGAATCCTCCCCTTGGTGACACCTGGGTATTCCGTTCGAGGTTTAATTTGTTAATCAGTGTTTGTAAATAAAGGTGTTCATTTCGTTTGTGGATAGTAAGCCTCGACCTGGGTAGCTAATCGCGCAATTAGTATATTAACCGATTGCGCGAGACTAATTTGCAATTATGTTCAGGTGCACTGCTTGTGGGGAGTTCTTCACCAGAGCTGACAATTTGTTTCGCCATCGAAGAGATAGCTGTCGCCACGAGGTTGGCCACCCATCGACGAGTGGTAAGTGGAAACGTGTTGATTGCTGCTGATTATATCAATTGTGTGTTTCCTAAAGGTGACGCTATGGAGGCTTCGGTAGCAGCTGGTGAGGGACCGTCGGCAAGTAAACGCCCAAGACTTAATGACTCCAGCGGTGGTGAGTGTGTCTCTATTGTAGTGTTTCATGTTTTCTAACGTTTGGTTTAACAGAACAGCTCCCCAGGACGCAATACTGCGACGTGTGTGATGAAAATGTTCCTCGGACTTGTTTCGTTGGACACCTGAGGAGCAATCGTCACACGAGGCGGTGTGATGTCGTCCATCTGGGGAAAGGAGTGGTGGCCCTTCCAACCGCCTTTAAGTCCCGTGTTGCCAGCTACAGGGTGTCCACGGAAAATTATCATATAAGTGTTGTAGAATATATGACCGAACTGAAAGACAAAATTATAGGTTTTATAGAAGGGCAACTGACCAAATTAAACAGTATAAAATTCAATTTCGAACTTTTCGGGTATTTTATTTTGGAGACTCAAGATGTACAAGACGTCAAAAGTTTTAATACGACCAACGAGGTGGTTACTCGCGGTACAGACTTGAACGAATTATATGATAATTTAACGGGGATATTGGACCAGAAAGTGTCCGAATTTGAGGAACGCGATTTAGGTGTGTATTACAACTGTAATTCTTGTTAATGTTACTAACCGCAAAATGTTTACAGTGTGGATCTTGAAGCAGTTGCTGTACCTAGAATTAAATATAAATAAATTCAATCCGTTTCGGGCGTCTTCGTATATCCCGCTCCCGAAGAAGATTCAGTCCAAGAAAGCGATCGTGAACGTCCAAAACGTCGATGACGAGTGTTGTTTCGGGTGGGCGGTAACCTCGGCCATCTGCGAACCGCATGGACAGTCTAATCGAACGAGTTCGTATCCAGATTGCAGCGAGTTTTTAAATTTTAAGGACATTGAATTCCCTGTTAGATTGCGCGATATTTCTAAATTTGAAAAAAATAACCCTCAACTTTCTATAAATGTATACGCGTTGGAAAAGACTTTTCAAAACGATATTACCATATATGTAGTTGTGGGACCTCTGTACTATTCGCCACATATAAAAAACGGACATATAAATTTATTGCTTTTAACAGACGGCGAAGATAATAACCACTACTGTTGGATCACCAATTTGTCTAGGTTAGTTTCGCGGCAAATAACGGCTAGGGCCAATGCAAAACATTTTTGTAATGGTTGTCTAAATTACTTTCGCACCGATGTCCATCTGGAGAACCATAAGCTTTTTGACTGTAATCATGTGTGCACAAAGTTGACTACGACAGAGCCGATCACGGATAAGTGTGGGGAGGTGAGCCCCTAGAACATTCTTAAATTTGATAATTATCATAAGCAATTGAAACTGCCCTATGTTTGCTACGCAGATTTCGAGACCGTTTTATCACCTGTCGATGGTGGGGATCAGGAGCCGGATCGCGAAAGACCATATACGATCAAAACGTGCGAGCACAAACCGTATTCTTTCGCGTATTATTTGAAATGTTCTTTTGATGATACTCTATCCAAATTCGAAATTTATAGGGGCGAGGATGCTGTGGACGTGTTTGTTGAGCGTCTAGACAGAGACGTTCGCGCGCTATATTCCAACAGTTTGAAGCCTCTGGCTCCGCAAGAAAATCAAAATTTTAAGGATGCGCTTCATGCCATATTTGCAATCGTCCTTTTGGAGAAGGAGACGTAAAGGTTTGCGATCACGACCATTTGACTGGAGAATATCGGGGAGCTGGTCATTCCAATTGCAATCTGGATTATAAACTTCCAAATTTTATTCCCGTATTTTTTTCACAATTTAAATTACGATTCCCACCTTTTTCTCAAACAGTTAGCTCAAAATAACGAGGAGCTTGATGTCATTCCGGAAAATAAGAAAAAATATGTTTCATTTGGTAAGCGTCTTTGGGTAGATGAAGTCGTTGTCGACGGAAAACGAAAAAACGTTTATACGCAAATTTGATTTTTAGATAGTTACCGATTTTTAAGTTCTTCTTTAGCATCGCTGGCCGCCACGTTATCAGATGATCAGTGTGTTGAAATTCATAAGCAATTCGGACACGACATCAAATTCGAACTGATGAGACAGAAAGGTGTGTTTCCCTATTCGTATCTGGATTTATTTACAAAATTAGACGAGCCGGCGTTGCCCACAATCGCCCAGTTTTATGATCATTTAACCGAGACGCATATTACTGAGGTTGATTACGAGCGCGCATTTAAGGTCTGGAAAACTTTCAAATGTCAAACGTTGGGCGACTATTCCGATGTTTACCTCAAATCTGACGTGTTTATATTGGCAGACGTTTTCGAAAACTTTCGAAATTTTTATTTGAATCAATATAATTTAGATCCGGCGCAGTACTTCACCGCCCCCGGTTTAAGTTGGGACGCCATGTTAAAATATACGGGGGTTGAGTTGGAGCTGTTGACGGGTATGGATATGTTTCACTTTTTTAGAAAGGGTATTCGTGGAGGAGTCAGTACTTGTGTAGGGCGAAAGGCTATTGCCAACAATAAATTTGCGGGTAACTATGACGCTTTAAAACCCACTTCTTTTATTGTTCATTTGGATGCCACGAATTTGTATGGACATAGTATGAGACAGTTTCTACCGCAAGGTGGTTTTGTTTGGTTGACTGACAACGAAATTGATAGTTTTGACGTATTTCAAATTTTGGACAACTCAGATACTGGGTACGTGTTGGAAGTTGACTTGCGGTACCCCGAAAATTTACATGACGATCACAATGACTTCCCCTTTTGCCCCGAGCTATTGGTGCCTCCACAGGGAAAATTTAAAAATGCAAAATTAATTCCAAATTTGTATGACAAACACAATTATATTATTCACTACAGAAATTTGAGGCAATGCTTAGAGGCTGGTTTGATTTTGGTTAAAACACATAAAATACTTAAGTTTAGACAATCTCCTTGGCTCAGATCCTACATCGATTTAAACACAAATTTACGTAACAAGTCTGACAATGAATTTCATCGAAATTCATTCAAACTAGCTAACAATAGCGTCTTTGGTAAAACCATGGAAAACGTGGACAAAAGGGTTCTTGTAAAGTTAATTAGTCATTGGGAGAAAATTGGTAATAGAATGGGGGCAGAAGCTTTGATATCGAAACCTAACTTTAAAGATAGAATTCGGTTTGGGGAAAATTTAATAGCAGTGGAAATGAACAGAACGTCGGTTTTATATAACAAACCCATTTATGTTGGATTCTCAGTTTTAGATCTTTCGAAAACGGTAATGTACGATTTTTATTACAAATTTTTGAAGCATACATACGGCCGTAATGTGTCTCTACTCTATTCGGACACTGACTCATTCATCCTGGAAATTTTTACTGAAAATTTTTACGCGGACATGCAAGAGCACCTTGATCTCTTTGATACATCAAATTACAAGAATGGTCTGCACGGAATTTCGAGAACCAAGTCCGTTGTTGGCAAATTTAAGGATGAGTACGCTGGGGTGGCTGTGTGTAGCTATTACGGGGTCGGTGCAAAAACATACTGTGTAAACGCTGTTGGTAAAGAAGCCAAAAAAGCGAAGGGAGTTACAAAGAGTGCTGTTCGGAATCACCTCACCACCGAAATTTATAAATCTGTAGCCGAAAACAAGAGGGAAGTTGTATTTTGTCAGATGTATGTGTTTCGTTCCCATTTACACACTATGTACACCGAATTAATGAATAAGGTTGCGCTTTCTTCTCGAGATGATAAACGCTTCCTTATTCCTAATACTACCAAAACCTTAGCGTGGGGTCACCGTGACATAGATGATTACAGTCGTCTAGACAACTTGCTGCGCATTGCCGAAACGATGGTGTAGCAATATGTTCGCGAAACAGTATTCGTTATTACTTAACAGCAGAGGTCCTACACGGCGGGAGCTTTCTTGTACTTTGTAGGTTTAGTTATTGTATATAGCAATTATAGTATAGGTTAAGAACACTAGCTTGTATGATACAGGTAGTAAGTTAAATTTTACAAAAAATCTGATTGTTTGGGTCCGCATTACCAAGTATATATGTTATTTAACACTGTAGTCACTCATGTTCAGCATTTACAATAATAAATTACTGTAAAACATAAAAAGTTTTTATTTAAAGAAAATAAATGGTAGTAAAACAAAAAAAGTGTTTTATTGAAAGAGTTCTATAGAATCATAATAAGTTATACAACATTGTTTGTGGATATCCAGGAATTGTGACGATTATCGAATCCCAACCACTTTACGTAAAGCTGATTACCCTTCTTCTTCAACACCTTTTCTACCAGGTATACGTCCGAGTGTTTGGTTTTCTGTAATTCGTGCTCGTAAAATCCACCTTTGATTTCTTGCCCTTCCTGATCGGTGAGTCTGTAGGTGGTAGGATTTGTAAGTCGCACTGTGGCTATTTTGAATATTTCGTTGCTCCAGCTGGGTGTGTAGCCCTTGCTAAATATCGAACGATATTTACTAATGCGTACAGAATCTCCTTTATGAAACTTTTGAGGTGTCGGATCTACAGTTTTTGTGTGGCAGTACACGGTGTGTAACAGACGTTTGGCATTTTTAAGATTAACTTCAGCCGGCTTCATACCTGTTGTGCTATGCCTGGTTGTGTTATATTTGCTTAAAAGTTGGGGCAGAATGTCCAACCATTTGTAGGACCCTTGCAAACTAAACTGCTTCCACATCATGTTCTTAAGGGTGCGGTTACATCTTTCTATGATGCTGCTTTTCATAGTTGAATACGTGCTGTAATGATTTATCTTGTAACGTCGCATCAATGCTTGAAAATCGCTGTTATAAAATTCTTTTCCCAAATCGGTTTGTACGTTTTTTGGAGATACCTTCATATTAGCAAGAACTTTTCGCATAGCTGCTGCTACATCTTTTCCCGTTTTCCGTTTTACCGGGAGAGCCCACAAGTATTTAGAAAACGCATTAATAACAGCTAAAATGTATCGATAACCTTTATTGCTTCGTGCATATGGTTGCATCTCCACCAAATCCGCTTGTAGTAAATCATGCAATCCTTTGAGAATCACCCGTCGTCTCTTGAAATTTCTTCGCCCTGGTTTGTGAAGTTTTGCTACTAGATCCTCCTTAGAACTCATTGCCGAATGTTGCTGTATTGACTGCTATGGGACATTTAAGCAGCAGTTGCACGTATAACTTAGTGTTTATGGATTCGAATTGCAGTTTATCTCCTCGCCGCAATGTCTTACCGACAAGCGTGTCGTGTTTGGTGCCGTTGATGTGTGATACTACCAAAGGTTCGTTGACTTGAACACTTATGATCTCACCGATCGTTAAAGGAAAAATGTACTCATTATTACCGAAAATTTTGGAATATCCGCTTTCATCATAACCACGCCCCACTAGCAGCAGTGGTACCTCTATATGGAGTCGGTTTACATTTTGAACTTTCATAAAGATATGTTTGCGATGAGACCGTAGCGCGCGCTATGGTAGTGGCGTCCAAATTTGTCTATGGGCATTACTCTATCGTCTAACACCTTCTGATCGTAATTCAATAGGTCCTCTGCTTTTGTACTCGTCTTAGTGAATTATTTTCGCATCTCGTAGAGCTTGGGTGATGCTTACGATTTCGTTGGAATGGCCGGTGTGCCCCGCTACCTGAGAGGCTAGTAATATGCGCAGACGATCCACTAATGAATTTGGATCTTTCCAAGGAACAAATTCCACTTTCTTATTGGTTACTGTTAATAATCCCCTACCGGTACGCTGCACCCTCGATGCGGCTCTGGTAGGTTGTCTAATGCCGGAGGATGTAGCCAGGGGGAGTACTACTTTCATATATTTTGCTCCGGCGTTGCCGCTTATACCTTGGGTTGGATCGTAGTTCTTACGATTTGCGGCGGATCGGTTCACTATGTCATAGTAATTTTCACGGTCTTTGGTTGTATAAGTTATCGGTTTCTTTAAGAACATTAATTCGTAAAAGCCGGGGGTGCCTTTGTATACTATTCTATTTCCGTGATCTGTAATAACCATGTCCTGACCCTCAAAAGTAAGCTGTTTATTCCCAATTGCAAACTTATCAGTGTCTATGTCCCATCTAACTCCATAGTGGAGATCGTACTTGCTCTCTGTATCTCGTATCATTCCCTCGATATATTTTCTAGCTAACCCTGAGAACTGTTCCAGGTATTTCCCTAGAACTTCCAATTCCATCATTTGTCGCACGGTTTCCCTACTCTGCTACTGAACTTTCAATTGCCGCTTCTTCTTCTTGAACTTCTACCTGTTGCTCCTCATCCGGTAAACTCTCATACAATACTTCTCTGTCAAGAAATCTAGGTGTGGATGTTACCAACGCTGAAGTCGACGGTCCGGGAATGGCAATGTCGGGAGTTGACGCTCGTACGGGGGTTTTGCCATTTCTCGGACGGGGTAGGATAGATGGTGTGGACACTCGTCGTTTGATGGTTCTCAGCATAGGTCCTACTTCTTGCTGTATTGTTTGACCTCCTTCTTGCTTAATGGATGTTAGCAATTCCGTGAGTGGTTGGGAAATTGGTTTAAATTGCTCCGCAAGAGCCGTCTGCGATTCGGCGATATCTGCTTTTAAAGTTTCATATTTCCGCCTGACAGCCTTTCTAGCTTTAATAAGATCGCTTACTAACCGTTTGTCCATGTTGCTATTACTGTCGTTGTTCGTAGACTAATAATTTGTACAGCAGTGGTCCATACCTATATAGTGAAATAACTGTCGAACCCTTTTCTATAACGACCGGCGTTGATTTCGCTTTTTTTGTCGATAACTAAAAATCCGTGATCTTTGATTCAACAGTGGGAACATAAGTTTTTAAACTTTTCGAATGACATGTCTGTGTTTACATGATCATCGTAAATGTGTTTAAGATTGGTGTGGTCTTGCCGGAATACGATTATGATATTCGCATTATCTCGCACCAGTTGTTTCGGGATTGATGAGTAAGTCTGACAGAGGTAAAAACAATCTATATTTCGATGACGTCCGAAACTAAAATAATCTCTAATTATGCTTTGAGTGTCGCATGCCACATCATCAAACACAATAACAAAATTTTCTTTCGCCTCGTGTGGTTTGATAACCTCACACCCCTCGCTGAATTCGTAGAATCCGATTTCTTTTAGTGACTTCAGGAGTATCTTCAGAAATTTGTATTTAGGTTGGTCAAGGGTTTTGGAATACAAATACAAGTTGTGAAACCGCACCCCATTGCGGTGCACCAAAAGGCTGATCATCGCATTGGTTTTCCCTGAGCCGGAAGGACCAATGATCAAACCCCTTTTACATCCTATACCCAGTAAAGTGCCGTGTCGTCTGAACCTCTGTGACATGGAATTTACTGTATGATTTACTACCGGCAGCGAACATTTTTGTTTCACAAGTTTGACGTTCTTCATCGTTTTCGGACGGGGACGAACTAGCTTCTAACCGCGCTGTGCTAAGTATATATCTACCCCTTTGAGCTTCACATCGTCAGTCGCTCTTCGACGAGCGTTTCTTTAAGATGAGTTATACTAGACGTAAAACTCGTAGTCGTCGTCGAATCGTAAGACGGAAAGGTCGCGGTTTGTTGAACACCCTTATTGACAAGTTACCCTTCGAATTACATATACCAGGTTACAAGTTTTGCGGACCTGGTACTCGTTTAAACAAACGGCTTTCTCGAGGTGATCGAGGAAGAAACCCTCTCGACGAGGCTTGCAAGCAACACGACATCGCATACTCACAATCTAGCAATCTTTCGACGCGTCACGCAGCGGATAAAGTTCTTGCACAGAAAGCTTGGGAACGCGTTAAAGCAAAAGACTCTACTCTTGGAGAAAGAGCGGCAGCTCTTGCTGTTACAGGGATTATGAAAGGGAAAACCAAACTCGGCATGGGAGTCTCCCGGAAACGGAATGGTACAGAACTTCTTATGGAAGTCCCCCGGAAACGAAGACGTACACTACCTATTGTCGGTATTGCGCAAGAGGTTGGTACGGGAGTATCTCGAAAACGAAAGCGTACAGAACCCATTGCTGTTATGGAAACACCCCGGAAACGAAGACGTACACTACCTATTGCAGCGCAAAAATTTGGTACGGGGATATCTAGAAAACGGAAGCGTACACTACCCACTGCTGGTGTGACGGTCTCCCGAAAACAAAGGCGTACATTACCTATTGCCGCACAAAAATTTGGTACGGGAGTATCTAGAAAACGGAAGCGTACACAACCCACTGTTGGTGTAAGAGTCTCCCGGAAACGAAAGCGTGCACTACCTATTGTCGGTATTGCGCAAAAATTTGGTACGGGGGTATCTAGAAAACGGAAGCGTACAAGGTGTAGTAGGCGTAAACGTATTGGAGGCGCGGTCGTTTTTAAATCGCGAAGAAAACGCCGAATTCGTTCTAGAGTAGTACCTGTTTCCAAGAGAGGAGGTATATTGCCGCTTGTACCCATACTTGCTGCATTCGGAGCATTGGGGTCCCTCGGAGGCGGTGCTGCAGCAGTCGCTAAAGCGGTTGGCGACTCAAAGGCTTCTAAAAAGGATCTCCAGGAAAAGGAACGGCATAACAAAGCTATGGAATCCATTGCTCGAGGAAAAGAACTATATCTACGACCGTATCAGTCAAACAACTACCGTTGAAGCTACCACGCCGAGCGTTGACGAACATCGATATTGCACAGTACGTTAAACGCTTAGAAATTCCCCATTTTAGGGGGATATTTATGCGAGATGCTCTACCCGACAAAATTCGTCAACGAGAATGTGGTGTTACTAACTTAGACGATGATGTTGGACCTGGCACACATTGGACAGCCTACGTTAAAGCTGATCGATTTGTTCTGTATTTCGATAGCATAGGTCGCTTACAACCTCCTCCCGAATTAGTAAACTACTTTTGCAGCGATGATAGCAACAACACAATTATGTACAACTCTAATAGATATCAAAAACTCGTATTATACACATGCGGACATTTGTGTCTCAAATTCTTATATAACTTTGCGAAACCGCTTTTGTCGTCAGTTTAAGTGCCGCGCTTTATCATGTCCAGTATATTCACTCTTACGGGAGATTCATCTGTTCTTACTGCAAATTTTGACCCCCCCATTTTCTTAGACGATGGTAGCGAATACGTCTTGGGATTGTTAAGTTTCGAAACCTACTATACTATTCCAAACGTTAGACCTCCCAACAATGAATTTCATCTTGTTGGAGAACCTCCTATTATTATACCGGAGGGAGCATATGAAATTACCGACATTGCTGAATTTTTACATAACCAACTCGATTCTGATGCGGGTGTTAAACAGGTACTGCTACGTGGAAACAACAGCACCTTAAAAACCGAAATAAAGTCCACCGTTCCAATCGACTTTCAAAGCGACAATACTATCCGGGACATGTTAGGCTTTGAGAAAAAAGTTTATGCTGCAGATAGGTGGCACACAGCTGAACATGTTACGAAAATTTTGAACATCAACTCGATTCTTATTCATTGCAACATCTCCGTTGGTTCATATAAAAATGGTAAGCCCGGCCATATCATTCACCAATTCTTCCCCATAGTACCACCCGGGTACAAAATAGTGGAAACCCCTAACCCTGTCATCTATCTACCGATCAGCACGAAACAGATCACTAACTTAACTATTAAAATACTATAATAATACGAATAATCCTGTCAGTTTTAGTAAGGAGACCGTTAGGGTAACATTACATTTAAAGAAACTGTAATGGGTTTTCGATTCACCACTCCGTACCACCCCTGGTTTACTTCCTATAAGAATCGTCGCCCACACCCTCGTAAGATCAGTACGGCTTCGTCCACCACGCAGCTAACTAAAGCAAACAGAGACTTCTTGCGGTCCTTAGGCTTTATAATAGTGTAATGAGTATTTTAAATATTGGAGAGCGAGTCCTCGTTGACACTTCTATCATTAGCAATCATTTGCACACACATCAACCGTATACAAACCGTTTTGACTATAACGATGAAATTCGAATTCCAATTCCCGAAGATATGTCAACTCTTCCCGGCCTGAGCTATCTGTACCTAGAGGGAAAGTTGCGGAAGGAAAACGGTGAAGTTACAACGGCTAAATTCCTTAAAAATGGTTTGGCTCACTTATTTAGCGAAATCCGATACGAAATCAATGGCGTCGTTGTCGACTCTGTCACCAAACCTGGTATTACGTCTACTCTTAAGGGATATGTGTCCTACAGTTCCGCTGACGTTAAAAAGCTTCAAAATGCAGGTTGGTTTGCCGGCGGCGATCCTCCCATTACCGATCAGGAAGGTAACTTTAGTGCCTGCATACCGTTGAGAATGCTGTTAGGATTCGCCGAAGATTATGGTAAAGTAATACTTAACATCCGACAAGAACTCGTATTAATTCGCAGCAATACCGATGCCGACGCCGTATTCAGTGCTACCGTAGGGGAGACGGCTAAAGTTACGATTGACAAACTATATTGGAAGGTTCCTCATATCACTCCAGGTCTTGCTCAAGAATTAGCCCTGACCAAATACATCGATAAAAATATTGACACTCAAGTCGCATTTCGCAGCTGGCAGCTTCATATCATACCCGGTGTTCATGCTGTGACTCAACATTCTCACGCTATCGCTACAAGCACAAAATTACAAACCCCCAGATATGTCATCGTAGGGTTTCAATCAGGTCGTTCGGGACTAATCGCTAAAGACAATGCTAATTTCGATAAAATTGGTCTTACTAATTTCCGAGTTTATCTGAACACCGAACGATTCCCATACGACAATTTACATAACAATTATGCACTCAATCATTACGCAACATTATACGACATGTATTCCAAGTTTCAATCATCTTATTATAGCAAAATCGATGAGCCCTTCTTCTCCCGCCATGACTTTGCAGACAAGGCGCCCATTGTTGTAATCGATTGTTCCCATCAAAAAGACTACCTTCATGCAAACGCTGTCGTTTTTCGTGTTGAATTTGAAACTTCCGCTAACGTGCCAGCCAACACAACTGCGTATTGTCTCCTTCTTCACGATCGGGTTTTTACTTACAACGCATTGTCAAAAGCAGTTAAACAACTGTAATTTTGCAAAACACTTCAGTTGCACCTCGACTTTTAGCGTAACTAGACCATGCTCCCTATACCTAATACGATGAAGATCATTATCGATATTCAAGGTTTTAAGACGTCCGATAAGCATTTTACCCCAAAAGAATTGGCCACCTACGACGGTACCTCAGTATCTCACCACATTTTTAAACCCCCTTTCGCCCTCCATTTCTTAACACCTTATTTACAACAACAAGCCCGCTGGGTAATGACTAATCACCATTGCATCGACTGGAATGAGGGATTTACTCCAGCATACATGTTTCCTGCAATCTTGCGACGTCTTCTGCAAGGTGCCACCGAAGTATATGTGAAAGGTCGAGAAAAGGCAACGTTTCTACTCCGCTTTACTACCATCCCAATCATCGAAGTGGAAGAAAGACCGGCCCTCACCCCATCACAACCCGCTTGTTTATATCATTCCAAACCGATTTATTATTGCGCTTTATCTAACGTGTATCATATTTATAATCACTACATAATGGAATAAAACAACCTTTTTTTAATTTTTATTGTTTTTTATTTGTTTACAATATATATAGTTTAACTACATGGATTAAACATCTACGTACTAGTGGAAAAGCGTTCTACATAAATTGTCTGCCTATGTTCGGCGCACAAGACGTCTCGCAGTACTTCATCCATAGTAAGTATCCTCCGATGGAACCGCAACCTATCCACACCTGCATATTCCCACCGTCCTTTTCAAGCTTCTCGATACGCATACGTCCACGTATGCAAATTATAAATCTTATTCTTCGAGTCGTCAAACTGCACGCTCTTCTTCATTTTCCTTCCTCTCTATAAAGGCTTTTACTTCACACATATGCCATTTTAGGCCAAGACTATCCATTAAATCTACAAGGAGGCCTTCATTTATGGCTCCGTCTAAAAATAGTTGACCGACAGCTGCACCATTTTTGTACTGTTTTTCTTTTTTATACAACTCTTCGTCACTGAATCCGGAACGTCCTAACCCGTATATGACTTCGTGCGACGCTTCAAAAGCTAAATCCTTTAACGAA
Source organism: Agriotes lineatus (assembly GCA_940337035.1). NCBI lineage: Eukaryota > Metazoa > Arthropoda > Insecta > Coleoptera > Elateridae > Agriotes > Agriotes lineatus. Next base: position 1,594,866 of record OW679196.1, on the reverse strand, counting down.
CTCACTAATCGTTCAACCGCACTAGGTACGTCTCTTGCAACCGGGTAGAGCAGCCTCTCTATAATTCATCCACATGACTACACTGCCAACTGACGACTCAGGGCTTCCACTTCGATGTCGCACTTTACCATAGAACTCACGAACGTTAGCACTTCCACCATACACGCAGTCTTTTCAGAGTTCTCCTCCAGCTGATCCACTACAGACCATACATTTACTAAACAGTCTCCACAAAGGTTTGCTACACCCTTCACTATCTCTTTATAGAAACTCTCAAAGTGTAACGCTTTTAATTGTGCGAATCGCACTTCCACGAGTTTCTGCAATCGCCACAATTCTTTTACAGTTTCGCTCGCTAAACGCACCTCTGACAAGCCCACTTCCTCCAATTTGATTATTTTCCTTGTCTGGATCGCTTCAAATACAATCCTCTTCTTTCTTATTTCCAGAGCTGGCCACTCACCGTCGAGAGAATAGAAGTAGTTGGAAATCACTCCTTGATTTGCAATCAGGGCTGTCCACTCCCATTCATTTAACTGCACCCAGTCATTTTTGGCACCCCGTATTATAATACTTGGGTTAAATTGCGAACTCCAATTAAACCCTACACTCACGTACTTAGAACTTGATTTATTTAATTTGTACGTCCTACTATTCAGAAGTTCTGGACAGAACAGTGGTTGCGGCTTTTTTGCTTTATTACTCTGAACTACCTCGATAGCTTTCAACAAGGCTTCCATTTCTGCACGACTATCGGATGCTACTACCCTGGCAGACTCTTCTACGCGCTTTTATTTTCACATTTCCAAGGTTATATGTGGTAGGAGGTGAGCGTAAACGCAACCTTGAAGTCATGTTTATTGCACTACCTTTTTGGACTCAACAATTATGGGAACCTTGAGTTGAAATTCCACATATAACATATTTGGCTTGACTGCCCAATATTTTAGCATATCACCCTTTTTTAATGTCATCCCAATCATTTCGCGAAAGTTATATGACCCCAACTTGTTGATATAAATTTCGGTTATTTATGGGATAAAGTAAGACGTTTGTTATTTCAGCTTCACGGAAGAGACTAGTATATTCGATGTCACCATGCGGTAGGATGTACCATCTATCATCATTGACGGCAATGGATACTAGTTGTAAATCTCGTTCATAATATAAAGGCTCGCTTAGCTCTTCAACCACAAACACCTGCGGGTGTGACGTGGAATTCGCATGCATATGTTTGCCAAATTTATCGATAGGCATTGCTCAAGCGTCGAACTGGATATGAATACTGAAAGCGTGGGCTTCTACTTATAAAATATCAATAATCATAGACGTCGCTAGGAGTGCAATAAAAACACAGACACCTTTATATACATATATTTAATTAAACCAACAATAAGTAATATATTGCTATGATTATAGACTTAAGTTCGTTTAATAATAATGGTTTTAACCTTAATAAAAAGGAATAGCATGTATCTCAACTCAGGGGTAGGTTCTGAAATATCAAGTAATCTAATTGTAATTTGAATTATGTTAAAACTTCAATAAATTTGACATTTATGTCATTTGCAATTGCTTGTGCAGATAACTAATCAAGATCCTTTACAAATTATATAAAATTCATAAATCAATTCGTAAGTATGACTTTCTTTGTCTTAATGAACCAATTTTAAATGTTCTTTGTTACAGATAACGTTAGCATGTATTTATTATTAACTAACCTGCAACGCTCAAACTTCCAAGTAGCTTGAATCAGCCTGTTTCCTTCAGTTCTATCTGTAAATAAATACTAATCACCTCACTTGTAAACTCGCTGCATCCATCACGTTGTCGACTCAAACTGTCCAGCTGTGAGTAGCCTCAAAATAATCTCGTTGTTTAACAATCCAAATCCTCATGTATGTTCCCTCAGTCGTCAGGAAGTTGATCTCCATTCAATGGGACCCAGTCTGTTGTGACAAAACTCCAAACAGCAACCTCGTCTACAATGATGGAGTGCACAACGTGACGTGGCGTAAAATGGATACCAGTTCCTTGACAACTATTTCCGTTTTTAAAATACAAGTGAACAACTTTACTGAACATAACGTTTTAACGTTCAAGATAAAATACCATTTCCCTTCATATGCGGTAGATACGAATTGGCAAACGATTTTGCTAAAAAATAAACCTGATGTCTTGAAGAAGCTGCTCTCGCCCGCGGATAATTCCTGCTGTATATCTACTATTGTTTTAAGCATTATTTTATTCGCTCTAATGTGTATGTCTGTAACGTATTTCTTAATCTGTTGGTATTATAATCATTTAGTCTAGCCACTACTGTAATTACTCTTTGTATGTGCATCTTAAATATAACTTTTTTTATTAAATTATGTGTATCTTTCACTCTACGAAGGTACTCTGGATGAGTAACCAAATATTCTATCCGACTCGATGGTCTAGAGGTAAAGATACCCTCGGCTGCAGATTGCGGATATACAGGGAGACCTAGGTTCGAATCCTAGTCGAGTCATAATTTAGACATGAAGTATCCTAGGCGTTTACTTCATGCTTAAATTTTTTTTAATAAATGTGTTAAGCGCAGTCTGTTCTAAGCACTACTTAATTCTTTCTATGCCCTTGACCGTAAACGCGATTTTGACCTTGAATTTTTTTAAAGTAGCCTCAACCTCGAACGCGGGTTTGACCTTGAACGTGGCCTCGCTCCGAACGTGGCCTCGCTTCGAACATGACCTTGGGCTTGCACGTGGTCCCTCCTTGCATGTGACCTTGGGCTTGAACGTGGCCTTGCCTTGAACTCAAGGTAAAGTGGTGGGGGGAGGTTCCAGAACCATCCACTTCCCTCTACTTTGGCGTAATTAATTATTATTATATAATAGGGGTCCCGAGTGGTGTAGCTTGAACAAGCGTCCACGTTCGATCAGCAGAGTTAAGCAACGCTGTCTCTGGTCAGAACTTGGATGGGAGTTCCACGGCTGCATCTCTCGGCGCCTCGTGGTACGGCTATCACGGAAAAAAGTTGGCCCCGGCGGTCATACAACATCATGACAGTCGTTAGTGGGGTTGGAAGTCCTCATAACTGCACAGCGACGCCTATAATTGGCCTAACGGCTGTTGGCTGAGTGCGAATTAAATAAATAAATAAATAGAAGCCAAACGTCAAAATTAAACGTTATTAAATTACACCTTATATATTTTTTTCTTTAATAATCGCTTCTGGGCCTCTGGCTAAGATCAAAGTGTAGTATATGTTTTTATGGACTTCAAAATGTAATAATAAATTATTAATTGTTATTTGTATTTATACTATTCAACAACTGAACTGAACCATTTGCATACATTGGAGTATTTTTTTAATATATAGATATTTCCCAAAAAACAACAAGTTTTTGTTTTATAGTACTTACGTTAAACGTAATTAATTGCACTGTGCTCATATATCAACTTGAAAATTAACAAAATCATATTTTTTTTAATAAAATTGAAAAATTATGAAATCATAAAAGAAATGTTTAACAAGAAAATTAATATCGAGTTGGGCCTCCTCGAGCATTTAAAAGTTCTTGGCAACGATTTGGCATACATCGTATGCAATTTGTTATTAACATTGGAATAGTGTCCCACTCTTCTCGCAACGCTCCTTCGAGCATCTAATGTGTGTGGTGGGTTTTAACATTTTGTAAGTTGCTTCCCCAAATAGGCCCATATATATTCACTTATAATACCATGAGTAGTCAAAGTTATGTCGACTATTTTTGCAGTGGTGTCACGAATGTCCATTGCGCTTTGGTACGATTAGGACGAGTGCGCTAGCACGAGTCCTAATCCCAAGCGCAATGGACATGAGTAGTGATACCACCGCAAAAATAATCTACTTAACTTTGACTAAGAATGGTATTCGAGGGACTATTTAATGAACCAAACTACCTTTTCAAATTAGTTTTCAGTAAACAGACAAACTACGCAATTTCTATAGTAACAGAACACTAATATTGACTTTTTCTAATAAAAATCGCATTTGTTAAAAATAGTCACTTGAATACCTTCTAGGAAGATATATCCACTGATATTTTTTTGATTGGTCAAGAAACGTCAAAATTCTGGATTTTCATTGGTCACTTTTTGACAGATGACATGTGAATTGAATAGTCTATAGAATTTATATCTGGTGACACTGCTGGTTACTCTATCCGCGTAATCCCTTGCCTTTCTAAGAAATAATTTACCATTCTCGCCGTGTGGATCTCAAGCATTAGCATCCACAAGAGTAAATTTAGTGTACCTGTATAATACTTTAGTAAGAGTAGAGCAAACAGCGAAAAATTTTGGATCATTTTTTCATGGCTACCAAGATTTAATGATATATTGAAAAACAAGATTGGTAAAACTGACACACGAGTTGTCAGTTTCATTAAATTCGAGGTTAGCAGGTTAGGTTTTGCGTCAGTTTTGACACAGACTGACACAAAACCTAACCTGCTAACCTTGAATTTGATGAAATTGACAACTCGTGTGTCAGTTTTACCAACCTTGTTTTTCAATATATCATTAAATCTTGGTAGCCATGAAAAAATGATCCAAAATTTTTCGCTGTTTGCTCTACTCTTACTAAAGTATTATACAGGTACACTAAGTAAATTCATTTTGTAGCTCCCTCTATTGACCATTGGCGCAATTACTTGTGCTTAGGGATTTGCACATGACGCGCTTAGGGGACAAGCTTTCACCCCAGTTCGCGTTTAACAGTCCTACGGGTGCGGTCGAGTTTCCCCCCGCTAGTGAGTGTCAATCTGTTGTGAGTTGCCCTATGTGCTTGTTTTTCCCCTAGCTGCAACGGGGCCCCAAGGCTCTTTTTATAATTAAGCTAGTTTATTTAGGCGTAAGTAAGAACTAAGTGTGTGACATCTGTGAACTACGGGCCGGACCACGTGTAGAACGAACCACACACGAGCTAGGCTACAATTGGCGGCCAACAGCGAGACTCGAGTAAAACCAGGTTGGTTTTATTAAGTTTTAATCGCAAAGAAACAAAGAAATTCGTGAACAGGTACCACGCGGATCCATAAACGCGTTCGCCAAGCTGCTGGAACAGGCCCAGCTGGCGGAGGAAACTCTGCACGAGGTTGAGCAGGAAAAGTCAATCGGTTCCACAACAGCAAACGCGCCGGGGGATTTTCAATCCAAAGTGCGCATTACGTTTTACTGAATCACTGGCCACAAAGAAGCAGAAAGTTTTAAGAAGGCTTGAAGCATCAGTAAACAGACGGCGGCATCGGCTAACATGGCACAAACAGGGCCATCCGCTGCTCCAAGGCAGCCTTTAAGTTGCTATAGGTGTGGTAAAGAAGGCTGTATCACAAGCAACTGCCCAAATTGCAACGCAAACAGGCAGAGGACGGCGAAAACCAACATCGATTTCCATGTCATCTCAACGAAACCATCTCCGCCCATGTCTTTGTTAAGGTACATGGGATGCGAGCGATCGCGTGTTTGGACACGGGTGCTCAGAAGAGCATCGCAGGACATGAGGTATATAAGAAGTTAGTGGCACGTAGTGTAAACTTTTTGCCGGAAAGTGCGCTACTAACCATGGCTGATGAGAAACCCCAGCGATGCGCCGTGCTAACCGCCTCAATTGACGTAAAATTTCATACGCGGGTGGTCCCGACATCGTTCATAGTGTTAGTGGGTGTGTCCCATACTAAAACTTTGTTGGGATGCGATTTCATTTAAAGTGCAGGCCTGGTGTTAAACCGGAGACGCAGGCAGTGAGCCTTTGAAGATGCCGAAGGAGCGACATTTGATTTTTCACCGGAGGCCTCCACATTTGGGATGGTAGTTAACACCATCAAGATAGAGTTGCGGGACGATAATGGCATCGCATTGGCAGCAGCAGAACGTCAACGGCTCAAAGAGCTCTTGGAGGACCATGAACCCATCTTCAAACCAGGGAGGGGGCCTAATTCCTTTGCTGCACACCGTATCGATACTGGCGAACACGGTCCGGTAAGTGCGCCTCGGTACCTAACACGAATGGTAGACACCTTAAGCGATGCTTGAGGCACCATAGAATATGAGCATCTATGTCGCAAGGAATGCGTCGATTTAAAACGTAGCGTCGGGCAGGAATAACAGGCTGGTTATCGCGTATGGGTAACCACCCATTCTAGAAGTAATTCAGACGCCGATCGATCCTCCAAGCTGGATCCTCGTAGGGATTGCCCTTACGTAATTATACGGAAAGTTTCCTCTACAAGCTACGAAGTTGCCAGCGCGGATAGGCCTCATAGTGCACTTGGAAAATGCAATGTGTCGGCTTTGACATCGTATATGAGATCAGACGGAACCAGTAAGCCGGTAGTGCCCATGCGGAAGCGCGGACGGCTGTGCAAGGTGGATAAGATTGGACAGAAGTGGATTGACGTCTGGATGCCGGTCCATTTTAAAGGGTAAGCTCACTATATCAATAAGGTAACGCCATTCCATTCCTTGCTTGAGAATGTGAGAAAATTGTGAGATAAGGATAACAAATACAAATTTCCCAAGTGCAATAGGGAGGACACTAGTTTTTGGGGATTTTCTTTTTGGTGTAATGGCACTTGTAAAGTGAGGAATCTGTTAGGTTATGTGTTTTTATCCCCAGTTGGAAAAAATTGTGCGACAAGGATAGATATAAAAAATTACTAATGGCGGTACCTTATTGATATAGTGACCTTATAAAGGGGGAGTGTGTAGCGACCTCGTTTGGCGATGGGCGCAATTATTTGTACTTAGGAATTTGCGCATGACGCACTTAAGAGACATGCTTTCACCCCAGTTTGCGTTTAACAGTCCTACGGGTACGGTCGTGTTTCCTCCCGCCCGTGAGCGCCAATCTGTTGTGCGTTGCCTTATGTGCATGTTTTTTCCCTAGCGGCAACGGGACCCCAAGGCTCATTTATTTCGACGTAAGTAAGAACTAAGTGTGTGACATCTGTGAACTACGGCCCGAAGCACATGTGAACCTGCCTTAGCTACTCGACGCGGACCTTTTCACATACATGTAGATAGACACGAGGTAGGCTACAATTTTCAATTAAAAGTGCATATTGTACAACAATAGGCTCTACAACATTTTTAAGTACTATTTTGCAATCACAGACTCATTTCTAAATATTACGGTGTCTGTTTTCCCTTCCAAACCTATTCATCCTTGTTGCTCCCTTCTTCCGCCTTTAAAACAAAACCGGGATGTCCTTTTGAATTTCTTTTATCGTTAGATAGTTCCGGTTACTTTCTAATTTTCGTTCCATATGGAATTCTATTACTTCTTCTAAGATATCCTAATGTGAATTTTGCCTCCAGGGTAACCATCGCCTGTTGCTTTTATTATTTCATCTGTAATCATTATTAGATATAATTACAGGTTTTTCTTATTATAGTTTTATTTTTGTATTATTTATATGTTATTTCTAACATTTTTATTTCAGTGGTTTATAAAATGCAATAGACTGAAACAGAATCGACACCACATTAATAACTTTAGTAGTGGAATCTTCTATGCAAAAATGTTTTAACACCTCAAGATGATTCGTAAAAGCTAAAATTTTAACTAATAATGATGGTGGGGCAAAAACTAAGTTATTAAGTGTAACTTTCGAACAGATTCCACAATCATTAATAATTTCCAAATTGTATGTGTAAATATGGCCAAAACCATGACATTTGACCGGGAAAATAAACATTTCCGTAAAAAACCTTCAATCGACAATATGACGTAGTTAACTCCTTTTTATATTTAGGCGTTCTAATCAATCAACAACAAGGAGTCTTGCAAAAGCCGAAATATGCCGACACATACTACTGAGTAGATTCGCCATGCCCCAGCTCACACGTGTATGGACGGCTAAAAACATTACGCGCAACACTACAATCTACTTAGTTTAGATATTTGTATTTTCCTTGTTCGATTATGTAGGTGAGACCTGGACTATGCGTATAACTGACCAACCTAGAGTAGACGTCTTCAAGATGTGCTGTTGGAGGAGAATGCTGAGAGTACCTTAGACCGCTCGCCGAACGAATACCTCGATTCTTAATAAAATAAAACCTAAACAGCGGCCTTTGAGCAGTAGTTTTTGGACGCATATTAATTTGTACTTCCGTGGTATAAAAGTCGCAGAAAGTATTGTAATCGCTAGTACCTTTCGAGATTTCCTCAGATCTTCACGTTTCAAGGTCCCTAGCTGACGAAAAAAGGTTTTCTCTTTTCCGTCTATCTATCTGTCTGTCTGTCTGTCTGTTGCCAGTATAACTCAAAAACTATTTGCCGGAGGAACATAATATTTTGGATACACATTATATATCTACCTGGCATGAACCGAGAAAATTTCAGACAAATATATACAGGGTGAGCAACTTAAAAAAATTAAATTTTGTTTATTTTTTTATTTAACTTAGCAATAAATACAAGTAATAATTTGTACATAGAGCAGGCTTTATTCTTAACAAAAATGGTCCCGATAGATACAGAATAAATGTTGTACGATACAAAAAGGAGTAACAAATTAGTGCGTTACTTAATACAGCAGCAACGCAGGAATTCGAATGGGCCTGTGCTCCGTAGCTCTAGTAGAAATATTCCACAAAACGTTGGGACTGCATACGCGGACCGCCTGCCCTTCGAATGCGACAACCGGTAACGTTTTTGTTTATTTGAAATTTTATTTAATTTATTAGAAACGTGTAGATATTTTTACTCATAACTTAATTTCATTTTTAAAATTATTTAGTGTCACAATGTCGACGAGGAAAGTTATGGGTAAAGCCTTTTACAATTTTTTTCGGATATATCACCAGGAGCAATAACAAAGACAAATTAGTAGTTCAGAGCAAAGCAAATGGTAAGCAGAGAAGAGGAAGGCCTCCGACCCGCTGGGTTGATACGATAAACAAACTCATCCATACCGACATCGAGACCGCCATCCGAAAAACAGCAAACAAAACTAAATGGCGGAACACTGTCACAAGTAATATCAAACCTGGACAAAAACCAATGGACGACATTGTTTATGTTACCACATGTCTGACAAGACATTGGATTTGAGAAGAAGATATGTAAGTATAATAGGATATTTCATGTTGAAAATTATCGCTACAATAAAATAACGTTTTCAACAATAAAGTACCAGACAAGAATCAGCCCAGCAATTAGACATTGAATTTCCATGTTCGAAATAACACTTATATGTAAAAGAAAATTAGAGATATAAAATTTTATTTGTAGTATTTTGTTATAAAATCAAATCTTATCATAATTGAAAAGATTTGTGATCTACCTACCTTTCTTTCAGATAGATCTAATTGCAAGCAGAATGTATTAATTTCTAAAAAATTAAATTCCTTCTAAATCACGCTAGTATTGCACACTATGGAAATGCTATGCTAATCAAGTTGAAACCTACTACATTAAAGGTTCACACTAGTAAAAACTAATTATAATTAGGCAGATTCAAGCATGTGACTAAACCGGAAGTTAACTGTGATGACATGGGACATCAGAAAAACAACTATATTCACTTACACAGTTTCTATGAAGCTGGCTGTTTTTCAATTTTAAAGCACTATTTTCCATTGTAATTCTGTCAAGGAACACATTCACGTTCGTTAAACACTGTCTATACCATTACTACAACAAATTTACAATGCAATTTAGATTCTCAGTAGGTGAAGGTAACCTTAGAACTATCGCAATTTCCGAGAAATTTTTCAGATTCAGCACATCTGAAAGCTTCGACTGCACAGCGTTTCTCCTGTTATTTCGCAATCGCATAGTTTCGCTGCCTCTAACTGCAATTTCTGCATGGCTGCTTGTCATTTTCCACCAGTCTGTTAGTCGGGGATTCTCTGCCTTCCTATACAACTTCTTGTTGAAGCTGTTATTTGTTATAATTTACTTAGAGAGATTTCATTTATCTCTAGGTTATTTTAGAAGGATTCGCGGTTGTTTCCAGAGAGAATAATGGAAAAAAGTTATACTTTTCCCTGGAGAAAAGAGCCTATAAACCTCTATTAATGAATTTATCGCGCAAACTAATTTAAGAGTTCGCCGTGTTGTTCGGTGTTTCACTCCATGCGTCTAATGTCCATAAATTGCTGCAGCGCAGCGTTTTAACTTCGCTCTTTTGGTTATTTATGTTTACTTTTACTTCCATGTTTATTAGTTCTCTTTGTAGCAAATAATGTATCACATGGGAAGTGGTTAGTCTCTCTCCACGATATTTAGCCGCAATTAGACTAAAGCCGAGCGGTCTCCAAACGTTAAAATGGACTAAGCATTATTTACGGTTAGACTTACTCTCGATCGATTGTAACTTACGTCGGGCACAAATGGGTTCTAAATTATAGTTACCGACAAAATATTTCCCCGGGTTCCTGCAAGTGCTGGTTCATTTCTCTTTCTTTCTAATTCAAAGTTATGTCGCCCGCTCGTCCTGTCGGCCCCCAGGACTGACCCAGTCTCGGCGCCTGTCCATGTTTGTGGATCTTATGAGTTTACTTAAGGTGCAGGTATAGACTAGTACGTCTTCAAAAGCCTCTCTTCTAGACGTTTTAAAATTCATTATCTGCGACAACTTGCGACAGCTTTTTGTAGCGTTCTAATGCAATTCATGTCGTTTTTCTGAGTATTTCGGCAACCAATTTTGTTAATCTTTATAAAGACAATATTTCAGAAAAAATTATACGTATTAACATTTTATTGGATTATCTGGATGCGATTCAACGTATTCTAACCGCTCTCTTTGATTTTGGCGTTTACGGCTTAGATCAATTTTGTTATTGCGTGCCAACACCCTTCGTTATTATTTATTACTAGCTCAACGAATTTTAGGGGAGTAGAGCTAACTTTACTCCATAGTTCTCAAAAACAACGCAAGGCCAAACATTTGGATCGGCTTCACTTCCTTTAGTTTCATTTTGTAGGGCTCTATAGAGATCTGAAACCCCATACCTTATTCATCGGGCGTAAAGATGCATTCACAGATTTTCTGAATACAGCGGTGGTAATTTTTCCCAAAATTCAGACCGCGATAATTTAATTTTTCACTGCACGTAGTCACAGGATTGCATTTTAGATATATTTATATTTCTTTTGGTTTAGTGGTGCTAATGAGTTCAGTTAGTAACACTGAGATTCATAGATATCATTTGGGATTCTCTTGAATTAGTTTGACGCCTACACGCAGATCTGTTACCAATTACACCGCGTCCGTTTGTGATAGCTGCAGAATTCTGAGGTTTTGCAAGCATTGTCTTGCTTCTCATTGCATACTTGTGAGACGATTCTGTTGCTACCCTCGGAAAATCAGATGGCCGTAGCCCTGATAAAACAATACCTCTCTTTTACAAACTTCATATTTAATTAAACGTGGTGGGTAAAACAGTACCAAGGGGGCACCTAAGGCAGCCAGCTAAAGTTATTTAAATATTATTTTGATAGTAGGTACTATGCTTTATACTAATACATTTTTCGAAGGCCTAGCTACAGACTTGCTTTATATTTCTCAAGTTAGAGATTACTTTTTTTATAAGCACCTTTAGGCTGCACATTAAGTAGGATGGTTTTTTTTATACCTGCGTAGTTCTAGTAACTGTTTTATGATTGTGAACTTCGACGCTATTAAACGCGAAATTAATTTAAACCACATTTCTATAATTTTCTTTGATATTTAACGTTGTTCACTTTTTATATTTATTTTATACCTAACGTAGCCGCTGCAAAATTTACTATCTTGTAAGATCCTAAGTCGTTTAGCATTCATAGACCCAGTTTAACTAGTATGTGCCATTTATAAACAAATTGTAACATTTAACTCCAGCTTCTTTAAAATCGACAAGCCCGCTTTAACTTTTATGTGTTCAGGACGCTATTTTTTGATATTGTTATTAGGGAGTTTTTGCACACCCTCACGTTAAATTAGGGTTACGATAACGTTACGCTAAAATCGAAAAATTTTATTTTGATTGGCTGCATGGTTGACGTCGCTAAGTAACATAAGCTTTAGCGGTCCTTTATTTTAGCGGAACCCAATTCCAAAAACTCCCTACTACTTATATTTAACTGTATTGAAACGGTTTAGCTATTAAAGTCTCGTTATCATCTCCTACTACTGGTACATTATGTTTTATTTGACCCAACCGACACTGCTCGTTTTTTAGAGTATAGGTTAGTGTAAACTAGAAGCCGTACACTGTAAGTGCGAATATTTTACACTGTGAGTTCAACTGTCCTTTTGTTGTTGTTGTTGATGATGAGTGGCAACCTTTTGTGTTTTGCTTCATTTTATTTCATTGTATAATAATAATAATGTCTTTATTCCACCATCTAACTACAATTAAAAATTAACACTCAAAAAAAATATTTAAAAAAATAGCTATCGTAGAGCACTGGAAACACGAGGACCAGTTCAGTATTATACCGCTTTTCAACTGGACCTCGATTAATTAACTAACACTATAAATGTAATGCCTAAATATTTTGTTTAGGGTAGTATAACACGACAAAGTAATATAATTACCTGGAAAACCTGAATGTACAAGCAACCATAAACCTTTGTTTTGGTTAAATTTCCGAACATTGGCTGGACAAAAATTTTGAGTATGTTTTGTTAAACAGTGATGGCGTTAAAAGTTTTAATGATTCTGGGAGGTTATTGTAAACTTTACTGATATTGTATTGAAAGGATCTCTCAAATAAGGCTGTTCTATGGTATGGAGGAGTAATTAGACCCCTGAATCTCAAGTTTAAATGATGTACATCAGTTCTAAATTGAATTTTATTATATAAATAAGGTGGGTTCTTTTCAAAGATAATTTTATGGTATAACGATGCTGTGCGAAGCAAACGCCTGTCTTTCATATTAAGCCACTTAGATTCAGATAATTTGTGTGATATATGGTCATATTTACGCATACCGTAGATAAATCTTAAGCATGAATTTTGAATACGTTGTATTCTATTGGAAGTATCAGAATCTAGGCTAGGAAAAAATATTTCTGAACAATAAGAGAACTTAGAAAGCACTAATGATTCGCACAACATTTTTTTAATTGATTGATCCAAATAATGTTTATGGGGATATAACAGCTTTAAACTAATGTAAGCTTTTTGTATGCATTTATTAATATGTTGCCTGTATCTAAAGGTATTATCTAATATTATACCTAAATTTTTCATACTATTTTTGAGAGGTAGATTAGTATTATTAATTGCGACGCGTACCATACTTTGGATATCAGGCCTATCAGCATCTCTTCCAAATAGAAGAACACAACTTACCCTTCCAGTACTAGCGCCTTCTTGAGAAACACAACCACTGGCGCAATGTTACTGAGACCCTTATTGTGTTTCATGAGCTTTACGTGCTATATTTACGATTTGTATTTGTACAATGTTTTACGTTATTATACACACTAAACTGCAATATCAAAAGATTTAATTGCGTAATGGGAAGATTTGTATCATATTTACAGAAAGAAAAAAATGAATGTCGTTAATGTAGAATTGAGACCCATCGGTACATTTTCTTTTATTTTGGGATAAAAATGCAATAGTATAACCTAGGTACTTACTAAATAAATGAACATACACGTTTTCTATTTAGTGTTTATAAAGTTACTGGCATTACATGAGAAAACTGCATGTTGCAAACATTTTTTTGGTAATTTTTGCAGAAAGGTAGGGTTTTCCTACTAGCTTTTCGGAAATTGCACTGTTCCCAGTTCCAGCTTGTAATACCATAATTTCAGGTGTTCTAGTTTTAATAACTACTAGTTTTCTTTGGCGTATCTCCTGTTCCGAATAATAAAATTGAAATTGTTATTTTGTAAAATAGGTCTATCGAATTTTATTTTAAAAGCTTTTGTGAAGCTATATTCTACTAAGCTCAAAGCTTTTATGAAAATATACCTAGTAACCTAGTTACCATAAAATTAATCAGTTTTTTAATACCTAGAATTTAAAATTCAATATTGATAACACGATCACTGGCGCCGTGTCTCACAGACCTTTTTACCAAATAAAATTTAAACAAACTCACAAATTACTACGAAGTTTTGAACAATGAAAAAAGATGTAGAAATAGAAATCTATTGAAGCTGTCAACCTTCTACTCTACACGATACCTTTCAAAAATAATCAATAAGAATTTAGCAGGGGTCTCTCTGAGACAGGGCGCCAGTTGTGGAAGGTTAAAAATCATTGCCTGATCCTTACCCATAACAACAATTCGCCGAGAGTGTTTGAGCTAGTCTGGGTTGTAATCGCCTTTTGCTGAAGGGCAGCGCAGTTTAAACTGTACATTTCAGCGCAACTTGTTGAATTTCCATTTTGGCTCATATTTATTCGTCATTTACATCTTTCAGTTTAAAAGTTAGCTGCTTTCTTCAACCACTTTTTGACTCTGACTGCGATACAAAGAGTCAAACCTTTACCAACGCTTTCGACATTCTCTCTAAAATGGTATTGGAAAATTCAACGTCTTATGGCTCAGAAGTTTGAACAGTAAACAAATACCTTAAAATAAGAATAAACGTTATGGAAAATAATTATTTAATGTGTTGTGGTATGACTCTCTTAAACCACATTAGAGCAGAAACTATTACAGAAAGTGTGAAAATAATTAACAATGCATCAAGAATTCATTATTGGCACCACAGTTTTTGCATTAACACTTCCGCTAACTGAGTTATTTTTATTAGATTTTAAATGTCAGCCAGAGTGATCAAGGTAGCAGGTAATTCTCCCCTAAGAGAAAAGCGTTACGCAACGTGATAATTAAATATCGATCTTGCAGCTGCTTTTCTATCCCGTCCGAAACTTGGACGAAATTGCTTCCCAAATTCAATGACGGAGTTCACGAAAGGCCACAAAGAGAAACAACATCGTTAAATTTATTCCTGGAGGACTAACATTGCGCTGCTCTTTCCGACTATTTCCGCGAATATAGACCTAGGTTGATCGGACTTTGATCTCGACTGGGCTGCATATTTATCTACCTAGTTAAAGGAGCTTTATAATGCAATTGCACCCACAATTAATTTACATGGTCTTTTGTCAGAGAAAGGTAGTCATTATGGGATAATTAATGAGATAAAACGTTTATGTGCTTTGAGCTTAGTGGCTTTCTGGTCTAACTACAAATTATACTTCTCAATGCAGTTTAGTGTGTTAGTATTAATTATTGGTATTAATAAATGCTTTGAAATATGCAGGTAAACGATAATTAACAGAAGTACGTACGGGTGCCAAATTCTACAACCAAAGACGAAAGATAAAAAGCTTTGTAGCTGTGAAATACGCGTCAGTCCACGAGAATAAAGTTACTTAAGTTGCTTAAAATAATTGAAAATGTAGAAGCATTTATTATAATAATCATCGAAGTCTAATAAAATTGTATATTATGATACTAGTGTATAAGTACGCCTTTAAAGCACGTGCGACGAGTTTAAGGGCACGACGCGCTAGCGGAATGCTTTAACGTCGCGAGTGCTTTAATGGTACTTATACCCGTGTATCATACGCTATTTTTTCTACGATCGTAACAGAAATATAAAAACTTAGTTCGGTGACACTTTTTCCGTCACATTGTGTTAAATATTCTAAGTTATATTGACAGTCAAACTTACGGCATAGCGTGTTTTAATTTAGTACTAAAAAACGCTTCCAATGGCAACATGCGAATAAGACGTATTTCGGGCGCTAATATTAAGAGTGCTACAAACGTTGCTTTTGACACTAGAAACAGTGCAAAAAGTTGTCATTTTGATACGATCGTAGAAAAAGTATATTACAAATTTCTATAACGTAATACAAGCAAATAATTAAATATCAAAAACATCACCCTCAAAAAATTCAAAGTAGTGCATGGGCTAGCTTAAGTGGTGCGAATCACGATCCAATTACAGCCTTAGATGTGATACAAATCAAGATGTTAAGAATCTAGCAAAAAAACTTGAAGTACTATCGGACGCAGCCTCTACTGGTTCAAAAATCCAAGCACACAATCTAACGTAAACACAGGCGGTTTTACTGCCAAAAACTTTAAAATCCGAATTTAATCAGATGGTTGCAGCAATTTCACAAATCATAAAAATTAAATCTGCACCAAATTTATTCACGTTTTTTGCGATAAATCAGTTTACTTAAGGTTTCCAAAGGTCTTACAGCATCGGAAGTAAGACTAAGACTAGATACCACATTTGCACATAAGTTAAACTTGTAACTACAAAGGTAATGCAATTTTAGATTTAGAAAACGTTTAAACAGTTTTCCATAATCTACAAAAGGAAACCAAGGATACCATGAAAAAAAACAAATCGATGACGACTAAAAGTTTTGGGACTTGTACACAATCTTTAACGATAAATTTCACAAAACATACTAAAAACAAATTTATTTAGTTATGAACTGTTAATGTTTAATATTTTAAGAGTAGCCGATATGAGCTCTCGCTATTAACAGCTTTCAACTAGAAAAATGTTAAATAAAGAATATCAGAAGAGAGTAAATAGTCATTTAAAAATAATGAAAGAAACCGGTTTTTATATATTTATGGCGTATGGAAATCTGTAGTCACAAGCAAATCATGTAAAACCAATTTTGAACAATTCCCAAATGATATAGATAGCTTTAACATCCGTATCAGTATTATCAACTGATTATGTGGACATACAGTAAAATGTTTATAAGAAGAGAGGAAAATCGGATCAAACTGGGCAGATTCACCTTTTCAACTACATTCTTTTTTCTATTTGTCATTTACGAAAAATTATATTGGTTAGATGTTGCCCCTGGCAGCGTAAGCATTCTTCCAAACGTACCCTTGCATTTGCCATTAGTTTCTCGCTCCCCAACTTCATGGACTCTTAAAATTCAATGACGAAATTTGGTTGCAGCAGGATGGAGCCACTAGTCATACGGCAGCTATTACCATAAGAGACCTCCAGAAAGTGGAGCAGGGTATATTATAATCCACGTGGAAATTTACAACAGTTTAAGGACCGTATTCGGGAAGAAATCAATGCAATTCCGGTGCAACTTTGTCAACTCGTAATGGCAAACGCTAGGGTACGTTGTTACACTATAAAATACTCATTAAGACCCCCCAATGAATATTCGTAGCAGTGCTTGCCCCTGCGTGTTCCCTTCAGCCCTATTGGCTGCAGCTAAAGACTCAATCGGGAGGGGGACTCGAACGATAGGGTACAGTTCAGGGCAAGATACCACGTCAGGGATAGTTGATGGTAATTGGTTAAAGACAAATCGACGGGCGTCACGGCATTTAGGATGGTATGCCTAACTTTAACCAACGATTGCCCAAAACCCGAAATCCCATCGCTGTAGAGTCGCGTTGTTACCCCCAGGAGGCGTCCCACGGTACCAACGTTTACACCTACTGTTTAGGAACCAAAACATAATTTTAACTTTAAACTAAATATGCATACATTTCGTAAGCAACCTGTTGCATGCAGAAATTATAAACAAGGCATCAGCGTTTATTATCAGCACTGGTCGAATGACCCCGGTCAACAAACTGCAATCCTGCAATCCTGGCTGTTTGTTTGTTATGAAATTGAATACGCAAGTGCATATGCGAGCTGGAACTAGGGCAAATATTAAACTTTGTAAGCTAAGTCAGTATTTTTATATGTATAAATAGAAAAATATTCTACTCAATAAACATACAGTTTGAAGTCTTTGTTTCACTGTGTCACGCTGACCAACGGCCCCAGGTCTTTTTTGGTACATCATCTCGTGTGAGACCGCACGAGACCGTTGGTTTGCACCCCTTTTTAATTCCTGCACCCCTAAGATATCCCTGCAACTGTCCAAATTAAAATCATACAGTCCATTACAAGCTCCACCCTGAACATTTTGGTCCTTCGATCCTTTAAACGTTCCAGCCCCTAACATTTTGGTCCTTCGATCCTTTAAACGTTCCAGCCCCTAACATTTTGGTCCTTTCGAGCCTTTAAACGTTCCTGCCCCTAGCAGTTTGGTCCTTTCGAGCCTTTCAACGTCCCTGCCCCTGAACATTTTGGTCCTTCAAGCCATTAAAACGTTTCTGCCCCTAGTATTTGATATTTCGAGCCTTTCAACGTTCCTGCCCTTAGCATTTGGTCCAGTGATCCCTTAAAACGTACCAGCCCTCATCGAACAAGACCGTTACGATGGCGCAGCGACGGGAGATTTTCACAACTCAAGAAGATTTAGCAGAATCCATTCGCAGGCAGATTATCAACGTGAGGAAGGATGGCCCATCAAGCAAAAATGCAGCATATATCACCGCTCGCAGATCCACCCTAAAACAACTTTGGGAAGAATTTGAGGCCAACCATTCAGACCTGGCGAAGGAAGTCGAGGAAGAACACCCTTATTTTAAAAACAATTTTTTTCAGCAAACCAAAGACGTTTACAATGAAGGGGTTGCCCTGCTCGACAAGTGCGAAGAAAATCTAGCCACACTAGGTGAAAGTTCACAGCAGCCAGCTGGACCAAAAGAAGATACGACCGCACGTGCTGACAAGGAGGGACAGTTTCGAATAAGAAGGCTACAGATCAAGGTGAATTCACTCCAAAGCGACATTCAGGAAGTCTGGAATAGGTTGAATGAGGAATGCAGTAAAAGGTATTACGAATACAACATTAAGAACATCAAGGATGATTGGGATGACATCAGAGCTCTAAACGAGGAGATATTATCCCACGGCAGCTACGACGACAAGGAGTTCCGTGAGACCAAGAAGATGGTCAACGAAATAATTGTAGTCCTGTACCAACACATCCAGGATGGAGAGGTTCAAAGTGTCAAGGAACACAGCCATGCGAATATAGTGTTGCCTACTCTTAAAATTCCATTTTTTGAAGGGACCTACGAAGCATGGCCTAGCTTTCATGATATTTTCCGAAGAATTGTTCATGAAAATTCACGACTAAGTAAGGCGGAAAAAATGCATTACTTAAAGTCACAGTTACGAGGGGAAGCCAGCAAGTTAGTGCAACACCTGGAGGCAACTGAAGCCAATTACGAGTCTGCATGGTTCATTATAAGGAACAGATACGACAACACCAGGCTGCTACTTGCGAAGTATTTGGATGACATATTCAACCAGGCAACCCTGTCGAACGAATCTGCAGAAGGGATCAAGAAACTCCATGACACGACTGCAGAATGCCTAAGAGCAATTGAGAACTTAGGAATTGAAACGGCCACATGGGGGCCTATCATGTGTCATATAGTGACACGGAAGTTGGACAAGGAAACCAACAGACTGTATGAGCAGTCACTAACGGCACCAAGAGAAGTGCAAAAATTCGAGCAGCTACTGAATTTCTTAGAAACAAGATTTCAGTCGCTGGAAGCTGTACAAAGACGGAACAAACTCGAACCCAGAAAACAAGGAATTGGGAAACCATGGGAAAGTCACCAGGATCGGTGGGCAGTGAAGACGTACCACACTGCTGACATATCGTGCTTCCACTGCGGAGGATCACACAGCATTAAATCCTGCCCAAAATTTAGCAATCTAAATATATCCGCACGTTGGGACTTCATAAAGAATAAAAAATTATGTTCAAACTGCTTCAAGCCTACAGGAAAATATAACTCCAGACACTTTTGCCCAGGGAAATGCAAGGTATGTAATAAAAGACATCATTGGCTTTTGCACGAAGATTTTAGCAAACAACAGCCTCCCAAGACCACAACGGCAATTTCCAGTGCGACAGCAACCAATAAGAACGAAAACATTGTTGCAAGCCTAGTAGGAAGACAGCATCGCAACGTTTTGCTTGCAACTGCCCTAATTAAGGTCCAGTCATCCTCAGGGAGTTTGGAGTATCTCAGAGCCCTGATAGACTCCGGTTCACAGGCATCATTCATCACAGGAGATGCAGCTCAAACGCTGGGTCTACCAGAAGAAAAGGTGAGAGTGCACATTTCTGGATTAGGCAAGAAAGGAGCAGGTACAGCCCGAGGACGATTAACTGTAAACCTACGTCCACGATTTCCAAGCAACTACACAACCACATGTGAGATGTTGATACTGCCACAGCTAACCAAATCACTTCCAGAAAAACCAGTCGAAAACTATCAACTTCAGGACTGTAAGAATATGGTGTTGGCTGACCCACTATTTCAGAAACCTGGACCAATAGACGTTATCCTAGGAGCAGACGTCTACAAGGAAATCATTTTGGAAGGAGTACGAAAACTCAACGGAGGCCTGTTATCGCAAAACACGGAACTTGGATGGATCATCACGGGGAATGCAACAGCACCATCAGAAGAAAGGAAAATTCTTAGCATGGTCGCATGTGCTGCAGAAGATGAACAACTCACAAAATTTTGGGAGATTGAAGAAGTTGTACCAGAAAAGATGATGTCCAACGAAGACAAGGAATGCGAAGAATTCTACAACTGCAACCACCAGAGAAATGCTGATGGTACATATACAGTGAAAATTCCGTTCAAGGAACCAATAGAAAAGCTTGGGGATTCGAGAAAAAAGGCAATCGCACGGTTCATTCAACTGGAGAAACTGTTAGAAGAAGATAAAGTTCTAGGTAAAGAATACAAAACCTTTATGAAGAAATACTTAGAACTAGGACATATGAAACGCGTTCAACCAGGAGCCAATATACGAAAAACCTACTTCATCCCTCATCAAGCAGTAGTAAAGGAAGACAGCACAACCACGAAATTAAGGGTAGTCTATGATGCTTCCTCAAAAACCACTACTGGACTTAGCTTAAACCAGCTAATGACTGCTGGACCAAGACTACAACAAGATTTGAAGCATATCCTGCTGAGGTGGAGAAAACACAAATTTGTTTTTTCGGCAGATATTGAAAAGATGTATCGTCAGATTAAGATAGCCGAAGAAGATCAGGACCTCCAAAGGATAGTATGGCGGTTTTCTCCAGACGAACCTATTCAAGAATTTAAACTCACCACTGTAACTTATGGAACAACAGCAGCACCATACCTGGCAATCCGTACCCTTTTGCAGCTAGCCGAGGATGAAAGACAAATATACCCAATGGCTGCAGAAGTAGCAACCAAGGACTTCTACGTGGATGATTTAATGTCGGGAACTGACTCCGTAGAAGAAGCAAGGCATCTCCAAAATTTACTCGAGATCGACGAAGGAGAAACAAGGAAAACCTTGGGAGTACACTGGAGTCCAAAGGCAGACGAATTTAAGTTTCGAGTCAGTCTTCGAGCTGATGCAAATCCTACAAAGAGGGTAATCTTGTCAGAAATATCCCGCTTGTTTGACCCATTAGGATGGTTAGCGCCAATTGTAATAAAAGCCAAATTAATAATTCAACAACTTTGGTTACAACAGCAATCATGGGATCAACCAGTGGCCACAGAAATAATGAACGAGTGGAAGCAGTTTCAAGAAGAGTTACCATTGGTTGAAGGCATATCCATTCCAAGATGGTTAGGGTACCACAGCAGCATCCGGGAAATGGAGCTGCATGCATTCTGTGATGCGTCGGAAAAAGCTTACGGTGCTGTAATTTATAGCAGGGTAATGTCTCAAGACGGACGCATTCAAGTAAGTCTGTTGACAGCCAAGTCAAAGGTTGCACCTATAAAGATGAAGAAAACGTTGCCAAGGCTGGAGTTATGTGCTGCATCGTTAGCAGCAAAAATGTTGAAGGAAGCTATTAGTGCACTGGACATCCCCAGCATCTCCATCTTCGCGTGGTCAGATTCCATGATAACCTTATCCTGGATAAGAGCAGATCCGGAGAAATGGAAAACATTTGTTGCAAACAGGGTAACAGAAATATTGGAAGTAACCACCAGCGGAAATTGGCATCATGTGCGCTCAGAGGACAATCCAGCAGACGCTGTATCCCGAGGGCTCACTCCTGTCAAACTACAGCATCATCTATTGTGGTGGAACGGGCCGCAATGGTTACGAACTAATCCTTTGCCACTGACGGAAACAACTATTCCCATAACAGCTACAGAAGAGGAAAAAATTCACCAACTCCAAGCGTTTATCGCATCAAAAGAAGAATTGGACATCTTATCCAAATATTCGTCACTGCAGAAGTTACTGCGGGTCACTGCATACTGTTACAGGTTTGCTCAAAAATGCAGAAGACAACAGTTTCCGACCGAATACCCTACGGCAGCAGAACTCAACAATTGCCTCATTCAAATCATCCGTATAGTGCAAGCACGCAGCTGGGCAACAGAGATTCAAACCTTGAAGAAAAACATCTCGGTTCACACAAAAAGTTTCTTGGTACCATTACGACCATTCATCGATGATGAAGGAACTCTTAGAGTGGGAGGACGACTTCAAAATTCAATGTTGCCATATAATGAGAAACATCCTATTCTCATTCCCCATAATAGTCATCTAGCCCACCTAATAGTGAGAGACGTCCATCAGAAACTGCTACATGGCGGAAGTCAAGCTACAGCAGCATACATCCGTAGAAAATTCTGGATCATCAATGTGAAGAAAATAATACGCAAAGAAATTCACACCTGTATGAAATGTTTTGCATTCAGAAGACAACCGTTGCAGCAACTCATGGGCAATTTACCTGAGCCTAGAGTAACACCGTCCCTGCCGTTTTCTCACACTGGCCTGGATTATGCAGGGCCAATACAAATCAGAACCCTCAAAAGGAAGAGGGAATAAGTCATACAAAGGATATATTGTCATCTTTGTATGTTTGGCTACCAAAGCAGTTCATTTGGAGGCTGTCAGTGATCTAACAACAAACGCCTTTTTGGCAGCCTTCAGAAGATTTACATCCAGAAGAGGAACATGCCTTCATATCTATAGCGATAACGGAACCACATTTGTAGGAGCAAATAGAGTTCTGCAGAAGGACTTCAAGAAAACTCTAGGAGACTTTAGCGTTCAAGAAAAACTTACTCAAGAAGGTATCCAGTGGCACTTTATTCCACCGGCAACTCCCCACTTCGGAGGAATCTGGGAAGCAGCGGTGAAGTCAACAAAGTATCACATGAAAAGGATTGTAGGGAACAGTACCCTCACGTTTGAAGAACTATCGACCCTACTGTACCAAATAGAGGCATGTCTCAATTCGAGACCACTTTGTCCATTAACCACAGATCCCAACGATGTGGTAGCGTTGACCCCTGGTCATTTTCTAATTGGAAGGGAACTTATAACACCAAATGAACCACCATTAGAAGTACATTCAGAAACACTGACAAGATGGAAACTACTTTAAAAGTTGAAAAACGACTTTTGGAAAATATGGTCTAAGGAATACCTATCTGGGTTACAACGCAGAACGAAATGGACTTCGAAGGAAGAGAATTTGCAAGTAGGGGATCTAGTGTTACAAAAGGATGAAAACAGTCCTCCCAATCGATGGCCTTTAGCAAGAGTGACAGAAGTGCATCCAGGTACAGATGGCATTGTCAGAGTTGCAACCGTTAAGACAAAGGGAGACACAATTCTCAAGCGTCCTATTACCAAGCTCGTTCCGTTACCAAGACAGGAGGAAGAGAAAGGAAGTAGAAAGCAAAGCAGGGTAGTGGAGTGTCAATAGTAACAAAAACTATAACACTCTTACTTACGTTATGCACCATAATTTCGGCAACCAAGGGATCGTATACAGTAAAGTATCCGTCACCTGGCCTATTCATTGAAGAACTTGGCCACGCAAAACTCTCGAGGGGAAACTTCAGGATCGAAGTAGCAGTGAACATCTCCAGCATCCAAGTAGATGAAGAAAATATAAACAAGACAATCCAACAAATGAATACCTTATGCGACAAGGCACTGGTATTATCTGCAGAATCCCATTGCAAGGAATTAAATCATCACCTGAGAGAGCAGCAACGACAGATCATCTGGAATATGAGAAGCATTTATAGTCAAGATGTCAGAACCAAGCGAGGATTATTAGGGCAACTACTAACCTCAGTGTTTGGAGTCAACGATGAAGTCTACCATGACATCGAATCATTGGAGAAAAATCAACTAGAATTAATACATTCATCTAATCGTCAGACGAAGATCATGTTGTCAACTGCAGCAACTCTAAATGAGACTGAAGCCAGAATATCCCAGAAGTTGGATAATTTTCGAAGAAAACTCACTGAAGGGTTGCTAGCAATCAATGAGATGGAACCTTGGTACAAGAAGACGGACGACAACAAGCTAAACATACATGTGTTGACTTCATATCAGATGGCTACCAACTACTTACAAGAGATGGGTGAGAAGTACAAACAACTTCTAAATGTAAAATTTAAAAGGGCAGACATCATGCAATTTATTCCATCGTCACAATTTGACAGAATAATGACTAATGCAATGGTCAATCTTCCAGCAAACCTAGAGATTCTTACTACGCCAACGCACAAGATGGAAGCTAGCTTCAACAATGAATCAATCGAGATCTTCAGTTATTTTCACATAACTGAGAAGCGGGAATACAACTTGATAAAACCAACTCCTATTCCAGTAAAGAAAGGAAATGGAACCTACGCATCGCTGAACTTGCCAATGGAATTCTTAGCTATCAACTACAACGAACAAACCTATTTTGAAATCCAAGAGGACAAGTTAAAGGAGATCGAGCCAATAGGAAAACATCTTTACCTATGTAGGCCATCCGCCGTTCGAAGTATTGAAGACAATCCTAATTGCACCATTGACGAAATCTATCAACGATTAAACAAGATCAAATGTTTGGTCCATCAGTTTACAGTTAAGACCCTGGTATGGAAGAAACTGTACGCAGCGAATACATGGTTGTTTATTCCCAATCAACCCACAACAGCAGCAGTACAATGCAGCGGGAATCGAGAAGATGTGAAGATTCAAGATGTTGGCATAATCCAGATATCCCCAGATTGTACTATATACACCAAACGGACTACCTTGCATACTCAGCTATTCACTACTATTCCTGTCGTAGCTGGGTTCAACAAACCAATGCAAGTAATTATTAACACTACTTTGCAGAATACGAGCACCCACCCTCAACTGCAAATGGAGGAACCTGTGTTGCTACCGTCCCATCATTTTCAACGCCTACAAGAAGAAGAAGACGAGTTGCAGCTACATCAGGAATATCCATTGTGGCACCATCAACATACCATCATGGTGAACACTGGTACTACAATCGGTATCTTGGTATCAGTTTGTATCATCTGGACATTATGGAAGTACTGGAGAAAGAACAGGAAACCGCAGCCACGTCCAAATTCAGACCCATCAGAGAGCTTCAGGTTACAACCACTGCCACCTAACGAAGAAGATGGAGAGACAGCCTCAGCCACACCATCCCGGCCCTTTGTCGCTCGGCAGAATGTTTAGGAACCAAACATAATTTTAACTTTAAACTAAATATGCATACATTTCGTAAGCAACCTGTTGCATGAGGAAATTACAAACAAGGCATCAGCGTTTATTATCAGCACTGGTCGAATGACCCCGGTCAACAAACTGCAATCCTGCATTCCTGGCTGTTTGTTTGTTATGAAATTGAATACGCAAGTGCATATGCGAGTTGGAACTAGGGCAAATATTAAACTTTGTAAGCTAAGTCAGTATTTTTATATGTATAAATAGAAAAATATTCTAGTCAATAAACATACAGTTTGAAGTCTTTGTTTCACTGTGTCACGCTGACCAACGGCCCCAGGTCTTTTTGGTACATCATCTCGTGTGAGACCGCACGAGACCGTTGGTTTGCACCCCTTTTTAATTCCTGCACCCCTAAGATATTCCTGCAACTGTCCAAATTAAATTCATACAGTCCATTACAAGCTCCACCCTGAACACCCCCCCGAGCTGGTAGCTGAAGCAAGCGAGAGCTTCATTGTTGCTCTCTACGGAGGCAGTTCAAGTCAAAACCTCAGTGACATACGCTTTCAGCTGTTTGCACGGGCTGCAGCAAAAACCAATTTCAACCTTGCCAGATTACCTCCAAGTCGAGATGCTGCACGACTTCACTCCCTGCGGTTCTACCACCAGGTAAATAAATACATTTTTCAATTTCATTTCCTGTTAATTTCTCATATAACATTATTTATCAGATTTCTTTGTATTTTATATTTATTGTGTTATTAATTTATTTATGGATTTACCTCTATGATTTTAATTAATTTGTATGGTTTTTTCAGGTACAGAAGTTGTTGGGTATTTACAAGAATCCCCTCGAGTGGGGGTGGGTGCGCACCTCTCTAGGTCTCACTCCACAAAAGATGGAAAATGATGCAGCCCCTCCATACCTCTTGCAATTAATATCCTGTAGCTGCAAAAAGGGTTGCAACAATGCATGTGGGTGTAGAAAAGCTGGCTTGAAATGTTCACCAGTGTGCAAGAATTGCAGCGGCCAGTCATGTGAAAATGTGCCAGGATTAAGTCTTGATGATGACATTGATTCCCAGACTTCGACCCTTCGGGATGATGATGAATTAGATGATGTCCCTTGGACGGAACCTGATGGTGAAAAACATGATGATGAAAATGAAACGGCGAATGAGAGGAGAAAGACAGTGACAGTGACATGGAGAACACACCCGGGCCATCAAAAAGACAGAAAACAGTGTTATAATTTCGTAACCAAAAGTTTCGTGTTAAATCATTAATTGTGAAAATATGAAAAAATTGTGAAACTTTCAGGAGCTGTAACTTGAAAACTATTAAGTCTACAGAAACCGTTCTAATCTTAAATTGTTTAGAATTTTCTCTACTTTAACACAGTATATAACCACTTTTGCTGAAAAACCAGTGCTTCAGGATGAAAATCGATAAAAACAGTATTTCGGTCGAAAATTTCGCGGTTTTTTGGTTATTTTAGGTACTTCCGGCACTCAGCCGAGGTCAAAAACTTAGATTCATCATTAGGCCTCAACCATATAAAACATATAAAAAAATCAGAGCTACCCGATTTGATGCAAGTTAAAATGTACAGATTGACTGGACTATTTGTTATTTCAGAAAAAAAATTACCGAAACAATCAGCAACTGCAGTAGGTTTGGTAACATCTAAATTACCCTCCTTCAGTACTATAGACTGCTTGTCCTTCTTGTTGCCTGTTTGATTATAAACAATATCCCATACTTTTTAGGCTTATTAGTAGAATTTTCAGTAACATTGTGATAATGAGTTCTTTTTGCTTCCTGAATAACTTTTTTAAATCGCTTCTTTTCATTTTTATAAGGATCTAGAACTTACCATCGCATAAATTCTTACTGAGCCAGAATAAATCTCTTAATTTTCTGCTAAACTGCATTATATCACTTGTAACCCATCCTTTATCTTTCTTGATACATGTATTTATACCCCAGATAGAACAATTGACATCCACAGCCCAAGTTAAAGTCCCCATAAAACTGTTGAAAGTCTGGCCCTATCTGTACCATCACTTCTATTTTTTAATCTGTTTTGTTTTGTTTCAATATCACAGTTTAATATTATAGTCAAATGATCTGCAATATTTGCTTGGACCATCATCGCATTCATACTACATTGCATATTTGACATAATGTGATATATCTTTGTAGACGCTTTTTTTTGTATTTAGTTTATTTAGTACAACCCTTGAGGGCTCAGTTATAGAACATTGTAAGTTAACATTTTTTACTAAATCAAGTAAAAGTCTTTTTTACAGACTATTACTTAAATAGAGTTACGTGAGACAGATAAGGCATTTTTATTTTACAATGAAATATAACATTGGAATCACACAGCTTAGCTGCTAGACAATATCTTACATCTAGCTACTGGAACTTAATTAAAAGATGCAAGCTACTTGTATATATACTATGTCTAATCAGCTAAGATAAGCGTTATCTCTAACGGAGCGTGAGACCGGAAGCCACCTGCGTTCAAGGTTGCAGACTTGCAATTCCCACGAAGGAGATATTACCGTTCAAGGTTGCAAGCTTGCATTTCACACAGAGATCTAGTGTCTGACTACAATGTAACTCGCTTGGATAATCTTACGAGGTGTCATTTCCTTATCTTATCAACTTGCTTGCTTGCTTGTAGACAGATTGCAATTATTTAGAATTAAGTCAGTTGTTATGCAGCATTCTTTATGTAAAGACATTGTATAATTGCTCAGTGTGGAAATAAAATACTTTTTTTTAAATTTAAATTTCGGCACTTAAAATAAAACTATAGTCTATGTTAATTTCTCCACAAAGAAATAAATTGTTTGACATATTATAGCAGCAATTTAGCAAATTAGACATATTATTAAAGAATACTTGGTAGTCCCCATCGGGAGGTCGGTAAACGCTTATTACGCAACACTTAAACTGACCCACACATTCCAAAGTAACGGCGCAACACTCGATATGCCTTTCTATGCTGTACTGTTTAGTGCTAATATTTTTCAGTTTTAAAAACCTGTTTGTTTTAATTGATATTAAACTCCCCCCATGAATACTGGCCGTTCTACAGAAAGCTGCAACTTTTTTATAACCACAGAAGGATATTTGATCGATACTATCTTCACTGCACCAGTGTTCAACAATACTGATTACATCAGGGTTATTTTCATGAATAAACACCTCGATTGGTTCCTTTTTATTTGCCAATGATTGTACATTTAGTTGTGCTACCTTTATACTAATACAGGTCGTGCTGGGTATCGCTTTGTGTTTGTCTGAAAGCTGGCTTATTTGATTGTGAATGCCATTATTTTTTCCCGAGAAAAAATCGATTTATTTTTAATTGAAGTGGCCATATGTTTGGGTCTTTGACCTGATCTAGTATGTTAAATGGTAGAGTAAGCTTAAATGACGAATACAATTCAGGATACTTTGATTTAAGCTGATCTAAACTAATTTTATCACTAATCGAATTAAGATGTTCTTTAATATCATCGGGTGTTGTTGTCGGAGAAAGGTTATATACATGTAAAAAGCCATACTTTTCAGCTTGTCGTAACTTACCATAGACCACTCTTTCCAGCAAGGATTGTTTATCGAGGTTTTCTCCTCTAGTCCTTTTAGTCGCCTTTTACGACAGGTAGAACATACCGTGGTTGTATTCTAACTCCCAAACGACTGGAGTAAGTAAGCCCATTTAGCAAATTTAAAAGTCAAAATAACTTTGTTTTTATGTTTATAGGAGGAAATACCGTATTTAGCAGGTGGAAAGAACTATCACAAAAGCATATTTTTGCAGATGGGCAAATTATTATCCATGGAATTGGCTTTAAGTTATTCCTGAATAGGAAAGAAAAAAAAGCTATTGGTATGTAATCTTAACATTTACAAAACAATAAGTTTGTAAGCACCTATCAGATTACTCATTAACATGACTTATATGCACACTTACATATACATATAAGTCATGTTAATGAGTAATCTGATAGGTGCTTACAAACTTATTGTTTTGTAAATGTTAAGATTACATACCAATAGATTTTTCTTCTTTCCTATTCAGGAATAACTTAAAGCCAATTCCATGGATAATAATAATAATTTACCCATCTGCAAAAATATGCTTATATGCACACTTACATTTTAGGTAAACTCAGGGTCTCACACCTAGTGAGAACGGGAACTGGCGAACCCGAGGCACCCGAGCTAGATCTGACTGCTTTTCCTCTGACTTTCAGTCAGATCTCTTCTCTTTCGACTTTTCTATCTACTAGTCTCTCTTGACTGAACTCTTGACTTTTTCCAACCTCTCGGCTATTAGAGTTTTCGAGGGCCGAGCGGTTTTCACTCCGCACTACCTGTCAAAACGGTTCAAGTGGTGGAAGAGATAACTGAAATAGAACCCAACAGCATATGGAAGCGGAGAAGACTAAATACAGCGTGCTGCCTTGCATTATAGATGTTGGTACATTAAAGGCTAAGAGAAGAACACTCTGAAAATAAATTACCTGGTCCTCCTGGTAGGGGGTTGTAGCAATGGGCCAACACCCCAGAAAAAATTTAGATGTAGTAGTCTTGACGGAGACAAAAAAGAAAGGACAAGGCAGCGAAATATTACAAGACTACATGCACTTCTATAGTGGAGTCAATAAAGATCAAAGAGCCAAAGCTGGTGTTTCAATATTAATTAACAAATGACTAATTTCCATCGCAAAGAGTTGGGAACATATAGATGAACGAATCATAAAGATGGATATTAATTACAAGGGATATAACTTATTACTGCTGGGAGTTTATTCGCCGTCCGACGATGAAAATAACAATGTTAAGGATAATTTCTACGGATAATTAACTGAAGTGATGGATGGAATAAGCCATAGAAAATAAATTATGATTTTGGGAGACTTAAATGCTAGAATTGGAAAACAAAAAAATGACAAAGTAGTTGGATACTACGGCGAAGAAACAGTCAATGACAACGGCAGGAGATTAATTGACATGTGCCGACACACATCTCTCAAAATATTGAACGGCTTCTATCCACATAAAGAAATTAATACTTATGCTTGGACACAACCCACCCGGCAATTGAAATCCATAATTAATTACGCGATAGGTAGACAAGATTCTAAAATCAAAGTGGAACACGTACGGGTATATCGAGGAGCAGAGTGCGGAACCTATCATTATTTATTAAACACAAATACTTGGCTTCCTTATAGATTAAGAGCTCAGGATCTTGGAAACAAAGATATGGAAAAACAAACTGTAGTGCAAACTCCCATATTTAAGGTGGAAAGTCTAAACGACGAATCTACTCGATTTTTATACAAATTCCGGCTAAGTACAAAGCTATCAGAAATTATTTACTCTCCCCCCTGGATATATACAACAACATAATAAAGGCAGTAACACAAGCTGCGCACGAAGCTCTTGGAGAACGAACTCAGCATCAATATAAAACTAAATGTTCGTGGTGGACAACTGAGCTAGAAGAAATTGTAAAAGAGAAAAAGCAATTATATCAGGAATTGTTACAAAAAAAAGATGTTGATTCCAGAACAAGTATAGAGAAATTTGTCGACGAGTAAAGCAGCAGGTAATAACAGCAAAAAAGACTAGCTGGCAGAAGAAGTGCGAGGAAATAGATACTTATGTAGGTGCAACCCGGCCGAGAGAAGCATAGAGAACAATACGGAATATAAGAACAGACAAAAGAATACTCCAAATTGCAGATGATAAGTTTACAAAATTAGGTTCAACATTATGAAAAATCGCTGAGAGAAGATAGACCTCAATTTATAAAAAGGGAAAACATACAAGATTGCGATGATTTAAACGAGTCGGCAGAAGAAGAAGAAATAACGCAAAAAGAGTTCAAAATGGCCTTACAACGTATGAAAAATGGCCGAGCAGCGGGACCAGCAGGAGTACCAATAGAGTTAATAGAAAATGGACCAGAGATTTTGTTTGAAATGCTTGCATATGTATTTAATACATTTTTACACGGAAACGATCTACTAGAAGAATGGCAAACCGCATATATTAGCAATCTGTACAAGAAAGGAAATCGTATGAATTGTGACCACTATAGAGGGATTAGTGTGACGAACTCTCTTAGTAGGCTATATGGAAGAATAATAAAAAATAATATAGAAAGAAACCTAGTAGAAGACGAGGAACAATGTGGATTCCCACAAGGGCGTTCTTGTACAGATAATGGTTTTTGCCTAACGCCAGTTATTGAAAAAAGATTAGCGTATAATTTAGACACACATGTAGTATTTGTGGATTTACGAAAAGCCTATGATACTGTACCTCTAGTCAAGCTCTGGGAAATCATGAAAAAGAAAGGAATTAACAATACATTAATCCATGCTGTTAAACGTTTATATAGTAGTATGACCAGCTGTGTGATAGTAGGTCAGGCCATTTCAAATCAAATCATGGTTACAAAGGGCCTCCGCCAAGGATGTTGTATATCACCCACTTTATTTCAGATGTATTTAAGTGGAGCTTTACAAAATTGGAATAAAGAATGTAAGAACATGGGCATAGATCTTGGAGATAATAAAATACACTCAATGTTTTTTGCTGATGACCAAGTAGCATTGGCTGAAGATCGCGATAATATACATTACATGCTGAGAAAGTTACACAACGAATATCAATTTTGATAAAACTGAATATCTCGTTACTGGAGTCATGCCTCCGATCTACAGCTTGAAAACCAAACCATCAAAACCACGAAACAATATAAATATCTTGGTGTACAGATAGGTAACGACGTAAGCAATAAAACCGAAATCTCCAGTAGAATTGGTCAAGGTCGAACCGTAATCAGAAAAATTAACCCTCTATTGTGGAGTAAGAACATAACAAACGGAACTAAAATTAAAATATACAAGACAATAATAGAGAGTATAACACTATATGGGACCGAACTATGGGTCATTAACCAGAGAGATGAAAATAGAGTAAAAGCTCTAGAAATGGACTGCTGGAGGAGGTGCTGCGGCCGTACTAGACTTGACCGAATACGCAATGTAGACATTAAAGAAAGAATGGGCATAGCCACTATAATAATCGGCACAGTCCTGGCGAAGAGGTTAAAATGGTATGGCTATTTAAGACGGATGACAGATGACCGATTACCAAAACAAGTGTGAGAGTGGCAACCACGTGTGAGACGGAAAAGAGGCCGGCCCAGGAAAAGCTGGAAAGCTGGAGTCCATGAAGCTTTGGAAAACCGAGAACTCCAAGAACACGACTGGCGCGACAGAAAGAAATGAAGATTAGGATGCCAGAAACGGTTGTAAAACTGTATTAAACTCGCAATATATTATTGTGATACATAAAGATCAATCATATTAAATGAAAATTAAAAGAAATAAATTTGGTATATTAATACAATCAAATTTAGAAAATTTTAAATAAGATTGTTGGTTAAGTTGAATTGGGTAATACAAATTAAATTAGAGACAAATTGGAATTTATTTTGAAAGTTATAACATTTGAGTATTCAGTAATGGTGTTGGGAAGTAATATCAAAGATAAGATAATGTTAGTATGGGACAAATATGCTTGCTATGAAAATAAATGTGTAGTATGTATAGATCAGATTATTTAATTTTAAAAGTGGGCAGCAATAATTGTAACTATATAAAATAGAATTTTGTTTAAATACGACGAGAAATCAACAAACCTAAATTATGTAAAGACGTGTTTTGAAAAATCCATTTTGAATTAAATAAAAAACTAGAAATTATGCCTTTATTTGTGTAAATATTTGGTTGTATACAAATAAAAAAAGTTATTAACAAATCTACGAGGTGAAAATAAGTGAAAGTACAATATAAAGTTGATACAAGCATAAAATCGGTGAAGAGATTGTGGAATACAGTTTAATTAGTTACGAATAAGAAGAAGACAACAATATTTGGATGGATTTGGATTTATTGGTGCATGCAAGGTATAATTAATATTCACTACTGAAGTTGGAGATTCTACGGAGGACTGAAATCATTTTGCTGGGGTTTGTTGACGTGGCTTGGTTACTACAGGATAGGAGCTACGGACAAAGGAAAATTAGTTTGGATATTATCTGTTAGTTGGAATTTACCAGGAAGCTGATATTGACTGTCGCGTACAGGAGGTGCAAGGAATAAGGTTGGATCTACAGGAGCCCGGAGTTTTGGCGTTTGGGAGTTGTTTAGTTGGTTGAAGGTGCATCGAAGATAATCTGACATTGAGCTTAGCTGTGAACGTCAGGAGCAGTGGTGTTTGATGTGAGTAGCTGTAAAGTGAAAGGAAGTCAGGTTTGTTTTAGTTAGTTCTAATGAGGAATAAGATAAACAATTAATTGAGTAAAATAAAATAATAACAGTACTTACTTTGGTGAATTAGTCATTGGATTGTGAATGGAAAGTATATTTGTCAATTTTGATTTGGTTGTGGTTTGATACTTGTTAAAAGTCAAACTGACATTTAGTAACAGTCAATAATTAACAATTCATATAAATTTGAATGTCTAAGAATAGATAACGTGATTAACGACCCACACCCTTATGCAATTTCCATTCCACAGGTAAGCCCACGTACTGGCCAACTGACACCAATAAAATTCCAGACTTGCTGGATTTTTTCATATCACGCAAAGTTTCACCCAACTTCATGGAGCTCGATGAAAACTTTGACCTGGAATCTGATCACTCAGCAGTCATCATGACTCTGAGCGAGAAGATAATAAAAAAGGAAACTCGACCAGCACTAGTGAATAAAACTACAGACTGGGAAAGTTTTAAGTTGGACCTACAGCAAAATATCAATCTACGTGTTAGCCTAAAAACAAGCGAAGAACTAGAAGCTGAAACTGAAAATTTAACCAATCTCATACAGGCAGCAGCATATAACAACACAAGGGAAATTACGCACAAAGCCAAAGGTGTAAATTACCCAATAGAAATCAGAGAAATAGTCAAGGAAAAAAGAAGAGCTAGAAGAAAATGGCAACAATCACGAGATCCTTTAGACAAAACCATTCTTAACAATAAAACACAACAACTTAAAAGAGAGATACAAAAGCTAAAAGAAGACACCATCAATTCGTACCTGGGAAAACTAACGGCGAATGAAGAAACTGACTATTCCCTTTGGAGAGCTAC
The DNA here is from genome assembly GCA_940337035.1 of Agriotes lineatus. Taxonomy (NCBI): domain Eukaryota; kingdom Metazoa; phylum Arthropoda; class Insecta; order Coleoptera; family Elateridae; genus Agriotes; species Agriotes lineatus. The sequence goes on along the minus strand of OW679196.1, from coordinate 1,560,298 downwards.
CAAGAAAATCAAAAAACCTATATCATCAATACCACCAATTAAAAAAGAAAATGGCCCGTGGGCCAAAAACAACAAACAAAAAGCGGACTTGTTCGCCGAGCATTTGGCAGACATTTTCACACCTAACGAAACACAAGCTAATAATACTCTGACCACTTTTGTTAATCTAAGAACAGAAAATATCACCCCTGTCACTCCAAATGAGGTAGCTAAGGAAATAAAAATAAACCTAAATTTAAAGAAAGCGCCAGGATACGACTTGATCACTGGAGAAATCTTGAAGCAGCTGCCTAGAAAAGGCATAGTCATGCTCACTTACCTCTTCAACGCAGCCCTAAGGCTCCAATATGTTCCTGCCAGCTGGAAGGTTGCAGAAGTGATTATGATACCTAAACCAGGTAAGCCGCCTAACGATGTTAAGTCCTACAGGCCTATCTCCCTGTTGCCAATTGTGTCGAAATTATTCGAAAAACTGCTTCTCAAAAGACTCAAACCATTCATAGAAAATGATAACTTGATACCAAACTATCAATTTGGCTTCAGACCAAAACATTCAACAATAGATCAGGTGCACCGTATTACGGATGTAATCGAATGCGCACTGGAAGAAAAGCGAATCTGTTCTGCAGTATTCCTAGATGTGGCCCAGGCCTTCGACAAGGTGTGGCACGAAGGTTTGATACATAAACTTAACAAAATACTCCCAAAACAATATGTAAAAATACTAACATCCTACATCTCAGACAGACTCTTCAGGATCAAACAAGAAGATGAATACTCGGAACTAAAAGAGATAAAGGCGGGAGTGCCTCAAGGCAGCGTGCTTTGGCCTATCCTGTATCTACTATATACTTGCGATATGCCAAATTTGGAAGGAACCACAGTTGCTACGTTTGCAGATGACACCGCACTTTTGGCAGTGGACACCGACCAAGACTTAGCCGTTGAGAGACTACAAGCAGCCAGCAATACAATACTTGACTGGACTAAACAATGGGGAATTAAGCTGAATGAGCTCAAATCTACTCACATTAACTTTACAAATAGAAGACTAAACGCTCCACCATCTTTAGATATAAATGGTACCATCGTGCCCTACGCGAACAATGCTAAGTACCTAAGCATGACACTAGATGCCAAACTTAGGTGGAAGGACATTTGTGAAGAAGAAAGTAAGCGAACTAAGACTAAAATACGGACAACTCTATTGGCTAATTGGGAGAAAATCCAAGCTGTCAATACATAATAAGATCCTAATCTACAATCAGATTCTAAAACCAGTATGGCTATACGGTATACAACTATGGGGTTGCACCAAAGACAGCAATATAAAAAGCATACAGACTTTCCAGAACAAGGTACTACGCAACATAGTAGATGCGCCTTGGTACATACGCAACGCTGATTTACACCGAGATCTAAACATCCCCACGGTCAAGGAAGAGATCAAAAGGTATGCTGGCAAACATGAGGCCAGACTACACCTTCATGAAAACATTGAAGCTCTTCAGCTGCTGGACAGACAACATATCGTCCGTAGACTGAAGAGGACCAAACCCTTCGAGCTCGTGTAAAGTGACTGTGTAAGAGCAGAGCATAGTGCGCGAGTGTGAGAGTGCAACTAATAGTCAGGAAAATCTACAGCACATCATTGGATGGACTCTAGTTGATAAGTATTTAGTTTTAAGATTTATCCGACGTAAATTAATGGTTGGTCTTGCAGACCAGTTTTAATAGTGTAAGCACATAGGTGTTAATAAAAAAAAACCCTTATGAGAGTCTCAAATTGCATTACATAATATTAAAATAATTAACAATAGGATAATGTGGTGCTAAATACATACCAATAAATATATATATATATATATATATATATATATATATATATATACATTTTAGGTGCCTGCAGAAAACGATACTCGGCAACAGAAGCTCATATTAAAAATCTGTATCGGTGTTTTGGCCACCGCTAAAGGAAGACAGTCAACGGCTGAAGGAATGTAATTGGATATATGTTTTTATATTTTTAACATACCTGTATAGCGTGTGTTAGTAATAGATGTAATCATGCAACACACATTTTAAAATAAGAAACAATAGCAACTGTTTAAACAATTTTCTATTCAGAAAGTAACTCAGTAAGTCAATTATAATTAAGACAAAGAGGTTTTTAAATAAATATTTAGATATTCCCAAATATAAGTGAAGGGATTTCTAAATTTTAAATTAATATTTTTATGCACAATTAACATTATCCAATAAGTTTTTAATACTAAACGACGAGGAAAATTATTCTCTTTAATTAGTATCACTACTATTTTTTTGCATAAAAATGGTGAGCAGGAATATGCATAACCGTGATAAGCCATGTAAATTGCCCATGTTCAGAGGTATGACCAACCACCTGGTATAGTTACCGTCCTTTTGCCGGTAGTTCTTTAAACCTACTAAATACTATATTTCTTCATAAAATCATAAAAAAGTAATTTTGACTTTTAAAGTTGCTAAATATTATATTGGTCGTTTAATACGGTTTAAAAAATTTCCACTTTCTTTCCTGTTTTTAAAGGAAGAAATTGTAAAATTTACGTCCATCCGCTTCCGGATTTGTGTGATTTTATAAGTACCTAATTACATTGAAAGTGTGAGCTTTGATGGAAGCCTTTCTTATATATCAGCTTTCTGCCATTCCTAACCTAGAACTTATTTTATAGTAAAAAACAATGCTTTAACTTACCTGTTAAACTTGTTTTTTAGTTTTCGCAGTATTATTATACTACCTATATAGTTAATTAATTTATCGGTTGCAGGATATTAATCCCTTGTTTACATATACAAAAGTAGGCTGGTAACTAAATCATAACTGATCTGTACGGTAATAGTCCATTACCGTACATGGCAACCATAACCAGTGGCATATGTGCAGGGGGTGCGCTAGCGGAGCTTTTAGTGAAAATAAAAATTTTTCTAGGATAGTGGTTCAAAGCGACAACAGACTATGATACGTGAGCGCCACTGGTTCTTTTGAGTGCGTAGTCTTTTCTCCTTTTGAGTAGATTAGAAGTTCCAGCTCTAGAGTGTTTGTGATTCTTAGATTTCATAGTGCATAGTGTATAGTAACATACTATAAATATAAGTTTTAAACCGCAAATTTTTGACGATTGCCTCAGATACAGAGGTCATAGAGAGTGCCAATTACTTTAAACTACGTATGAAACTTATCTCGATGACGGCTTACTATAGAAAATTGTACAATTTTGATCTTCGTCTACAACTAGTATTAAATCTTGCTTATCAGTGAAGGAAGTGGGAGAAAAATGTCTGTCTAATCACAAATCATTGGCTAGCTTTCCAGATTTGTATACAGTTTATATCCTATTTTTTACATCCCGTCACTATAGCCTCCACTGAGAGATATTTTCTAAATTACAAATTATTAAAAACTGTTTGCTAAGTCAGATGAGCCAAATACGCCTAAAGAGCTTTGCATTACTGAGTATCAAGAAAGTAAGAGCAAGTACTCTTGGTTTTAATTCACTGATAGATATGTTAGCTTTAACAAAGTCTCGCAAAAGAGAGTTTAATTAAAGTGCTATACCTACATATTTATATATCTATATATTTTATTTTTCTTGTGAATTATTTAAATTTGTATTCCTTTTACGTGGTTTTGTTTTTGTATTTTCATATATATTTTTATGTTTCATGTTATATTTTGGAAGTGTTTGATGTAATGGTAAAACCTGTTCTACTGTATGGGTCGGAATCGTGGACGGTTACAGAACTGGTAAAGAGAAATTGCAGGTGTTTGTAAATAGGTGTTTGGTGGCCAGTCATTATTTGTGACCGAACAAATCAGGTGGACATTAATATAGAAATTGGAAGAACAAAATGTGGATGGTTAGAGCATACGTTGCGAAAAAATGAAACTGAAATTTGCAGAAAAGTTTTGATTGGAACCCTTAGGGTTTGAAAAACAGAGGACGCCCGCGAAAAACGTGGAGGAGAACTGTAAAACAAGAGACAGGAAAGACTATAGCACAACTGAGCCAAATAGCAAAGGAAAATGACAACTGGAGAGAATATACGAATACCCCATGTTTCAATAGGGAATAATGGGATTATTATTATTATTATTATTATGTTATATTTAATAAAAGATTGAAACATCTAAATGTGTTTTATTTTGCAGTAAGTAACCTTTCGTGTTAAGAAAAGAGCTTATTAATTTTTTTTTAAATTTAAAGTGTTGCATAACCAAAAATTACCCCCCCCCCCGCGTTCTATTTTTCCTGAAACTTCTTGTCTACAGCGGCTATCATTTATTCTTGCACACCGGCGCCAAACCGTCTCGTTACGCCACTGACCATAACCACACAGCAACCGATAAACTATTGAACAAATCACGGATGTTATGAATCATAACAGCCTCAGATGTTTTAAAATCCTCGCTCTGCGAGCTCGGATTTCAATACAACATCTGCGGCAGTTATGATACTCATAATATTCCTAGATATGTTAATAGCTATAATTAGTTTCTTACAATACGTAAATTAAAAGTTTAAATATCACTATGACAATCGTTTATTAATTATTTATAAACTGTCAAATAAACGCATGTTGGCAGTTCTATAATGTTTAATTATAATTTTCCTAATATTAATACAGTTAAAAAATGTATCTCGAATACGAAATGCTTTTGTATTATCAAACGAATTTTTAGGCTCGTCTTTGGTTCTCTAAAACATCTGTCATTTCGAATTCAAAAGTAGCATTTCGCATTGTAGATACAAAATATCTATTTGCGCTTTGATCACGGCGGTTCTATTTTTTTAAACAGATTGGCTTCAAAAGGCCCTTTTCTGGTTCTTCGAAGACGATTGTAAACATTGCGAATATCGTTGTAGCTGAGGTGTGAAATGCATGTTTGTATCATAATATATTGTATTAGAATTTGGTTGAACTCATTGAAAGTATTGTATTTGTCCCGTAGAACATTGTCCGTTTCTTTGATTTGCACAGCACACTGATAAAATGTGGCGGTTTGATTTTACAATGAGACTAAAAGGACTACGTTTTTGGCGCCATTTTAATTTCACCCGTTTGGGATTTGTTCTTATTCTTGTATTTGCAGCAACTTCTGTATAATGGTCTTCGAACAATTGTTTAATTAAAGAATACAATACGTAACGCAATTAACACTATTAATGAACAACCATTAAGTGGTGCATTTAACACATTTATAAATATTGTAGGTCAATGTATTGTTAATGACGTCAGTCACCTGCGTTATGTAATTAAATGCGTTAAATGAAAAAATAAAGAACTCAGTTATGGTAGGTATTTCGAATTATGCAGTTTGAAGAAAGATAGAATACATAGAAACTTACCTCTTTTATTCTCAGCAGCTAGCGCTACCATTTTTCTATGACGGATTCAACTAATTTTTTCGCACTCCACTTCACTTATATGAAAACACCACTCACTTAATGCTTTCGAGCGGTCCGATCGCTTCCTCAACTCTGTGTGGAAGATCTGTATTTTACCACGTGATACAATAACACATGGTAATACATTTGGCAACAACCGATGGGCATGCAACAGATATAAATTTATACACAAACGGGCTAAATAACGAACTAATCATAGCAACGGACTCACACGGTCCTATTGATATATAAAAAAACTAAACTTTTAAAAACATTACCCCTCTGAGGTTGTTTTGGCTCGTATTGATAAAAAACCGCATATAAAGTGATTTATATCTTCCGGACTGAATTTTTAAGGCCGGGTGGAACAAGGGCCCAATAATGTAACGGGTTCAACAAGATACCATTTAGCCCTATATATATTGCAGTAGATTTACCTCTCTAAGTTGTATTAGGTCTATAATTATCTAATAATTACTCTACTTTATACCTCGGCTAGCTATTTTTATTTATCTATTATAATGATACAGTCTATTTGATTTTAATTGATCGGTAAAGCTTTACGACTCTTTCAAGGTGAGATTCCTATCTTTATCAGCCCTTTCTACTGTATGTTATTAATGTTTAAAATCAAGATAACTCAGTTTCCAGAATGACGGAAAATGTCAATCCTGTTCTGTCAAATTAAACATGCCCAATGCAGATTAGATATTACAAACTAACAAGTTAATTCAATGTCATGAATGATTTACCTTTTATCTGTAAGTCTCTTTTAATAAATACCACAGTTTATATTTAATATTATAGCTTTGTTTCAGTCACTTTATATCTCAACTAGACAAACCTGCCAATCTGTGCACTTCCTTCTAGTAGACTGTCACTCCAACTGCAGACAGCTCCAGAGTCCCAAGATCTCCGCAAACTCCTTCCAAAAAACACAGCAAACTGCTTCCAGCCGCTGTTAACTGATATGTCTCGACCATAACTTATTCTTGTGTTCAAATAACACCTATCCCAGTCAGTTCAGCTATTAACAATCCTTTTCTACAGGTATTATGGTCCAAATCCAGTTGTCCCCAAATGATCGGTCCCTCTCTCTGCTCACAATTCCTGTAGCTCTGAAACTCCAATCAAGCAACGGATGTCCACCTTCTTCACTAGTTTTGACAGGCTGCCAACACTTCCATAAACGTCCAACTAATTATGTTTTTTCTGAATTGTAACTTCTTACAATAAATCACTCTCTTGCCAAAGTACAGATGTTGATTGCGCCGTAGATAGAACCAGCTTACTTCTCAATCCTCTCTGCTTCTTTGTCCAGTAGATATGTTTAGCTTCCTTATTAATCTTCTATGCTTCTTACATGCTAATTATACTTGTCTTGTTTCCATCCATTACGTATTAAAACTTGATCCATTATTAACGCTTCTATGTTTTTACACTTTGATGAATTCCATTTAATATCACCTCGCAGATTTTGTCTTACTCTATTTTATTCAACCAAACACTTTTTAAATAAAAACAGAGAGAAATATCCAATTTTATATTAGACCCAAATTCAAATTACATCATTTTTTCAAGTTGTTTATTTTTTTAATAATTATGACAAAATTCCTGACTACCACTTCTCATTATTCAAGCTTACTATCCTTATAAAATATCTGACTTATACCTGCTAGAGTATTCATATTTGTAATATCTGCTTACTGTGCTTGTATTGATGTATTACTTATGTAACCAATATTTAATTGTAAAATATTATTCCAAATACTCAGTTATCTCTTGTTAAACATTCATATGCTTTAGTTAATTAGATCTCAAATACTACTTTACTTGGATTTAAACTAACAACTTTGTTATCCTTCCTGCTTCGTTCCTTTTTTTATAACAACCCAAAATTACATTTTTACCCCTGACTACTTTTATTTTACTTGAACCATAACATATATATATATATATATATATATATATATATATATATATATATATATATATATATAAATCTATCTATTACAACCTTTTAAAGTCACACATTTTAATTTTTTAGCAAACAGTACGATCTTAAAACGATATGTTTCGAATTAAATAATGTATGAAAATACTGCTGGCATAGGGCTCAATGTGAAAGGGTTATAACATTAATTTAAACGTCAGTGTTCATACACAAATACAACAATTTAATATTTCATAGCAAGGCCAAAGAGTTAGATTTAAATAACTAATACACAATAATGCTTATACAGTCTCAAATCAATCCATTGAACGAGCATTCGATTACACCAAATTATAAATGGGCATAGTGCAAGCAGAATAATGTGTGAAACACCTGTGAAGTAATGCAACAAGTGTGTTTTCGATGAACGGAGCAATACGGAGTGTGTTTGCGGTAATCCCATATCGACAGCAAGCTGGAGGAGCCATCTGCAGATGGAGCGGCACATATTCCAGGCACTGTAAGAGGCAGGTGACCTGGACGACTCGAAAAACTGATTCCGAACGCTCCGATGCAAACGGCAGGCCATATGAGGACATTGGGCGGTGGATCGCATTGCGGCGACACGAAGCAGGTTCAGACAAGGGCGAATTTTCCTGAAAAGCAATAGCCAGGTGTAAAAGCCAGAAACACCAGCAAAGCCAACCATACCTGTATCAACAGCTAGGTTAAACTGGGGTATCAACGCCAGGGACGAACAAGGCCTGAATGCCGTTGCCCATTAGCAATCCTCCAAAAGCAAGGAGTCGCCAGGTGAACTGATCGCTGGAATGCTCCAAATGCATGCAGAAAGGGGGCTCGTTAGCAGTCCTCCAACAAAATATGGTCCAAAAGGTGTGTCAAGGGCGTATATTAATTAGGGAGACCTGTAAATAGAATTAAGTAAGCTAAAGAATAGATTTAAGCTTGTATGCAATTAATTTCAAAGTTTATTTTTCCCACGTTATTTTTGTGGCGTCGCTTGCATAAAAAGCCCGCCAAATTTAACAATGGTCACATATGTTTTATAACTGACATTGGTTTCTCTCCAATTTTGCACGTGTTAATAACGTATTTTGGTCCAAATCCCCGCCAAACAGACATGTGTTTTTGTAACGGTCAGTTGGTGTGAATTTGACCCCAATTGCTCCAATGGTCAAAAATTACGTTATGTGACATATATGATCCAATTAAGACTAACCAAAGACTAGGAGTGTTTTCAACCCTCCAAGGCTTATATAAGATTTTTCGCGACTTTGCAAAGGAGCTGTTCTTTTTAACTCCATTAACTTGCGTTTACTTTGTTGTTAAAAATTTGACGACCGAGTGTAGCGTCGCAAATAAAAGAGTTGTTTTCTAAGCGTTGTTTGTTTCTACGCGAGTTAAATGTAATAGACTACATAACCTCACCTGATGAAACAAGCGTCTGAACCATTCCGAGGGACACAAAGCACGAGAGAGCAGCGCTACCGTTCGTAAAATTACCGAATACCCACAACAGATGCCGAAAATACCCGATTTTACCCGCAAGTGCAAAACAGAAAGCCCGCGAATTCAAATAATTTTATTTTTAATGTTGATTATTTTAATACTCCATATATTAATAAAACTCAAGTTTTAATTATTTTTCTGTTTATTTATTAAAAATAAAATATAAATCCTTTGAAGTAAAAAAATCTGGTGTCACATACGCACACAACTTCCCTTTACAGTGATCTTATAATTAGCCAAAACTTTATTTTTAAGCATTCCTCAAAATTTTTCAAAAATTACAAATTCTACAAAAACCGTACAAAATAATATAAATTGTAGAAGTCTTCAACTGGAAAAATCACCTATCTCACAATAATACACATTAAAAAAGTAATAAAAATGTAAAATGTTCATTTTAGAATAATATGGGGTAGAAAGCTATTGATATTTATTTAATTTTGTTTTTTACGTTTGAATTCTTGAAGCAATAAAGCAAAGGGTCCAGCTCCATAATACCCGAAATTACCCGTATTATTCAATACCCGCGTAATTACCCGCAAATGACTGAAATACCCGCATTTCGGGTAATTACCCGCAGATTGGCAGCACTGCGAGAGAGGACCACTAAACAAGATTCACCAATCCGTTGCACACGCACACTTGTCGATCGACATCGCGTCCATAGGAAGTTAATTTGGCTTCGGCGCACAGCAGAGAGCAGGACCGGACTTCGTAATTGGTAACGTTCTGTGAATTATTCTGTCGCTGCATGAATGAAGAGCCCGAAAATTTTGGTTGTAATACCATTACACACGTGTAAGGAATGATTTGAGACTAAGAGTACATCAAAGCAATCATCCCTTTGATCATTGACCCCTAGGAATCCGCGTTGGATATTAAATTGTGATATATAAAAGTAACAAGTTTTGTGTAAATCTCTATAACCCTGAGAATATTTTATTTCAAATTGAGTCACATGCAAATTATTTAGTAAACAAAAGAAAAAAGCTGTTTGTGGTATCCCAAGGCTGCGCTTCATAAGATAAATAATTGCAGGTAAGGTGTAAAATTCATTTAGGCATTCCCCTATGTGCAAGTGCTTTTAAACAATTACTTAATTAGTGGGTTTGTTAGACGGGATATCACGGCAATATATATATGTATATTATAAAAATAAGTGAAGTTGGGTGATCTTCAAAAAATATTGGGCGCCAGAAATCCAAAGATTTAAAATAATTCAAAATAATAACTACAAGCGACTAGCATTTATTTAATAATCAAAATAAGTCGTCTTGTAAAGTCAACAGTAACCATTGAAAGTAATATAATCACAAACAAATTATTATAATACAGTGGTGTAAATATATCGAAGGTTGCGACACGCACAAAGATTAACAAAACCCCTTTCAGGTTCTCAAATTAATAGTAATTACCAAATAACTCAAGGAATAAGCTTATTACTCTCATTTAAACCTTTCTACCCAGGTTATTGAATTCAAAAGGCGTGAATGCTCCCTTTACAGAGGGCCTATTAAACACCAAAATTACAGCTTTAATAATGAGCAAGATTAAATATAATAATATCCAGATACATATCAAATAAAGGCATGAATTAAATTGAACTGTATAATCAAGTAATGACTGATTGTAAATGCAAATCTTGACTGTGGTTGGTTTCGGAATTCAAATTCCAAATATTAAATATAATTAACGAGAAATAATTGTAAATCGCCGAACCAGATCAATTCGAAGGCCGGGACAACCATCTGCTTTGAGTATACTGATTACCGCCAAGGGCAGCACTCGCTAATCACTGACGGAAAAACTGGTCAGGGGTTGCTATACCATACAGCCAAAAGTTCCCTTAATGGGCCCGTGATCGAAGCATAATCTGTTAAGACTCCCGATTTTCGTTAAGAACCTATGTGTAATTCCGCATTCCGCTCCCGCATATTGCAGCGTAATTTAAGCCATCGGGCATCTTTCGCAAATTCTCGAATTGTTTGGCACATATGTAGGCCAAATCCCGACATCTGTCGCATAAAGTATCTTAATTAAGGCATTTGCTTCAATCTAGAGGCGAACGCTGTAACGCATGACCATAACATCATAACCCTGCTAAGTAACTTAATAAATCGCTGGTAGATGGAGTTTGCATTCAGTCCTCAAGTTAAAAAGGCGAGGCCTTGGATATCAGGTTACCGCGCCGGCGAGGCGAGCGTGACATACGGGGAAGTCCCCACGCCTTGTTGCGCGCTGCATTTTGGCGATTGCAAGTCAGAACTTCAAACAATAGATCCTTTATGTACCCGAGTAAGTTGCCCAACTATGGAAAGTTTTACGCATGACGCAATCATCGCATTTATGCTGCGTCCAGCGCGTTCCCTCCGGAGAGTCCAATTTAAGCTTCGCTATCGCACGGATGTGCAAGTTAACTTAAGAACAAAGAACAACCCCTTTAGTTCTTAGGGGCGCGTTGTACCCTCGGATTTGTGGCAGTTATAAGTGCTTTTAATCCCTTAAAGTTCTGAGTACCGGAGTGTACCATTTTTCGCCCAGGTCGGCGGATTCGTGATAGGAACGAACATAAAGCATCAATATACAGGGTGAGCAGTTGTGAGTTATCGTTTGGCTCCACCCTGCTACTTCTTCGAAGGATCTTGCCGCCACAATTTCCCGAGGAAGCCGTTCAACCGTCCCTACCTGTTCATCAACCCTTGCCGCATCTAAGCTGCTATCGCAACCCTCTTCTGTAAGCATCGCCAGAGCGTTGAATCTCCAGGTCGGAATCTTCCGGCATCAGCACTTCAACAACACAGTTGCTTGGAGCCCTAACAGTAAATCAAGGTATTGTACTAGTAGTTACTTAAAACAGTGAATTGCGTATTATACAGTGACGTGCGAAGTTTTGGAACTCTCAATCTATCGTATATGCTATTTGTGGGCCGCGTGCTAATTACCCGAGCCCTAGTTATCGTCAAGTAACGTAAATAGAAGCCTTCAGCATAAGTTTATGGAAGCCTAGCTCCGGGAATTGTGGAGAGCCTTGAGGCAAATTAAATTAGCGTATTCCGGGACCTAGGTGACCAATATTCTCAGCGGATGCGCCGCTTTCTTGGCCTTCAGCCTTTATTGTGTTGCATTGTTTACTAACCCCAATTTGTAGCATTTGCTACTTGCACACTTGCCTTCGGGCCTGTACCTAGTATGGTAATAGATTACCCACTTTTACTTTACGTCTTGTTTTTCATTTCAATTATTTGTGTATTATTGTGACTGACAAGGATTGAGTTTCTTGTTGCGTTGTGTATGTATTCCTTTGTACAGGGCCTAAGCAACTAGAGAAAGGACACCCAAAAGGTAGGTGTAAAAAGCCAGTGCCGTAGAAGTACCCCTTGGAGTGCACGCAACGCTACTGCGATTGGTTTTCGACTTTTGACCGGTCGTCAGCTAATTATTAACCTTAACATCTTTCAAATGTCGTGGCGCCCCATAATCTTGTCTTAATAACCCGATATCGACACCCCGTCTTGGCATTTCGCCCCAAGACGCACCCTAAACCTGTGAACCCTCCCACGGGATTGAGTTCTGGCCGGACATTTGAGCTGTGGGGGTACGTACGAGGGGCGGACACTGCTACGAGCACCCCATGGGGTCTTAATGAGCAATTTATCGTGTAACAAATCACTTCCTAGGTTGAAGCATTAAGACTGGACATTATCCGGGGGAGTCGAAAATTAGAGCAGCACGGCGGCGTCCCAGATCGGATTTTCCGGTTTTACAATATTAATTAAGAGCTAAGAAAAAATGTAATTACTATGGGAAAAACAAACAGAAAAGCGCCATCGTACCTGATTCGGATTATCAGCCCTTAGAAACGAAATTAATCGTCGTAGCGTAATAAGCACACACAACGTTTTCTTGGAAGGTAGTTGCCTCGTCGAAAAGCAGGAAAAGAATGATCGCGGAACGACCTACAGGCGAGAAACAGCTGAAGGCTGGAGCGTCGCGATAACGAGCAATTCGGATTTTCCAGAATCGGTACAAAATAAGCGGACAAAAAATTTGAAATAATTCGAAATACAACGGATTATAACTCAAGTAAAAATATACAGGTTGGCCTAAAATAGATGGGTAAATGGCGAAACAAATAAGCGGAGCCAAAGAATTGTTTTAGCTTCTTATACCTGCAACCTGCAGTGATTCCTTATAATGTTTTTAAAATGTTATAAGACTCATAGACAGCGTCCACATAAATCAAACAAGTAGAGACACTCATGTTTAATGTTGAAACCTGTCTAGAGTGCCTGGGACGGTGACTTAGGGGGTATTTCTAAGCTTGACTACCAGATGGCAGCTCAAAGTTCTACCAATCAGAGCCAGTTACTGGCTCTGCTACCAATTATGATGTGGCAAAACAGTGGCGCCATCTGTTAGTACCATCGGAGAGTACTCCCCAGAAGCCGTTCAAGGTCATTCAAATCGGTATTTTGACATCAAAACAACCGACAGTGACACCCGTATGCATAGTCGTTCGCCAGCGATTGGCCACCGAAACGCCGGAGTTTCGCTACGCGCCGTACGAGAATTACATTGCATAGTCGCTCGCCGGTAAAACAAAGGACGCGCGTTACTATAGTTTTCGGCGGAGCGCTGGCGACGCGCTGCATGCGCGAGCGACTATGCAATGTTAAAATTCTCGTACGGCGCGTAGCGAAACTCCAGCGTTTCGCCGGCGAGTCGCTGGCGAACGACTATGCATACGGGTGTGAGTGTCTCTACTTGTTTGATTTATATAGACTGTCATAGATCTATAGTCTGGTTTTAATTTATTAAGAACAGCAGCAATTTGGTAGGTATGTGAATGACGATTTAAATTTTTCCGATTTATGTTTGGGAATGGCCAATAAGCTTTTTTGGCGAATATTAATATTGTGGACATCAGACCTAAAACTAATTTTGTTATACAGGTATTTGGGGCATCTATTTGTTATTATCTTGTGAAACATACAAGCAGAATGGTGCAAACGTCTATTAGGTGTATTTAACCAGCCCGTTTTCTTTAGTTTATGCGACACCACATCAACAAGAGCAATGATTAACATTGATATTGATATTTTCTAAAACAGAATTTCTAAGTTATCTTGGTCCAAATAGTATGGCAGAGGTTTTCGAGGAATTAATAAACTGCTCAATTACAGATCTAAGGAGTAGCTTCAGAACGTGACCACCGCAGTTCTGTAGATGGCGCCAAGTGGAATTATAGCGCACCCAGAATGTGTAGTTCAAAACGTGACCACCGACGTTCTGTAGATGGCGCCAAGTGAACGAGCCGCCACCGTGCTAAAATGCTTGGAAATTTTGTTTGCAAAGTGGAAAATCGCCACTTTTCGCCAAAACCAAATAGCGGATGAAGGTGCTCGGGACTTTAGCAACAACTTTGCCCCCTTTCACAATTTCGATATCTGTAGCCGTTCGAAAGTTACAGGCGATCCAGACAGACAGACGGACGGACGGACGGACGGACGGACAAAGCGTTCGCATAAGTACGCTGAAGCTACTAATAACTAGTGAATAATTGTCAGACTGTTAGACAATGTTTTTGATATCTTTGTTAATACGTGAACAAGCTAATGCTACATCACTGGCATTAAATCATAGATATATTTGAGTATCATCTACGTACTGATGTGAATTAGAAAATTCTAAGGTTTTGACAAAGTTTGACGTATAAATGGTATACAGGAGTGGTCCCAATATCGAGCCCGGTGGCATGCCTGACTCCAACGTTAACGCACTTGAGGTAGCATTAGTTATTTTAACAATTTGCTTCCTATTCGTTAAGTAGTTTTTAAATAACATAATTGGGACATCATCAAACCCAATATACTTATTGCACTACTGAAATATTTCAGTATTGTAATAAGTATCGCGTGATTCAAGGTATCAAGCGCCTTACTAAAATCGAATAAGGGTCTCAGGTTCTCTAAAGATATCGTCGCTAATAGAGAAGAGCAGAACTACAGCTGTATGCCGGCCTAAAGCCTGACTGCGTTATCAGGAAGTATAGTGTGTTGATTAACAAAATTTCTGATTTAACTGTCAATAACCTTCTCCAATATTTTTTAAAGTAGCTGCAAGATGCTGATTAGGCGAAGATGTTTGAGTTCCTGAGGATTATTCATTGTTGGCAGGGTGTTACTACTGCTAATTTCCAGTCCTCCGGAAAGGTTACTTCTATTAAACAGCAATTTACTATATTGCGTATGTACGGTAAAATGTGAGGTACATAACGCTTTATCATTAAGGCTATCAATGCCAGCAGCATTTGATTTAATTGTGGTAATAATTTAAAGAATGGTTAAGGTTAAAGGTAGTATGCGCATCACGCATTCCATTATTATTGTAAAAGTTTGTAGCTCCGCTAATATCCTTAGTTTCCCTTAGAATGGAATTAATAAAACAAATAGCAATAGGTCACAATTAATTACCGGATGGGAAAGCTACTATTATTATATATCACCTTTAACAATTTCCAGACACACAATTGTTTTTATGATTATGCAAGAACTACCAAAGTAGTAACGCCTGACAATATGTTATAGTCCCCGTTTCAATTTATACAGTGATCCCCAAAAAGTCGGCATCATATAGGAAAAAATGTTATTTTTGATTTTGTGAAAAAAAGTTTTACGTTTATAATTTGTGCTTGTCTAAAAACCTATTCAGACCCTATCATATATATCGAGTAATTTTTACTTATTTCGAAATTGTTAAAATCCAAAAAGTGCTATTTTTCGGAAATTAAGTAAAATTTCAATGAGAATGATTTTAGAATGTGTTAGTTTTAGCTAACTGAACAATCTCAAGGCCAAAAAAACACCCATTTTTTTAACTTTAGCTAAAAATTTATTTTTCAATTTTATTCATATTTTTAACAATTTCACATATCAAGACTTAATTTTAAAATTCAAATTTTTTTAGAGAAATACTTTAAAGATTTATAATTGGAAAAAGATAATATAAAATGTTAATTACTACTTAACATTTTTTATTATTTACCGAATAGTAATAGTTTCGCATAATTTTTACGTTTTTGATGCAAAGCCCATTTTAAGAGAATTATTCTTCAGTGATAATTAATGTCTATTTAAATGGCTTCTAAAAACTCTAATTTGGCCTTGTTAATAAATTACAGTTACAAAAATTCTGTAAATGTTCTTTTACAGATGTCTAGGTGAGGAGATTTTTCTTTATCCAATTTACATCTTCTAAAAAAATCTCCTCATTTAGACAACTGTAAAAAAACATTTACAGGATTTTTATAACACTAATTCATTAACAGAGCTAGATTAGAGTTTTTAGAAGCCATTTAAATAGATATTAATTATAATTGAAAAATATTTCTACTAAAAAGCGCTTTGCATCAAAATCGTAAAAATTATGCGAACATATTACCTGCGGTAAATAATAAAAAATCTAAAGCAGTATAATTAACATCTTAAAGTAATGTATGTAAGTATAATCTGTAACCTCATTTACCTTTCGGTGTAGAGGCTGGTGCCTTATGCGCTGGCTTCTGGCGGTACAATGCTCAACTTGCCCCGGATTCAGGATACAGAGTTGGAGCGCGCCTTTGGTGCTTGCGCAGCAACCATTGTGTAAAGTGTGTGTCTTGTGATGTGTTGACCTTGTTACTCTATCTCTTAGGTCTGTGGTTCTGAGTAGAGCACAGTTAATTTGGTACCCAACTGTGAATGGTCTCAACGAGCCCGATTTCAATCGCCAAGGCTACGGAAAATTCCGACACCCGCGGGATTCGAACCGAGGACTTGCTTAATGCAAGCCTGGCGCTTACCCAACTGCGCCACGCGGCTTCTAACATTTTATAGTATTATTTTCAATTATAAACCTTTAAAGTCATCACATAAAACAATTTGAATTTTAAAATTAAGTGTTGGTATGTGAAATTTTGAAATATATTAAAAAAATTGGAAAGTTAATTATTAGCTAAAGTTAAAGAAAAATAAGTGTTTACTGGCCTTGAGATAGTTCATTTAGTTAAAACTAATTTACAAAAGTGGCGTTTTTCGAAATTGTTAAAATCCAAAAAGTGCTATTTTTCGGAAATTAAGTACAATTTCAATGAGATTATTTTAGAATGTGTTAGTTTTAGCTAACTGAACAATCTCAAGGCCAGAAAACACATATTTTTTTAACTTTAGCTAAAAATTAATTTTTCAATATTATTAATATTTTTAAAAATTTCACATATTAAGACTTAATTTTAAAATTCAAATTTCTTTAGATGAATACTTTAAAGATTTATAATTGGAAAAAAAATAATATAAAATGTTAATTACTACTTAACATTTTTTATTATTTACCGAATAGTAATAGTTTCGCATAATTTTTACGTTTTTGATGCAAAGCGCCTTTTAAGAGAATTATTCTTCAGTGATAATTAATGTCTATTTTAATGACTTCTAAAAACTCTAATTTGACCTTGTTAATAAATTACAGTTACAAAAATTTTGTAAATGTACTTTTACAGATGTCTAAATGAGGAGATTTTTCTTTATCCAATTTACATCTTCTAAAAAAATCTCCTCATTTAGACAACTGTAAAAAAACATTTACAGGATTTTTATAACACTAATTCATTAACAGAGCTAAATTAGAGTTTTTATAAGCCATTTAAATAGATATTAATTATCATTGACAAATATTTCTACATTTTATAGTAATGTATGTATGTATGATCTGTAACCTCATTTACCTTTCGGTGTAGAGGCTGGTGCCTTATGCCCTAGCTTCTGGCGGTACAATGCTCAACTTGCCCCGGATTCGGGATACAGAGTTGGAGCGCGCCTTTGGTGCTTGCTCAGCAACCATTGTGTGAGGTGTGTGTCTTGTGATGTGTTGACCTTGTTACTCTATCTCTTAGGTCTGTGGTTCTGAGTAGAGCACAGTTAATTTAGTGCCCAACTGTGAATGGTCTCACCGAGCCCGATTCCAATCGCCAAGGCTACGGAAAAATTCCGACCCCCGCGGGATTCGAACCGAGGATTTGCTTAATTCAAGCCTGGCGCTTACCCAACTGCGCCACGTGGCTTCTAACATTTTATAGTATTTTTTTCAATTATAAACCTTTAAAGTCATCATATAAAACAATTTGAATTTTAAAATTAAGTCTTGGTATGTGAAATTTTGAAAAATATTTAAAAAATTGGAAAGTTAATTTTTAGCTAAAGTTAATGAAAAATAAGTGTTTACTGGCCTTGAGATTGTTCAGTTAGCTAAAACTAACAAACTCTAAAAAAATCTCATTGAAATATTGCTTAATTTTCGAAAAATATCTCTTTGGATTTTGACAATTTCAAAAACGCCGTTTAATAAACGCAACAAATTATTTCCATTGTAATTATATCTTTTGCAAAGTTACATTTCTCGGTATAAATTAGTGTTGCTAGGTATGGAGTATTAACTCAAGATAATGGTAATGAAAGCAGAGTAAGTATTATTGACATTAGGTATTTAAATTTAAGAACCAATAAAAAAATCTGTGTTCAGTGATTAATTTCTATGTTGAGTTTGTAATTGACACTGTCAAGTACAAATATATTGTGGACAGTAAAAATAATTGACGTTCGGTAAATATAATATTTGTACGGTATTGTATATTGTGAGATGCTTGGTAAAAAAATGAAGACTTGGTAAATATTATACATGTCAGGTGGATATTGTGAGCTGCACAGTAAAATTAATGCATGTTCCGTAAATTTATAAAACATATCAGGTAAGTATTGTGGATGCCAGGTTGAAGATTTTATACGCACTGTGCAGTGTCGAAATAATCCCGTCTTGTTTGTCTTGTGTTATGAGGTGTTGTCGACTGCTAATACAAAATCAACAGTATATTTTGCTTGCCGATGCTTTACTAGTTTATAATTATTAGCTAAAATCTTATTAGTTTTATCTACGATGGATGTTACGCCGAATGAAGTAAGTATATTTGTTCGTTGCTTAAAACTGCTTGTAGGCTAGAAATACCTATTGTTATTGTTATTTAGAAAATCGGTTTAGAAGTAACTATTGAGCTTGTGCCTGAATACGATTCTCCTGCAGATGATGTATCAGACAGTGAACAACCACAGGAAAACATCGGAAAAAAATTGATAAAAAATGGCAATTAGAGAAAAATTATACCGACATGAAATTTGCGAAGCAAGCCATTGCGCTTGAAGGTACGTGGAGCTTTTCCTTTAAAAATAAACTCTTAGATGGGGACGTCAATATATTGGTATGTATTTAGCACCACATTACATTTAAAATCCTATTGTTAATTATTTTAATATTATGTAATGCAATTTGAGACTCTCATAAGGGTGTGGGTCGTTAATCAAGTTATCTATTCTTAGATATTCAAATTTATATGAATTGTTAATTATTGACTGTTATCAAATGTCAGTTTGACTTTTAACAAGTATCAAACCACAACCAAATCAAAATTGACCAATATACTTTCCATTCACAATTCAATGACTAATTCACCAAAGTATTGGATTAGATTTCACGACTGCCTTTTGCTGGCATGCGCACGTCAGCCCTTTGGGCTTTTTGTACTGTCGGGAGTTTTCAAGTTAGCAAGCCGACATCCGTATCTTTTACTAGACTTGCAATGTCCCCTACTAGGCGATTGTCAATAGAGTTAAGGCTCCAACCGAGTTGGTGTCTTTTACGCTCTAATGCTGGGTATTCAAAGAGGATATGATAGGCTGTTTCATCATTTTCTTGGAATAGTCTGCAAACAGGTTCATCTCTATAGATATTGATCCTGTGCATAAATTCTCTGAATGCTCCAGTGCCTGTTAGTAGACTGACTACTTGCTTGATTCGAGTTCTGTTCAGTCTCAACAGGGTTTTGGTGGTATGTGGATTCGGAGTTTTTAGCAATATTTTGCAGTGTGTTGCTTGATTGTAGTTTTTCCACCTTAGTTGGTGTGCGGTATTGACCCATTCATTAATGGCTGAGCGGGCTTGGTTTTTCTGAATGCTTAGACCAGGTTCTGGGCCGGTCATTGCATTACGGGCTGCTTCTTTTGCGAGCTTGTCCGCCTTTTCGTTTCCTTCAATACCTTGGTGACCTAGGATCCAACATAATTTTACTGTATTTCCCAGGCTTAAGGTTTGAAGTTTGGATTTGCATTCCTTGACCAGTCTCGATAAAGTACTGAAAGCGTTTAGCGCTTTCAGTGCTGCCTGTCTGAGAGAATGTGTATGTCTCGATTGAGCAGCTTCCTTTCTATGCTGATGTTTGCGCATACGTTAATAGCTTATACTTCAGCCTGAAATATGTTACAACACTTTCCTAGACTGACTTTTTCCTTGGTTCTAGGATTGGTACTGTACACACCGGAACCTGTACCCCCTTCAAACTTAGATCCATCAGTGTAAAAAATGATGTTCTTATTTGTTGGAGTTGGTAGTTGGTCCGGATTTCAACTTGTGTGTACAGTAAAGTTCTTTTCAAAGTCATAGGCTTTGATTATAAGATCAGAACTCATTTTTAACATTGGGTTGTTGATGTGTGACATGATCTTGCCATGTCCTAGATTATTAGCTGTGGTCATCCAGTGACCAGTACTTTGTAATCTGTAGGCTGCCATTCTGGCTTCACCTTCCAAGATGTGCAGAGGTGGCAGATTTAAAATAGCATTCAGTGCTTGTCCTGAGGTGCCTTTAAAGGCTCCAGTGATGCACCGATTAGCTAGATATTGTATTCTGCTGATTTTGTGGATCGCAGTTGCTTGTTTTATTTTGGGCCACCAGGCGATTATTCCATATGAAATTATTGGTCGAACCATGGTTTTGAACAGCCAGAGGGTCAGTTGCGGTTTGAACCCCCACGTACTACCTATGGCTCTTTTTCCAATAACTAATGTTTGTATGCACCTGGTGATTGTTTTGTCTAAGAGGGAGTTCCAAGTTAGTTTGGAATCGATGGTTAGACCTAAGTACTTAACCTCGTTCTCCCAGTTGACATTTGTCTCAAACAGTTTTATGTTCATTCTGTTTGTGATGTTCTTTCTAGAGTGGCTTTGCTGGGATTAATTCTAAGATTATTCTCTAGACACCACTCTTCGGTTATCTTTAGTGCTGATTTCATTACATTGTCTACGGTTCTTTGGTATTTACCTTGAATCAGTATGACAATGTCATCAGCGTATCCTTGAGTGTAGTAGCCTTTGTTATTGAGTTGGATCAGCAGTTCATCAACTGTGAGGCACCACAGGAGTGGAGAAAGAACTCCTCCCTGTGGACATCCCCTTGTCGCCTGCACTGTCTTTTCCTTGTCAAATAACTTGACTTTTACAACTCTAGTGTTGAGCATTGCCATAGTCCATCTTATCGTGGTGTTATCGATCTGATGGTTTGTCATTGCTCTTTCAATAGAGTGGTAGGAGGTGTTGTCGAAGGCACCTTCTATGTCTAGAAATGCTCCGACTGCGTACCCCTTGTACTCCAAGGCTCTCACAATTTTCCCCACTAATTGGTGTAGGGCGGTTTCACATAACTTCCCTGTTTGGTAAGCATGTTGATATTTGTGAATCGGGAGTGAAGTTAGGGCTTCCTCCCTCCAGTATCTGTCTACTAATCTTTCCAACATTTTAAGGAGAAATGACGTTAGGCTGATAGGTCTGTAAGATTTAGCTTCTGCATAGCTGCTCTTACCAGGCTTAGGGATAAATACTACTTTAGTCACTCTCCAGGATTGGGTAATGTAACCCAAGGCAAGACTTGCTTGGAACATGTCTTTAAGTGGGTTCAGCAGTATAAATATCCCTTTCTGCAGCATTACGGGTTGTATGCTGTCGTTTCCAGCAGATTTGAAGGGACTGAAGAGGCTAGTTGCCTATCTAATCCTTTCTTTGCTGACTATTCTCTTAGCTGTTTCCCAGTCTTTCCTCCTAGGGGTATGATTGGGTTCAACCAGAGTAGGTTGTTCCACTGCTCCGGCTAGGTGAGTTTTTATCAAAAGAGATAAAGTCTCCTCTTCCGTTGTAGTGTATTCTCCGCTTTCTTTTTTAAGAGTGCCTACTGGGTTCATGGCTTGCTTTGAGATGATTTTGTGGAGTCTAGCTGTGGATCGCGTGGTCTCCACCTCCTGGCAAAACTTTTTCCAGGCTGCTATCTTAGCTGCCTTGATCTTTTTGCCATAGTCTGTGAGAGCCTTGTGATAGTTCTCCCAGTTATTTGTGGTTTTAGACCTGTTAAACAAACCTCTGACTTCTTGTCTGGTCTTTTCTAGGTCTTTATTCCACCAATTTGTGTGTTTTTTGCTTTTTGCTGACTTGGGTCTATTAGAGGACAGCTCCTCTGAAAGGAGTCAATCGTGGCCTCTTTTAACCGTTCAGCATTTGAGTCTAAAACTTCTCTATTGGGAGATCTGAACTTTAGGTGTTCTATCTTCTCTTGTAGTTTTTGTTTATATAGGTCCCAGTCTGTCTTTCTTGGGTTGTAGTAAACTCTTTGGCTTACTTCCCGTTGAGACAGTTTAAAGGTTATATAGTTGTGGTCAGATAGTGATGGTTCGTCTGAAACTTGCCATTTATTCACTGATTGACTAATTCTCATAGTGGTTATGGTAATATCTATAACTTCATGTCTATTAGTGTTATAAAAGGTTGGAGTGTTACCTTTATTGACTACTACTAAATTGTTAGTTAAGATAAATTCTAAAAGTGACTCACCTCTTATGTTGCAGTTGGTGCTGCCCCAAATGGTGTGGTGTGAATTTGCGTTGCAGCCTAGGATGAGGTCTAGATGGTCTTGGGAGGCAGATGATACTAGGTTCTCTAGTTCCTCGCTAGGCGGTGGGTCCTTGGAATCGGATGGAAGGTAGACGGAGCTTATAATGGCTTGGTCACAACCTTCATCGTTATTCCATTTTATTTTAATTGTGGTTATGTCTCTAGAACAGAATTCCATTAGTGGTAAACAGTCTAGATTATTTCTTATAAGTATGCATGTTCTAGGACTTGCATGATTATAAATAAGCTTACCTTTAGCACCCCCTAGTCTACAGACTTGTCCCTTAACTATCCATGGTTCTTGGATCAGTGCTAAATCGATGTTATCTGCTAGCAGCTTTCTGCTTAGATTTGCAGTGGTGGAGGTTAATTTGCACTACTTTCAGGTGCTTCTTTCCTATCCTTGGAGCGGATAAGGAAAGTGACCTTGTTGAGGCCTAGGTGCTCTACACAGTTGATGGATGTTAGTGCTTGTTTTGCCCTGTCATCTATCATTGCTGCGAACGTTCTACAGCCATCTTCCAGTGGAGTGACGTTGAGTATTCTCCAGGTATCGGTCTGGAGGTCTGCCTTCCGTTTGTTCTGTTTTCCGATCAAACGGAGAATTACCTTGGGTTTCTGTTTGTCGTACCACTTGGGGACGTTGAACACTACCCGGACGGAATTAATAACTTTTTCCCGCTCTTTTACCTCCAGCTTGGCATTGGTCCACGGGTGCAGCTTAGGTACTTGCTCACTTAACCAGCGTTTTGTGAGTTCGTCTTTGCACGCAACCACGTATGTACCAGCTTCGAGATAGTGGCTGGTAAAGAGAGGTGTGTTCTCTTCTTCTTCCATCTGGAAGATGAGATTTATCAGACTGTCTCTGACTAGGTCACCTTGTTCCTTTGTCAGTTTGACGTCTGGATATGCAGCAGGGTAGATGGCCATCTTCACCGTAGTGGCTGCCTCAGCAAAATCAAGCTTGCTGGTGCCTGCCTTTGGTGAGGTCGGCTTGTCTACTTTCTGCCTGGGCCTCTTTTTGGCGTTTACCGGGGAGGGAGTGGCTTCGTCAGAGCGTTGCCTCTTTTGTCCCTGGTTGGTTGCAGTTTTTTCCAAAGTAAGTACCGTTATTATTTTATTTTACTCAATTAATTGTTTTTCTTATTCCTTATTAGAACTAACTAAAACACACCTGACTTCCTTTCACTTTACAGCTACTCACATCAAACACCACTGCTCCTGACGTTCACAGCTAAGCTCAATGTCAGCCTATATTCGATTCACCTTCAACCAACTAAAGAATTCCCAAACGCCAAAACTCCGGGCTCCTGTAGATCCAACCTTATTCCTTGCACCTCCTGTACGCGACAGTCAATATCAGCTTCCTGGTAAATTCCAACTTACAGATAATATCCAAACTAATTTTCCTTTGTCTGCAGCTCCTATCCTGTAGTAACCAAGTCACATCAACAAACCCCAGCAAAATGATTCAAGTCTTCCGTAGAATCTCCAACTTCAGTAATGAATATTAATTATACCTTGCATGCACCAATAAATCCAAATTCATTCAAATATTGTTGTCTTCTTTTTATTTGTAACTAATTAAACTGTATTCCACAATCTCTTCACCGATTGTATGCTTGTATCAACTCTATATTATACTTTCAGTTATTCTCACCTCGTCGATTTGTTAGTAACTTTTTTTATTTGTATACAACCAAATATTTACACAAATAAAGGCATACTTTCTAGTTTTTTATTTAATTCAAAATGGATTTTTCAAAACACGCCTTTACATAATTTAAGTTTGTTGATTTCTCTGTCGTATTTTAAACAAAATTCTATTTTATATAGTTACAATTATTGCTGCCCACTTTTAAAATTAAATAATCTGATCTATACATACTACACTTATTTGTTTTCATAGCAAGCATATTTGTCCCATATTAACATTATCTTATCTTTAATATTACCTCCCAACACCATTACTGAATACTCAAATGTTATAACTTTCAAAATAAATTCCAATTTGTCTCTAATTTAATTTGTATTACCCAATTCAACTTAACCAACAATCTTATTTAAAATTTTCTAAATTTGATTGTATTAATATACCAAATTTATTTCTTTTAATTTTCATTTAATATGATTGATCTTTATGTATCACAATAATATATACTACCGATGTAGTAAACTACGGTACAAAGGAGAGCAATGTAAAAGTGGAATGTATTTGCATTGTCCAGCAGACCGCGAGGGTGTGGTATTTTGCCATTCTGGTGTAGAGCACAATTGTCATGACATAGCATCAAACGCACGTCCAAAAATAGCTGAAGCTATTACATATTACATACGAAATCAAAACGCCTTTCTATTCGAACCCTCGCATAAAACCAAAATCAGTACTAGATACTCTTGCGAAGAAAGAAAAAGAACTTCTAAAAAAAAAAGACGTTAATAAATAATTGTTTAGCATTTCTCAGAAAAAAAGAAATTTGGGTCCAGTACTTTGAGTCTGGGAGAATTAGAAAGTTTCTCCGCAACAACTCAAATATCCCCGATAATGAAACGGATGCATTTGTAGCTGCGTACACTCTTCATTACGACAATCCAAATTATTTTCGCTTTCTTGTAACCTCAAAAACATTAATAAAATTGGCGAGAAATGTAAAACATATCCATGCAGATGCCACCTATAAGTTAATATGGCAGGGGGTTTCCAGTTTTAGTTGTAAGTACCACAGACCGGAATAGACACTTCCACTCTTTTGGATTGCCAGTATGCTCTAACGAAAAGACAGAAGATTTTGAATTTCTCTTCAAAGTTATACAAGATGGAGTAAATAATATTTTTCTAGAAAAAATATCACAGCATACATTAATTAGTGATGCTTCAGAAAGCAACAAAGCATTCATGGGGGTTTAAGAGAGTATTTGGTGAAGACTCAACTGTAGTGATGTGTTGGGTTCACATGATAAGAAATGTACAAAAGAAGGGTGAACCACTGATTACTCCAAAAGAAAAAGTTAGCGAAATGCGTCGAGATTTAGACAAATTACAGCTGAGTCAAACGACGGAAAATTTTGATAGGGCGAGTCGATTATTTTTGGAGAAATGGGCTGATCAAAAAAAGTTTGTGACGTACTTTAAAACACAGTGGTTAGACAAAAACAGAAACTGGTTTGGATGCATTGCTAGTCTTATCCCTAGTACTAATAGCGGTCTAGAATCATGGAATAAAGTACTAAAGGATGAAAACACTCTTCGCGAACGATTACCCTTAGCACATTTCCTGCAAATGGTTTTGAACCATGTATCCAACTGGTTCAATCAGTATTTGTCAAATATGAAGTAGTTCTAAATCAAACCTGATATTACGCTTAAGCTATGGACGACAGCTTTTCAGTGGACGAAATCTGATAATAATATTTCTTCGCAGTCAAATGGCGATGGTATTATATATACCTCATAGGGATGGGCGTGTGACATGAAAACAGTCGTGAAAGTGACTAATATTTGAAAATCGGGACGTGAACGTAAGTGAAAGTGAGTGAAAATTTCCATGGCGTGATTCACGTTTCACGTTAATTACACGTTAAATATTTAGTAATGAATAAAAGATTACAGGGAGCCCCGCCCACCCGGTGCCCTCCCGGTGCCCTCCCATGTGGAAGATCTACAGATAGAGCTGCGCATGCGCATCTGTGTTGTCGTGTAAGTGTTGTGTGTACTGTATACAGTCAATAGCGTCCTGCCTGGGAATTAATAATTATTTATATTTTAAGGTTCTATTTAAGGCAGCCGGGAAGCACGGACACAAGAAATACTCTGTAGCTCATGTAGGAATAGAGCATTCGCTTGCAATGTCCCACAAAACGCTGGAATCGCATACGCCTGCCTTTCGAATTCGATCACCGGTAATATTTTTTTTAGTTGAAAATTGATGTAATTTATTAGAAACGTGAAGATATTTTTACCCCTAGCTTAATTTAATTTTTAAAATTATTTAGTGTTACAATGTCCACTTACGAGGGACGTTCCGGGTAAAGCTCTTTACAGATTTTTATTGGTTTTAAAATTGAACATTCACAGCTCACCATATACATTTAGGAGTTGGGTTGTCTGACTCACTTCCTTCGTGAGTTTCCCACTCATAGCCGCTAGCAGTATAGTAAGTATTACATATATGTCCAACACCAACATCGCCATTTCCTATACATCCTAATGTCGCCAAGAGTAAACTTGATGCTACAGGATAAACACAAATAATTCATTGTATAATGCTTTAAGGTTACATTACGTTGATTAATTAATATAAATTTATCAGTAGTACGTTTTATTTCTTTTTCCTTTAATTATATTCTCACACCTAAATATTCTGTGAATAAAATTAGTTGATCGCAGACTGTTTATTATAAATATTTTAATCAATTAGGCAATTTGTGCCTCCTCGTTGTCAACTGCAAGTAATATTAATTATAAAAATTTGCCTTAGCCACGACGTTGGGCGCCATATAATTGCGATGGCCCTGTTTGTGTTTGTTATTATGGGATAAAATGAATTTAAATTCGATAATATCCAGATATACCAATCCGGCCAAAAAAGGCACTTCTAAGCTCTTATGCGATATCCTTTGTAATGCAACATGAAAGTGCTTGATTTATTTATTATTTGTAAATCCCGGCAGTTATAAAAGACCAATCGTATAAATGCTGGTGTGAGTTGATGTGAATGAAAAATATTACTAAAATAATATTGACTTGAAACATTGTGAAAAAAACACGCTAAAGGTTTGAATTCCTCTCAGTTGTGTATTAAAGGTATTATACACAGTGGAAAAATAGCTTTCCCTGTAGTGATATTTGATATAAATATTGAGATGGTTTTAAGCTCACAATTTAGCTCTGTATGCAGTGAGAAATATTGAACAAAGTCAATTGAAGCACTAGTTGAAGTTATTAAATGCATTGGTAATGAGATGCAAGAAGCATTAATTAGAGGGATAAAGGCAAGCATAAACAAAGCAAATTTCAGAGGGTTTGAATTTCAAGTTTGAGTAAAATAATATAATTACTTCGACACGAAGTGTACGAAGTATTGAAATTCCCTCATATGGAAAACCACTCTGAGTCAAATATCTCTAAAATTCGAGCCAAGCGACTAATGAACCCACTATACCAAATCTCCGTCTCGGCTGTGCGGATCTTTTGGTAAAAACCCCAGCCCACTAGATCCCTCCCTTGTATTGGGGGGTGCTTAGACGTGCTGGTGCGGGGTATGTATGTTCGTATGTATGTACACGATTCCGGTCGCCAGGAACCTTCCTGAAGTCTTGGATCGTTTTCATACGATAGGTCCTCCGAAAATGAAGGCAACATCAACTTTTGAAGTATGGTCGTCGGTTTTTTTTATATAAATAACTGGTTCATAACATTTCATTATATTAGCGAAACGGAGTGATGCTGAATGTCGAAGTAGTCTTGGAAAGCACGGAAGGGCGCTTTTCTTGGGGGGGGGGGTACCGTATAATTAATATGATAGGTTTGAGCATATTTAAAGCCGGCCCAAATAAAATTAAATGACACAAAAGGTTGGTTATGTGCATACTGAATGAGCGTAGAGTTAGTAATAAACGTATAGGCCAGTGAAAAGCAAGCAAACTGAAAGGTGAATGAAATAGAAGCAACATAAGGATAAAATAAAAGTTGCAAAAAGCAATAGAGAACGAAGGAAACTGAAAAGAAGAATGAACAGTGACGTGTGTATAAAATTGAACTCAAGCCAAATGCATCTTAAAACTAAGTGTCATAGCAAAGTAGTGATTATAAAAACGTTGTGTGTGACGAACAAGAACAATTTTTAGATATAAGAAAAAAAGACAATTTTTAGATTTAAGCAATTTTAGATTTTAGAAAAATGTTATCAAATTTTATTCCATTTATGTAAATTAATAACCAAAACTAATTTTCATAAAACATTACCAGATCGCTGTAACCTAGCAACGCGATGCTGTTTTGTTTAACGAGGAGAATAACAATTGCTGTAAATTAAGAAGCTTGGAGGCAAATTAGTGCTTCTATTAAATAAATGTTTTAAAATAATAAAAGTGTTTTTACCAAAATAAAAAGTGTACCAGTTATTTGTACAAGTGTCCAGGTAGCTGTGGTATCGTTTGCAGTTTCTGCGACGATAAAATTATAAAATTTCAAAATTGTCTTCGGCTGTGAATCGGCAGCGGACACCTGAGATTTACCAACATCGGCTACGTCCCAGTTGAGCTACAGAAGCCCAGGGTTTCTATTCCTAAACCTTAAGGAGGTCTGCACGAGCATCGCGGGATTACATTTGCTGCCAGGGAACCGACTGCGAGCGGATAAAAGGATCGGCGTCACCTGCATGTTTCGAGCTCCCATATACTGCTTTTTCCGAGGTAGGATTTCGCTTATTATTTGAATATGCGGGAACCGGAAAAGCTAATAAACGTCGAGATTAGACCTTGTAGAAGAGCTCCAAAGTGTTTCTGACCGTCCAGATTCGTCCCAGCTTGAATAAATTGAATGGCGTCACTAGAATTTGCGCATTTGCCAGGAAATGCAAGTCATTACAGGAAGTAAAACATAAAAGCATTGGAGCGTCGGTTTACGTCACAGCTAAACAAAATAGAATCAGTTGTTGCTACGCGGAAAGTTAATTCAATTTACCTGACGTTTTCTCGCAGAATTTCACTTTTAAATATTCAAATTAACGCTGTTGCACTGACGACATTCTGTGTCAATTTGTGAGGTTATGAGTAACCGAGTCTAGTAGAGCAGTAGTACCAAAAAGAATCGCGCATATGAGCCACTTTGAGCCAAAGTTTCTAAACATAATTTCAAAAACTCAGATCTGAACCCACCTGAGAGGAGTTTTGTGTTTTGTCGGAGCTAGCCTAAATTATTATTGCACTTCAATAAAATATAAAAAGAGGCAATTAACCATTTTATTTGAAAAGTCATAAATACATTTCATTTTTAATTAGCCTAAAAGACTAACAGGCAAAGTTTAACACAATACAAAAATACCTTGAGGATTGTGGTGATTTTGCCCTAAATTAGATTATTCATTTTATTCCATAATAACAAACACAAACAGGGCCATCGCAATTATATGGCGCCCAACGTCGTGGTTAAAGCAAATTTTTGTAATTAATAGTACTTGCAGTTGACAACGAGGAGGCACAAATTGCCTAATCGATTAAAATATTTATAATAAACAGAGTCTGCGATAAAATAATTTTATTCACAGAATATTTAGGTGTTATAATACTCATTTAAAGTCATTATTTGTGTGGGGTGTGTGGTAATTATTTAATATTTGCATTAAACCCTTTAGTAATACAGTGGAATCATACTATCGCAATATAAAATTATTATTATTTGAAATAGAAGTCAATTGTAAAAGTAACCTTGAATTAGATTGTTCTATTATGGATGCAATAGAGTTACCAGTCATTTTATGCAGCATAAGTGCGTGAGTGCCTGTGTCCTCTGCCAAGGGATTGGTTTATCTATTGTAAGGAATAGAAATATGTGGGAGAAATCGACAACGAGTTTCTGTAGTGGAGTCAACCAGTTGGTACTAGCTGTTGGGAGTTCCAAAGCGGACTAGTTCACAATTCAGGTACCTCTGAGAAAGCAGCAAAGGTAAGTGAACATTTTATTGAGAGTTCAATGTGTATTTTAAAATCAAGATTGATTTGGTATACTTAGAAAAAACTTTCTAATGATATATAAGAACTGTGTATATAATAAGTTATTCAATTAAAATTTCTAAATTAAGGGCTGATTCGAGTACTTGATATTTTTAGGTATTTATAATTTGAAATTCTCTTTTTGGATAATTATTTAATTTAACAATAATTTTAATAGGCAATGTAAAAGTTTCGGCGTATTTTGAATCAAGTCATTAACATTTATTCTGAAGTTACCTGGAATCGTATTTGTGCATGTCAGATCAAACTAAATAACTACCAAGCTTTGGAGCTCGCAGAGCCTCAAAACTTAATGAAGGTATCCGTGACTGGCGGGCGCCTCTGCTTAACAGTTGAAGAAATGAACTGACCTCTCGGAAAAGGCGGTTCACGTCGTATTCAACAAGTGGTACATAACGATGAAACAACCACGGCCTCGTCTGCGTGGTAACACAAAGGGTAAGGAGTTGAAGGAACATCATAATCTACTGAGTGGAACGGGGTTAGCGAAACACGCACATAATACGAAAGGGAATCAAACATCACATCCGGTATTAACCGTAATTAGGGTAACCCCCGTAAAATACGACTGCCTTTAAGTCACGAGAAATTTCTCTTAAGTATGTTAACAACGAGCTGGGGAGGGCAGCGCGTAACTCGAGTGCTTAGATGTTACAACCCCGACCTAAGAGAGTATGACTGCATGGAAACTTCCAGGCATCTTCCCCACTTATAATAGCGTAAACCTAAATCGGTTGAATCCAAATGCAGCCACGGCGGTCAGGGAATAAATAAAATCCACCAGGGTGGCGTAAAACCCTAAAGTATCATAACAAAGGTAGATGTTCTGTGATCATAACGGTGTGACACTCGATGGTGTGGTTAGCATCACGTCTTCGACGGCACGGCGAGTGTTTGACTGTAGAGTAAAAACCAAGTAAATGTAAAGGTTTTCAGGCAAAGATTAACTATTTGAGACATATTGTCGTCGCACAAAAAGCAAAACCTAATTCTGGAAAGCGATCGGCAGTTAAGCCACATGCAGTGGCATCAAACATTAGAAAAATAAAAAACTTCTAAGATTAATTGGGTCCTACCAGAGATTTATTCCATTATCTGCGAAATGCGCATTGCAGTTAACAAACCTTACACGAAATTATATGCAATTATATTGAGCTCTAGAGGAATAACGTGCATTTGAAGCAGACGCTTGCAGTTGAAATTTTCTGCATCCCGCGCGAGCAAGGAGCGTGTTTCAGCAGTTTTGTAGTTTGACATTGAGCTCGGTCACTGCATTTTTCCTCTCTCCGCGTTATTCGATTTTTGGGCTATAGTAATAGCACATCTCTCGCCAAAAGGTGCGCTTCTCGCGGGCTTAGGGGCTACACAATGGCGAAGTCGCTCTTTTTACGAGAAGTGAATCCCTGACTGTTGTTCGAGTAGGGCGCAGTGTGCTGTGAGGGAGACTTGATGGTCGCGTACTGCAGAGAACCTAGTACCGTCGCATATACATGAAGGTTTTCCTCACAAAATTACAAATTTACGGAGTGTATTTTTGTGCCATTAGTGCTTTCCGTTCGCGCCACCCTCCGTCTCACAATAAGTGGATGTAATGATTACCCCGTTTTCTTCCGCACACTTGCTACTATTCCAGGCCGCCATAGTGGCAGCTTCAATTTGGTCCCCATCTCCTGACAGACAGCTTCATCTTTCCCTTGGGCTGCACGACGGCGCTCTCCTAGACGAAAGTTTTAGCACCACAATAGCGATCTACCAGCTGTGCAACCAGTGGCGGTGCAAGAGCACCTTGGGCCCCTAGGCAAATATTTAAATGGCCCCCCTTGTAAACATATTTATATTTATACTTAATTAATTGTATATTTATAATTATAGTATCTATACAAAGTAAACGTTTAACAAAAAAATAATAACCAAGAGAAATACAGTGTGCTAACAAACACATTTTATAACTAACATATCTAACAAAATATCAATTAAAAATATAAAACTAACTAAAATCTTCAAGTTGGTATAGGCACACATACAAAGGAAGCTGATGGATAAATATCTACCTAGGTAACACTAGTAAAATAAAATAATATTCAAGTAAAATTCTAAGAACCCACGTCAAAATAGGTAACAAATACCTACTTAATATTTATTTGTATCATTAATATCTGTAAAACGCCGTAAAAATCAATTGTTCAGAAATAAAAAATGCATCTTTCTGGCCTTATTGACAGCAAATTATTCTACAAGATTTTTACAACACGATCCCTATCGTAGACGATGCGTTTTGCTCAACTGGCAAAACCGAAATATCATGTAGCCTATTTTGGCTCGTAGAATTTCTTAAATAATGTTTTATTACTTTCAACTTGCTAAATGATCTTTCTATTGTGGCTAATGTTACAGGAGAGTCAAGAATAAAACCAATAAAGTAATAATCTAGCCAAAATTGATTTCGAAAACACTATATTTCTGTAGGAATAAACTTGTCAAATCTGGAATACTCATGCTATAATTTAAATCCTCTTTTAGTAAGGAAATAGCGTTCACAAACTGAATGGCGAGATTATTATTGAGGACATCAAAATACTTTTTCTGAAGCAAATCACATCGGACCTGTTTAGCTTCTTGCATTCTTAGAACGTTTATCGATTCTAAAAATTGAGAAATGTTCAAAGCTCTCAAATCGAGTCTGATCACTGATGACTGATAACTGAGAGTGGGGATTGAGGTTGCAGTGCTATCAATCTATACCCAAATGAAGTAGAATATATCAATATATTTAATAAGCGAATGAAGAACTTACCGGGCCCCCCCACAGGGCCCTCTAAGGGCCCGGGCCCCTAAGCAACGCTTATTTCCGCTTCTGCATATCACCGCCACTGTGTGCAACGTAACTGTAAAATTGTGTATTGCATATCGTATTGACAGCTGTGAAAGGTCAACGTGACAAATTATTTGGGAGTAAGTTAAAGTAAAGTTATAGAGAAATAATAAACCGCAGGTATAGAATGAAATGTCCCTAAGACAAAAATAGAATTGAACGTCAGGGCCTCTAGTTGCCAGCAAGTTTATTTTGGAGGGAAATTTAAAAATAATTTCTGACCATATTTTACTATATTGTATCATTAAATTTGATATTTGATACACCTAGAATGAGACAATCAGTGATCACCTATTCCATAAATCATCGTATTGGTCCATGCTGGTTTATTAAGATCGTTTTCACATGGCAACTTTGGTTTGCAGTACCTTGGGTACTGATATTTACAATTTGTGACCAAGGTATAATTACTCGGCGCCATTCTTGGGCTAAAAGTCAACAACAGAAAAAACATATGACATAATACGGATGGGGCCATAATTATATATAACAACAATGAGATAACATGAATAACAAAGTAGAATGCTTGAGTAAGAAAAAGATGGCCATACGAAACAATTATTTTAGTAGGCATATTAAAATCGTTTTCACATGGCAACTTCGGTTTGCAGTACCTTGGGTACTGATATTTACAATTTGTGAGCAAGGTATAATTACTCGGCACCATTCTTGTGCTAAGCCTAAAAGTCAACAAAAGAAAAAACATATGACATAATATAATACATTGATTTATGGACAACAGAAAAATCTCCATTTATAGCACACTTAACAAAAACAAAAATAATTAGGTACATAATTAGGCACACAAGATTTCGTATTTAAACATTTGTAAAAACAGATAGAAATCTATATTTGTTGATTGTAACAGTTCAATGTATTTTTTTCAATATCTGTTGGCAAATAGTTATTTAGACTACAAGTGTTACATCCGTATTCATAGTCGTTCGCCAGCGGATCGCCGGCGACTCGCCGGAGTTTCGTTATGAATAGTATGTTGGCGGCACTGTACGTCTATGTCAAATTCGAGGTGATCAGGTTAGGTTTTCAGTCAGTTTTGACAGAAACTGACACAAAATCTAACCTGCTAACCTCGAATTTGACATAGACGTACAGTGCCGCCAACATACTATTCATAACGAATCTCTGGCGAGTCGCCGGCGATCCGCTGGCGAACGACTATGAATACGGGGGTTAGAAGTGCAACCTTTTTTCACAAGTGTGGAGGGTTATTAAACGAGGCGCAGTCGAGTTTAATATTCCACACGCGTGAAAAATAAGCACGCCAACACGAGTTGTCTATAAGATTTTTTTAAATTTCATTAAATATTCAAATCCAAGCCTATTTTGTACAGAATTGTATTTGCCTTCATTTTAGTCAAGTGCGTTGGTCAGTTCTGGTAACTAAGGAAACGTCTATTTAAAATCATTCATTTCTAAATTAAAAGCAAAGTGTCACTTTTTTTCACTGAGTCAAAAAAAATGGCACTTCACACACCTAAATTAATTAAAAAAAGCCAACTTTTTTAAATGAAATTTAAAAATAGTTATTTATGCAACTAGTGTGTAAAGTAGGTCTTTTTAATGGAGTGCGGGATTTTCGCACTAGGCACCAGCCTAGTGCGCAAATGGTGTCACGAGATTAAAAAAAGACCTTTTACACACGTGTTGCACACTAGACTTTTTCTACAACTGAACGTTTCACATTTTTTATCAATT
This sequence comes from Agriotes lineatus, assembly GCA_940337035.1. Lineage (NCBI taxonomy): Eukaryota > Metazoa > Arthropoda > Insecta > Coleoptera > Elateridae > Agriotes > Agriotes lineatus. Next base: position 1,525,288 of record OW679196.1, on the reverse strand, counting down.
GCTTTATTTATTTTGGTACAGAACTGGTTGGTTGATTGAAATTAGTTTTAAGTTGGCACCACTGATTGTGCTCGATGAACTGTCAAAATTATATAAAACAATTTAAATAGGCAACCCAAAATACATTTCACTTTTTATGCACTAGGGTGTGTAAAGAACTTTTTATGCACTATTACTGTTACTAATAATAATTAATTAATTATGTTAATTATTCACGATTATTATTGTTTTGTACCTATAATTACCAAATTCTATTAAATAAATGAAATCTTTCTGGTTTTTCACATTATTAACATCTAAAATAAGGTTATGTAAATAGGTAACCCAAAATACATTTCACTTTTTATGCACTAGGGTTTGCAAAGAACTTTTTATGCACTGCTTTTTAAAAAGTGACACTTTACAAACTAACTAGCGTGCTTAAAATATCTACTTTAGACAAGGTGTAATACTTCTACAATTATCAGCCCCACTTGAAGTGCCAAATTGTAATATATCCCTTTCTCAGGTTGATTTCACAAATAATATTAAATAAATATATACCCGTTTGCTTATTAATAAGAAGTATAAAATCAGAGCTGGGCAAATTACTTTTAAAAAGTAATTAATTACTAATTACCAATTACCGCCCAATGCAGTCATTTAATTACCAGAGATTCAATTACTCCCAGGAAATAGTAATTCAATTACCAATTACTTAGTAATTGTAATTGTACAACATCAATTACTTTTTCAAATACTTTCAATAAAAATTATTGTCATATGCAGGGTGTACAAATGCTTTACGCACCATAAGGATTTCAATGGTAATTTTTTCATTTGAAAATATTTGCTTCCCTAATTATTTTAGAGCAAACTTGTATGGAAGTTTTTTGCAGAGAAAAAAATTCTGTATCCATTTGTCATTTTTCATTTCGGAAAACCGAAAATTTAAAGCAATAAAATTACCATTTTTAGACAAATCAGTGGTGCCTTGAAATCATTGAAGCATCTCAAAGCATCAACAAATTAGTTTGTTGTTTATTTGTTTGCATCTGTCAAATATAGCGGCAACCATGGCACTTATTGCACCTGATCTGCTTCCAGCATACCACCACTTCACAATTTGCACCGATTTTTGAAAAAATGATAATTCCAGTTTCTTTCATTATTAGGTTTTATGACGTAAAATGACAAAAATGATGGCATAAATGGATGCAGAATTGTTTGCTCTACAAAAAACCTATTTACAAGTTTATTCTAAAATAATTAGGAAAGCAAATATTATCATATGAAAAAATTACCATTGAAAACCCCATGGCGCGTAAAGCATTTCTACACCCTGTATAAGCCGTTCACGACCTTTTTGGGACAGAGTTGGCTATTATTTTTTCTTTTCATGTTGGACTAACTGATTCGATGATGTAGCGGATGCAACTTTTTTTTTCTGTCAGTGTCTGTTCGACATTTTCTTGCCACCACGTTGCCAGATTTATTATTTTAATATTCGTCAGAAAATAAATGATTTATCAAATGTATAAAAATAATTTTAATTTCCGTCAAAGAAAAAGTCAAAATGCCCAAAATAATTTTGTTACAACAAAAAATTTCCAACAAAATTACTAAATGGTCATAGCCTCACCTGACCCAAAAAGATCGGGAACGGCTTATATGTAGTGGTATTTAGTAGAACTTTCTTACAAGTTGCAACTAGTAGGGTGTTTTGGAGTGTTCTGAGACAAGGTCAGGTCAAGGTTGCCACCCCCCACCACTCAACCTGCCACCCCCCACCACCAACAATATTAAGTTCAAGGCTAAGTGGTGGTGGGGGGGGGGGGTGGCAGGTTGAGTGGTGGGGGGTGGCAACCTTGACCTGACCTTGTCTCAGAACACTCCAAAAGAAAAAAAATGTTTAAAGTGAATGACCTCAACCATTTTTTCAAGGTACACACTCCTTCAATGAGTTCTACCCCTAATTTCAAGAGCTTTTGCACACTTACCTTGACCTACCCTTGTCTCAAAAAAAATCTTCAAATAATTTTTTAGTGTCGGCATGGAACCTCCACCACTGCTATTCACAGGTGTCGTTTCGAGAACGTGTACACTAGCACTGTTTCAAGATCACTAACACTTACCTTGACTTACCCTTGTCTCAAAAAAAAAACCTATAAAAATTGTTTAGAGTCGGCATGGACCTCCACTACTACTATCTACAGGTGACGTTTCGAGAACGTGTACACAAACATTTTAGGAAAAAAAAATATATGGAGGAAACTAATATTTATTTTTCTATGTACAAAAGTAACTAAGTTCTATTTACAAAATTAACTAAAGTACACTAATATATAACTTACGCTATTCTTCACTAATTAAGGTGTGTATTTGTCCACTGTCACTAAAACTACCACCGTCAACATCGTAGGCTTCGGTGGACACGTCCGAAAAGACTAAGGGTACAGGTGAGCTGGCGTCGAAGTCTGAGGGATCCCAACTCAATGATACTTCAGCATCATCGAGCTCAGCTAAAGCTGCAGCCTCTCCAGCTAACACCCTGTTCACGATGTCCTCCAATTGGGGGACGACGACGAAAGCCTCCCAGTTCTGCGCTGACAGATGTCCAGCGGTGTAGTTGAAGAACAACGTAGAGGACGAGGGGTTCAAAGATCGCAGAAGCAATACTAGTTGTTCTTCTGGAGCCGGTGTCCAAGCGAACCGGCTCAACCAGTACCGCATCCAACCGACAGATAATTCTGCACGTGCCTCTTCGGGAGCGTACACAATTGTCAATGATATAAAATTTATAAAGAACAGCATCTTAACTACTCGATGTTTGTGAGACAAATGTTGCACAGCGCGGAAAACAGAGTTGCCGGAAACATAACGTTACGGTGAAGGTCGTCCAGTTTTATGTATACTCGAGTTCAAGTGCGGTTATTCAAAGTTCATTTATATGCACCATGAATGCAGGGTTCGAGTAACAGGATATCCTGGGCACGTCAGAAAACCACAGACTCCAGTTCAAATGCGTTCATTCGAGTTCATATGCACCACGAATGCAGGGTTCTAATTAGGATGAATTCCGGCTACTAATTGCCTTAGAGTGAAGGTCTTCTAGTTCAGGAAAATACAACCACGATAGTATTTCTGCAGGAGCGCAGGTATAAAGCATTGAACTATTGTAAAAAAAATATCCGGGATTGTCGTCAAAAAAATGAGCCAGTAATTGATTTAGAAAGTGGGAAGGAGAAGGGAACAAAAATGTTAAGACAGTAGTCCTGTCGTCACCAGCACAGTAAATTCCATTATCAGGAACATAATGAAACAACACTTCCAATTGTTCCGCATTCAACATTCTAGGTCATTAAAGTTCATTGCTCTATGAGTAGATCCGCGATTGCCGGAGCACGGCTGACCACACCCGCATTCTACAGTTTAATGCTTCAAGTTCATTCCTATATAGGTCGGAACCCGCATACAACATTCTAGGGCATTAAAGTTCATTCCTCTATGAGTAGATCCGCGATTGCCGGAGCACGGCTGACCACACCCGCATTCCACAGTTTAATGCTTTGAGTTCATTCCTATATAGGTCAGAACCCGCATACAACATTCTAGGTCATTAAAGTTCATATCCGCGATTGCCCGAGCACGGCTGACCACAACCGCATTCCACAGTTTAATGCTTCGAGTTCATTCCTATATAGGTCGGAACCCGCATTCAAAATGCTAGGTCATTAAAGTTCATATCCGCGATTGCCGGAGCACGGCTGACCACAACCGCATTCCACTGTTTAATGCTTCAAGTTCGCTGCATTTTATTACTATATATAGGTGGAAATGCACATTCAATAATTAAACATTAGCAATGAGTGCCTCTTACAGTCGTTGTGTTAGATGCGGTGGTCTATTGTTTGTGCTGAGTGATGATCTTAGTGCTCCTTTGTATCCCATGATAGCAAAGGAGGATGCTAAGAACATGCGATTGTGTACTTGCGCTTCCACGGTGAGTAGTTTAAAAACTCCAATTCAAGTAGTGCACGATATTGTAATTGCCCGCCCTGACGCTAAACGTAAGAGGAGCATGGCTGCTAACAATGCAAGCGCATCTGCACACCGCAAAAGTGATTTCATTAGTGGCACCCCTGCTAAGCTTCCTAAACGTCAGGACCATCCACTGTTGAGGGCGCTGCTTACTTCTAGCAATGTGCAACCGTCTAACAGGAACACTCACAACTTGCGCGATATGTTTTTAAATAAACATTACCACGACGATGGTGTCGAGGCATGTAGGGCACACAGCTCTTGTGCAAGCAACGAGTCGCCTGCCTTTCAAGCGTTGGTGGCTGCTACCGTAAATGGCCCATCGACGTCCTCTTCCAAATTGGTGGAGTATGTTTTTCCATTGCCGAATGGAGATTCTACTGCGCCATCGCAAATTTCGTTCGAAGTGAGCGAACTAATTGACAATGGTCCTGCTAATGTAGATTGCATGTTGGCAGAATTTGAATTGGAAGCTCTCGTGGGGGACGGTACGCTACCAGACCTCGCCGACATCACGAGACACTTATGGGGTGTAGATGGTTTAGATGTAGTTGTTGGAGAACCAACAACTACATCTACACCATTTACACCTAACGATGTACCCATTGCTGTAGATGTTGTGATGTCTGCTCATACTGACTCCGCACCCATCAATGCTGAGCCGGAGTGGGTAGACTTCACGGATGAGAATTTGCGTGAGATAGATGAGGCAATAGCAAGATGCAATCAGCCTAGACCTGTGGAGGCTCCTCCGCAAGCTGTAGATACCCCCGCGGTAGCTGCAGAATGTGTTGTGGAGACTCGTGCCGAAAGGCATAACAGGTTGTTGCGTGCCGCCGTGGACATCCGCCTCCAGGAATTAGAACAGCACGAGGCGGCTCTGTCAAGGCTAGATAGGCTGGCGCGATATCAGATAGAGCAGTTGCGGGTGAGGAGCCGCCAAGTCGGCAATCACTGCCTAATCAGCACCGTGACTGCTCGAAAGTTGAAAATAAGGCAAATTGAAACACTTGTTCACATTATTTCCAACATATTAAGGATGGTAGATGACTAGGTCAGGCTATTGTTATTGTTTCTTGCCTCTTCTATCCACACCCCCTCCCTCACTTATAACCTGTCTACTTCCCCTCCTGGCCGACGTAATCCAAACGCCCCCATCGTGTCGGCTGGCGCGTATATACCGAGAAGCATTGCCCGCGTGCTAATAGCATTCTCGGTACATATTACCAATTTGGATTGTCCTACATAATGCACGTTTGCGAGCAATGTTCTAGCAAATTTACGCGTCGGGATGCCTTGCTGCGGCATCGGCGCCAGAGTTGTCCAAGCAACGTTCCCTATTCGCCTAGTGGTGAGTTTGTTGTTCTCCGTCTCTGATATATATATAGTCAACCATGTCGGTCAGTTGCAGATACTCCTATGGATGCTCCTGCGAGGAGGGTATCCAATCTTCGCGCTCCAGAGGTGAGAGAGAGTGCTACGAAGAAAGCTCGACTTAATCCCCCCTCAGGTATATATCAATTGGTAATTGTAGTTTTTGTTTAAGACTGGAATAATGATTTAAAAACTTTGTAGGTAATTTCTGCAGTCAATAAAGTTTCCGTAGAAATGAAAATTTATAATTTTCTAAACAATATATATTCAGCTTTATTTAAGCCTTCTTCAGTGTTACATTTAGAGTTTATATTTTGAATTTAATAGTTTTAATCTGAAAATAAACATTTTGGTTAGGTTAATACGTTAAAACTTAAAGTGAAGGTTAAATTTTCTTACCAGTTAAGAGACATTTATATTCATTATTTGCTAATATTTTTGTTATTTGAGATTTAATTCTACATCTTATATTTACATTTATACATCTGAAATTAAAGTTTTTACAATTAGGATTGTGAGCGTATTTACTTTATAGGTTAACTTACTGTTCAGATTTTTTTTTTAAATAATATCATTTAGTAAAAAGTGTTGGTGGTGGAATTAAGCACACCACATTATTATTGTCACAAATTCATACTTTATAACAGTTTATTATGATTGTTTAAACAATTTCAAAACTTTTATGCACGTGTAAACAAAACGGAAATGAATTGACAGATTGAAACACCGTGGCAAAACAAGAAAGCTTAGTGGATTCTTATAATTTCTAATTTCTTTTCATTCTAAGAGTAGTGCGTCTCAGATCCAAGATAATTGCTCAAATTATATTTAAGAAAATTGATGAAAATATAAAGTTTGTTTGAAAATATTTATTGGTAATTATAAAACCGGAGTGATTGACATGTTCGTAGCGAATGCTGCAGGACCATGTACGTCAACTGGACCGTCTACGTCAAGGAACGTGTCTGTGAGCTCTCGCCCTGGTAAAGATCTAAGTACGTATGAGTGTGTGTGAGTGGGCGGTGTAGTTACGATTGTTGTTACAGACTCCCGCTATTGCTCCGTATGCGACGAGAATGTTCCCGTGCGTGGCTTCGTTGGGCACATGCGAAGTAATCGTCATGCGTTGCGAACCGGGAGGCCAGGCCTGGATGATGGAGTGGCACCCCTGCAGTCAGCCTTTAGGTCCCGGATTGCCACGTATAGAGTTACAACCATAAATTATCATATAATGGTCGAGGAGTTTCTGTTAGAAATTAAAGAAAAAGTGTTGACGTTATTGCGAAGGCAGCTTAAAAATTTAAAGAGCTTAAAGGTGAATTTGGAATTATTTGGATACTTCGTTTTAGAAAGTAAAGGATTGGAAGAAATCAAGTCATTTAACACGCGCAATGAAATTGTAACTTTGGGTACCGACCTCGATGTATTGTATGATAATTTTTGCGGCATCTTGGATGAGAAGGTGTCTGAATTTCAGGAACGGGAATCTGGTAAGTTGATGTGACCTCGACGATCGCTGTATATTAAGAACACTTGAATTGTTGCAGGCTGGGCGCTTAAGCAGTTGCTGTCGTTGGTCGTCGCCGTCAACAAATACAACCCCCTCAGAGCTTCCTCGTACCTACCACTGCCATCATTTATTGAGCGAAAGAAAGCTATTGTCAACGTTCAAAACAAGGATGAGTACTGTTTCGGGTGGGCGATTTTAGCTGGTATTGTTGAACCTAGCGGACCTCCCCATCGTACGAGTTCTTATCCCGATTGTAGAACTGTTTTGGCGTTAGATGGGTTGGAATTTCCATTGAAATTGCGCGATATTCCGAAATTCGAACAACTTAATCCTCAACTTTCGGTTAACGTGTATGGGTTAGAGTCGCGTTTTGAAAATCAAAAAATGATTTGGGTAGTTGTGGGACCTTTGCATTACTCTGTCATGAAGCGGTTGAGACACGTTAACTTGCTTCTGTTAACTAATGACGAGGGTGACAGTCATTACTGTTGCATTAAAAAATTTTCTCGCCTCGTTTCACAGCAAATAACTGCTAGAAAGGGGGCAAAACATTTTTGTGACGGATGCTTGCATTACTTCCGTACTGAACAGCACTTGCGACAACATATGAAGTTCGATTGTAATCAGGTGTATACCAAAATTCCAACCGATGAGTTGATCGTGGACAAACTTGGTGAAACAATCCCACAAAATATTTTGAAATTTGAAAATTACCATAAACAATTAAAATTACCGTTCGTTGTCTACGCAGATTTTGAGACAATTTTAAAACCTGTACAGGAACCTGATACGCAACCAGACCTCGAGAGTTCGTTTACAGTTAAGACGTGCGAGCATGTGCCTTACTCGTTTGCATATTTTATAAAGTGTTCGTACGACGACAGTCTTTCTAAATTTCAAACGTACCGCGGTGAAGATGCTTCAACTGTTTTTATGGAGCGGTTGGATGCAGACGTTCGTTATTTGTATGACAATTTTTTAAAAAACGTGGTTCCTTTGGCGACGATGACTACTGCGGAACTTCAAAATTACGAGGCTGCTACGTCTTGCCATATATGTGATCGACCCTTTGTGACCGATCAGATTAGGGTGCGAGACCATTGTCACCTGACTGGAGCGTATCGGGGTGCTGCACATTCTATCTGTAATCTAAATTTCAAAGTTCCCAATTTTGTGCCTGTCTTTTTCCACAACCTAAATTATGATTCTCATTTGTTCGTCAAACAATTCGCCGTCGATGGCGAACAGATCGATGTGATACCTCAAACGAAAGAAAAATATATATTCTTTGGCAAGCATCTGTTAGTAGATGAAATCGATTTTGGTTACAAAACGCAGAAAGTTTATTTACAAATTAGATTTCTAGACAGTTACCGTTTTATGAATCGATCTTTGAGTACCTTAGCTGATTATTTGGCTGACGATCAGTTTTATGAAATTAAAAGGTTGTTTGGGGACGATGCAAAATTTCAATTAATGAGACAGAAAGGCGTGTTTCCATATTCCTTTGTGGACTCCTTCGAAAAATTGAACCTTGCGAAGTTGCCTTCGAAGGTTCAGTTTTTCGACTCTCTACATGAAGAACACGTCTCTCAAACTGATTACGATCGTGCTGTGTCTGTGTGGAACACCTTCGACTGTCAAACTTTGGGTGACTACTCGGACATTTATTTAAAAGCTGACGTGTTGATTTTGGCAGACGTGTTTGAAAATTTTAGGAAGTTATGTTTGGAAGCATATAAGTTGGACCCTGCCCAATATTATACGGATCCAGGTCTTAGTTGGGACGCTATGTTACGATCTACGGGTGTCAAATTAGAATTATTAACTGACATGGACATGATACATTTTCTCAAAAAGTCAATTAGGGGTGGTATAAGCACATGTATTGGTAGGAAGGCTATTGCCAACAATTGTTTAGTTCCAAATTATGATTCCTCTGAGCCTACATCATTGATTATGTATTTAGACGCTACAAACCTATACGGTTTTGCGATGCGTCAGTATTTGCCGCACCGAAATTTTGAATGGCTCGCGGCGGAGGAAGTTGAAAATTTTGGTGTGTTTGAAATTGACGATGAGGCGGATACGGGTTTTATTTTGGAGGTTGATCTGCAGTATCCTGAACACTTGCACGACGACCACAATGATTTACCCTTTTGTCCGGAACTTATTATTCCCCCGGGTGGAAAATATAAATGTCCAAAATTGATTCCAAATTTGTACCATAAGAACAAGTATGTGCTTCATTATCGAAATTTAAAACAATGTTTAGATGCTGGTTTAGTTCTTACAAAAATTCACAGAATTCTTAAATTTATTCAATCGCCCTGGTTGCGCTCATATATTGATATGAATACCGCGTTGCGTAACCGAGCACGAATGAATTTGAGAAAGATTTTTTTAAGGCTAAAAATAATAGCGTTTTCGGAAAGACGATGGAAAATGTCGACAAGCGATCGGACATCAGGTTGGCGAGCACGTGGGACAATGTCGGCAAGAAACTAGGTGCTGCAGCTCTAATTGCCAAAGCAAATTTTAAGGATTCGGTAATTTTTTCTGAAAATTTGATTGCTGTGGAACTTAATAAAACAGTTGTTTTGTATAATAAACCGATCTATGCAGGTTTTCACTATTCTGGACTTATCTAAAATCGTAATGTATGACTTTTTTTATATTTTTTTGAAACAAAAATATGGCAATAATGTCTCCCTACTCTATACAGATACTGACTCGCTTGTAATTCACGTACGGACTGACAATTTCTATGAGGACATAAAAACTAATTTAGATCGTTTTGACACTTCAAATTATAAAGACGGTCGACACGGTATACCTCAAACCGTATCGGTCGTCGGTAAAATGAAAGACGAGTACGCAGGTGTTCCGGTAGAACAATTTTTTGGAGCCGGTGCTAAGTCCTACTGCGTGTTTGTGGGAGGGAAAGAAGTAAAGAAAGCAAAGGTGTGCAAAAGGCTGCTGCCAATAAATATCTCACTATGGCAACCTATCGCGACGTTGTTGACAATGTGCGTGGTCAGGTTTTTTGCCAAATGTATGTTTTTCGCTCTCACAAGCACACAGTGTACACTGAACTGAAGAATAAAATTGCGCTATCATATCGGGATGATAAGCGCTATCTTATTCCTCAGTCGAATAACACTCTAGCATGGGGTCATGTAGATATAGGCATGTCAGGTTCTAGACCGTTGGACAGATTACTGGAATTATTGCAAGACGATCAGTAATACTACGCGCGGATCAATAACAGTACATTTTTTTTTCGTTTACATGGTAATGACAGTTTATTTCTTGCAAAGAGTCTCACGAGATTGGTACGTTTACAGAGATTTTCTTTTCGTAGATATTTAGACATAATTTGATTTCCTTTGTATGTATAATTAGTTACTATGTAATTGTATCGTAAAAATGTTAAGTATACATAATTTCATTTTTGTACAATTTGTTATTATGTAATTGTATCATACTATGTTTGTAAGTAGTTATCATACAACATTCTCATCTAGTTCCAATTTAAATGAAATGTGTAATCGTTGTTAGAAGTAGTAATGCATATCTACAGAAGAACTCACATTGAAATCTGTAATGTTGTTCAGAATTAGTAATGCATATCTGAAGAAAAACTCACATAGTTGTACCAGTCTATTAATTAAAAAAGATATTTACTACAAAAAAAATGTTTTATTTTTTGAGAGTACTACATCATTTCTTTAAGTTACACGAGATTGGTTTTAGGTATCCAAGAATTGTGTCGCTTGTCGAATCCCAACCACTTTACATACAATAAGTTTCCTTTCTTCTTCAGGACCCTTTCAACTAGATATACGTCTGAATGTTTTGTTTTTTGCAGTTCATGCTCGTAGAATCCTCCTTTAATTTCGTGACCTTCTTGGTCCGTGAGTCGATAGGTTGTAGGGTTTGTAAGTCGAACTGTAGATATTGTAAATATTTCGTTGCTCCAGCTTGGCGTGTACCCCTTGCTAAATGCCGAACGATACTTGCTAATGCGTACCAAGTCCCCCTGTACGAAACTTTTGAGGTTTTGGGTCCACGATCTTTGTGTAACTGTACGCCGTGTTTAACAAAAGTTTTGCATTCTTTAAGTTCACTTGGGCAGGTTTCATTCCTATTGTGCGATGCTTGGTTGTGTTATACTTTGCTACGATCTTGGGTAGGATATCCAACCATTTGTAGGACCTTGCAGGCTGAACTGCTTCCACATCATGTTCTTCAGTGTGCGGTTGCATCTCTCCACTATGCTGCTCTTCATACTAGAATACGTGCTGTAGTGCTTGATATTGTGCTGCCGAATTAATAGTTGAAAAGCGGTGTTGTAAAACTCTTTCCCCAAATCCGTTTGCAAGTTTTGCGGTGACACCTTTACACTCCTCAACACCTTACCCATGGTAGCTGTTACGTCCTTTCCTGTTTTCCCGTTTTACGGGATAGGCCCACACATACTTTGAGAAAGCATTAATCACTACCAGAATGTAACGAAAGCCCTTATTGACTTTTGCATAAGGAATCATTTCTACCAAATCCGCTTGATATAAATCGTTCAAGCCTTTTAGGATAACGCGCCTTCTCTTGAAATTTTTTCGTGCTGGTTTGTGGAGTTCGCTAACTATGGCTTCTTTAAGGTTCATTGTCAACTGTTGCTTTCTACACTCCTACGGGACATTTAAGCAGCAGTTGCACGTATAACTTATTGTTTATGGATTCGAATTGCAGTTTATCTCCTCGCCGCAATGTCTTACCGACAAGCGTGTCCTGTGGGATGCCGTTGAGGTGTGATACTACCAAAGGTCCGCTGACTTGAACACTTATGATCTCGCCGGTTGTTAACGGAAAAATGTACTCGTTCTGTCCGAAAATTTTGGAATATCCGATTTCATCGTACCTACGCCCCACTAGCAGCAGTGGTACTTCTATATGGAGTTGATTTACATTTTTCACTTTCATAAAGACATGTCTGGGATGCGCTGCGTGGCGCGTGCTATGGTAGTGCCGTCCAAATTTGTCGATGGGCATTACTCTATCGTCGACTGATGCTTTCTGACCTTACCGCTATTGGCACTCCACTTTTGTACCCCCTTAGTAGATTATTTTCGCGTCTCGCAGGGCTTCGGTGATGCGAACGATCTCATTGGAATGACCCGTGTGTCCAGCTGCTTGAGAAGCTATTAATATACGCAACCGATTCACTAATGAGTTGGGGATCCTTCCAAGGAACATATTCCACTTTTTTGTCCGTTACTGTTAGTAATCCCTTGCCACGCCGTGGTACCTTTGTCGCTGGTCTGCCGGGGAGCTCTTATGGTTGAGGAGGCCAGTTAGAGGTCGTACTATTTTCATGTATTTAGACCCTGCGTTACCACTAACTCTTTGTGTGGGGTCGTAGTTTACACGATTTGCGGCAGAACGATCCACTAAATCTAGATATTGCTCATCCCTAA